>CM053622.1:721331192-721361289 GCA_028646595.1 Phalanger gymnotis | reverse complement strand
TCTCCTAGGAATATTGTCGCCAAGTTCCAGAGTTTCCAGGTGAAGGAGAAAATACTACAAGCAGCCAGAAAGAAACAATTTGAGTATTGTGGAAACACAATCAGAATAACCCAAGATCTAGCAGCTTCTACATTAAGAAATCGAAGGGCTTGGAATACAATATTCTGGAGGTCTATGGAGCTAGGATTAAAAGCAAGAATCACCTACCCAGCAAAACTGAGTATCATGCTCCAAGGCAAAACATGGATTTTCAATAAAATACAGGACTTTCAAGCTTTCTCAGTGAAAAGACCAGAGCTGAATAGAAAATTTGACTTTCAAACACAAGCATCAAGAGAAGAATAAAAAGGTAATCGAGAAAAAGAACAAGAAAAAGAAATTGCAAGGGACTTACTAAAGTTGAACTGTCTTGTTAACATTCCTACATGGAAAGATGATGTGTATGATTCATGAGACCTATCAGCCTTAGCTGATAGGAATATGCATGTATGTATATGTGTGTGTGTATGTATATATATATATATATGTTTATGTATATATATATGTGACTGTGTATGTATGTATATATGTATGTGTGTGTATATATATATATATATATATATGCAGAGAGAGAGAGAGAGAGAGAGAGAGAGAAAGATAGACAGACAGTGGGCATAGGGTGAGCTGAAGATGAATAAGGGACGAGAGAGGAATATATTGAGAGAGAGAGATAGGGAGAGATAGAATGGGGTAAATTATCTCACATAAAAGTGGCAAGAAAAAGCAGTTCTGTAGGAAGAGAAGAAAAGGCAGGTGAGGGAGAATGAGTGAATCTTGCCCTCATCAGATTTGACCTGAAGAGGGAATACCATACATACTCAATTGGGTATCTTACCCCACAGGAAAGAAGGAGGAAGAAGATAAAAAGGGGGGGATGATGGAAGGGAGGGCAGATGGGGATGAACGTAATCAAAAACAAATACTTTCGAAAAGGGACAGGGTCATGGGAGAAAATTCAGTTAAGGGGGATAGGTTAGGAAGAAGCAAAATATAGTTAGTCTTTCACAACATGAGTGTTGTGGAAGGGTTATACATAATGATACACATGTGGCCCATGTTGAATTGCTTGACTTCTTAGGGAGGATGGGTGGGAAGGGTAGAGGACAGAGAATTTGGAACTCAAAGTTTTAAAAAATAGATGTTCAAACACAAAAAAAAATTTCATGCAATTAGAAAATAAGATACACAGGCAATGGGGCATAGAAATTTGTCTTGCCCTACAAGAAAGGAAGGGAAAAGGGGATGGGAGGGGAGTGTGGTGGCAGAAGGGAGGGCTGACTGGGGAACAGGGCAACCAGAATATATGCCATCTTGGAGTGGGGGGGGAGTAGAAATGGGGAGAAAATTTGTAATTCAAACTCCTGTGAAAATTAATGCTGAAAACTAAACATATTAAATTAAAAAAATTTAAAAAAATAAGGTAACAACATAGAGCTTTATTGTACTGCTTTTTTCAATTTTAAACCAATCTGTTGTTCCATGTTTGGTTCCAACTTGCTCCATGGCCCATATACAGTTTCATCAGGAGAAAAATAAGATGATCTGGTACTACCATCTCTGATAACTTGGCACATTTTTTTTTTGATTCCATACAGTCAAAGGCTGTAGTGCAGTCCGTGAAGCAGAAATTTGTGGGGTTTTTTATTTGTTTGCTTTTCTGGGACACCCTTGCTTTTTCCGTGATCCAATGGATGTTGGCAATTTTGTCTCTACTTGCTGTGCTTCTTCAAATACCAGCATGCCCTTCTGGTAATTCTTGATTCACATGTTTTTGAAACCTGGCTTGCAGAATCTTAAGCATAGCTTTGCTGGTGTATGAAATGACACCAATTGTTCAATAATTCTTTGGCATTGCTCTTTTTTATTTAGACACAAACTGATCGTTTCCAATCTAATTGCTATTGCTGAATTTTCTGAATTTGCTGATATATTGAGTACTGTACTTTCACAGCATTAGCTTTTAGGATTTTAAATAGTTCAAGTTGGAATAAAATTATGTCCACTACCCTTTTTGTTAGCAAGGCTTCCTAGGACCTGCCTGACTTCATTCTCTAGGATGTTGATCTCTGGATCAGGAACCATGACCTTTTGCTTATCAGTATGTTGAGATCCTTCCTTGATTAATTCTTTCATATATTCTTGACACCTCATCTTAATCTCTTCTGCTTTGGTTAAGTCCTCATTATTTTTGTCTTTTACCATGCCCATTTTTGCATGAAATATCCTTTGATATCTCTAATTTTCTGGAAATAATATCTTGTCTTTCCCATTCTATTATTTCCTTCTATTTATTTACGCTGTTCATTTGAGAAACCTTTCTTATTTCTCCTTGACATCCTTTGGGATTCTGCATTCAGTTGGGTATATGTTTTCCTTTCTCTTTCTTTTTTTTTTCCTTAGCTATTTGTAAAGCCTCGTCAGGCAGCCATTTTGCTTTCTTACTATTTTTTTTAATTGACAATTTTGTTTGTTTGTTTCACATCTTGTGCAATATTGTGAACCTCTCTATCCATAGTTCTTCAGACACTCTAACAGATCTAAGCCTCTAAATCTATTTATCACTTCTACTTCATTCTCACAAGGAATGTCATTCAGGTTATACCTATAAAATCTGATAGTTTTACTTACTTTCTTCAATTTCTGTCTGAATTTTGCAATCTAAAGCTCATGATGTGAAACAGTCAGCTCCAGTTCTTGTTCTCAATGATTGCAAAGAGCTTTCCCACTTTTGGCTGCAAAGCATATAATCAATTTTATATTGATATGTAATATTGCTGATGATTAATTGACATCATATTATTTGCCTTCTCAGTGAGAGGTAGAATGCAGGGAGTGAGGGAGAGAATATGGAATTCAAAATTAAAAAAAGAAAGGAATTTAAATAAATAATAACGTTTGAAAAATAATTAGAAAAAACAGTGAACAATGGGATCTTGAATGCTGCATCTCATGGAACAAATAGGCACTTTTGTTTAAGAAAAAAGGTACCTATGTAGATCATAACTAACAAAAACTTTGAAGGAAAATCTATGTTTACATAAACATGAAAATTCATCAAAATGCCTTACATAAGCAAACAGTTCTCTAAAATTTACCTTCAAAGAATAAATAGTTCCAGGAAGGATGATAGGATAGATTGTTTCTTATGCCTAGTTGAGATAAATATATGTATGTATGTATAGCTTAGGATGATGAAATCAGAGAGGAGTATGTGATATTAAGTATATGAACTCAGATACCTTTTGGCAATTTTTTTATGCTCTGACTGTTATTTCCCTGAAGTGCTTGAACCTTGATTCAGTCCCAAGAATCCCAGAAATGCTTTTGATCAGGGTGAGCAAAGAAGAGAATTAATTGAAGAAGTACCATGCAATATGGGGAAACATATAAACCTTTTTGTTTTTTCAGTCAGAAGGTCCAGGCTGTGGTCCAAGCTTCTTTCTTATTAACTATGTAAATTTAAACAAGATTAATCAAGTCAACAAGTCTTTATTAAGTGCATAATAAGTGTTAGATATGATATTAAACACTGAAGGTATAAAGCAAAAAGGAAAACCAAAAAAGAAAATAAAAGAAACAAAAAAAACACTATTCTTAAATATCTTGTAATCTGATCATTGAGAAAGAATGTAAACAAGTCCATATAAGAAGGAATAGACTAGTAAATTGGAGATCATCTTAGGGGGTAGGCACTAAGATTCAGGACAGTTGAGAAAGGATTGTTACAGAAGATGGGGTTTTAGTTGAATATAGAAGGAATCCAGGAGATACAGATAAGGTGGGAAAGGGTTCCAGGCTTGGGAAACAGACAGGGAAAATGCCCTGAGTGAGGAGATGGAGTATCTTGTTCAAGGAACAGTAATGAGGCCAGTGTCACTGGGGTTCAGAGTACGTGGAAGGAAATAATATGTAATAAGACTGGAAATGTGGAAATGGGCCTGGTTTTCAAGTGCCTTAAGAGTCAAACCCACAATTTTATAACTGATCCTGGAGGTAATAGGGGGCTTCTGAATTTTATTGACTGGGAGAGTGACAGGGTATGATTGATACTTTTGGAAGATCAACTTGACAGCTATGTGGAGAATAGCTTAGGGCAGAGGAGAGACTTGAGGCAGGGAGACAAATCAGAAGACTATTCCAATAAGTCAAATTTGAGTTGATGATGGTTTGTATCAGGGCATTGGCAGTGTTTGAGGAGACAAGGTGACCTGTATGAGACATTGAAAAAAGAGATTCTATAGGACTTGAAAATAGGATATGGGAGGAGTGATAGTGAGGAATTAAAGATGACAACTAGGTTGTGACCCTGGGGGACTGGGAAGACGATGGTACTCTTAAAAATAATAGACAAGTTCGGAAGAGGGGAGGATGCTGGGGAAATGATGAGTTCAGTTTTGAACATGTTGAGCTCGTGATGTGTGTAGAATATCCAGATCAAGGTCTGAGCAGTTGAAGATGTGGTAGTGGAGGTCAGGAGACTATTAAGGGCTGGATAAGTAGTCCTAAGAATTAGCAGCATCAGTAAGAGCTGATGAGATCACCAACTGAAATAGTAAAAAAGGGAGGAGAAAAGAGGGCCCAGAAGAGAGCCTTGTGGCACATACATAATTACTGGGTATGAGATGGATAAAAATCTAGCAAAGGACTCTTAGAAGTAATAGTAAGAAAAGTAGGAGGAGCCAGAGTGAGTAGTGTTGCAAAAACTTAGCAAAAGAGTATGAAAAAGAAGAACAAAAGTACCAAAGGCTACCAAGTCACAAAGAAAGATTAAGATAGAGAAAAAGACATTAGATTTGGTGATTAAGTGATCATAACTTTGGAGAGAATAGTTCCAGAATGAACTCAGAAACCAGAATACATTTAAAAAGACAACAAAAGGAAATAGAGGTGACAGTTGCAAATAGTCTTTTCAAGGAGTTTAAACATGAAAGCTGAAGAGATATAGAAAGATAGCCAGTGGGGATGGATGGATCAAGTGAGAGCTTTTAGAGATAGAGTGCGTAACAACTTGTTTATAGGCCATAGAGACACAGCCAATAGACTAGGAAAGATGGAAAAGTAGTGAGAACAGGGGTGATAGTGGAGGCAATATGCTGGAGAAGACAGGATATAATATGATCGCTTATTTTTTTAATATTTTATTTATTTTCAGTTTTCTTCATTTCCATAAGTTTTAAATTTTCTCCCGCTCTTCCTCCCCTCTCTCCCCAAGATGACATGCAATCTGATATGTGCTCTACACATACATTGCTATTAAACACATTCTCACATTAATCATGCTGCATAGAAGAATTATAACAAATGAGAGAAATCATGAGAAAGAAAATAAAACAAAAGAGAAGAGTCTGCTTCACTCTGCATTCCAACTCCATAATTCTTTCTCTGGATGCAGATGACATTTTCTATCGTGAGTCTTTTGGGAAAATTTTAGGTCCTTGCATTGCTGAGAAGGGCTAAGTCTCTTAAAATCGGTCCTCACACAGTGTGGCTGTTACTGTGTACAATGGTCTCCTGGTTCTGCTCCCTTCACTCAGCATTAGTTCATATAAGTTTTTCCAGGTTTTCCTGAACCTGCTCATCATTTCTTATAGCACAATAGTATTCTATTACCTTCATATACAACAACTTGTTCAGCCATTCACCAATCGATGGGCAACCCCTTGATTTCCAGTTCTTGGCCACCACAAAAAGAGCTGCTATAAATATTTTTGTACATGTGAGACCTTTTCCCATTTTCATGATCTCTTTGGGATACAGCCTCAGAAGCGCTATTATTGGGTCAAAGAGTATGCACATTTTTATAACCCTTTGGGCATAATGCCAAATTGCTCTCCAGATTGGTTGGATCAGTTTATAGCTCCATCAACAATGAATCGGTGGTCCAACTTTCCCACATCTTCTCCAGAATTTATGACTTTCTTGGTTTGTCATGTTAGCCAATCTGACAGGAGAGATGTGGTACCTCAGAATTGTTTTGATTTGTATCTTTCTAATCAATACTGATTTAGAGCATTTTTTCATATGACCATAGATAGCTTTAATTTCTTCCTCTGAAAACTGCCTTTTCATTTCATTTGTCCATTTCTCAATTTGGTAATGACTTATATTCTTGAAAATTTGACTGAGTTACTTATTTTTTTTTTAGAAATAAGGCCTTTATCACAGACACTAGTCATAAAAATTCTTTCCTAGTTTTCTGGTTACCTCCTAATCTTGGTCGGATTGACTTTGTGCAAAAACTTTTCAATATAATGTAATCAAAATTATCCATTTCGCATTACATAATGTTATCTATCTCTTGTTTGTTCATGAATTTCTCCATTCCCCATAAATCTGACAGATAAACTATTCCTTGCTCTCCCAAATGGGATCACTTGTACAAAGATTTGGCTTAGTAAGTAAAAGCTTCATTGTTTCATGTGAGACAGGTCTGAATGAAAAAAAAAATAGTGATGGAAAGTATCTTAGTCATATCATATTAGAAGGAGAAAAGTAGTTCTTAATGAATAGCTCTTTTTGGGTAAAATATAAGACAAGGTTTTAGAGGCTCATAGAAGGAAGCAAGGGGAAATTTGAAGATGAATATTAAGCCTTGAAAAAGCTGAGATGGTTCTTAGGACAGTAAGTTGATTATGGAGTTGTAAAGGTTTGTCTTGCTTCAATGAAGCCCAGCTTAAAATATTTAACATTTATTTTGAATGGACCTAAATTTCCAGTTCTTAGAATTTAGATAAGTGACTATTAGCCGATATGAACTCTAAAGATCTCCTCCATCCCTAAAACTTGATATACCATGTTCTAGAATTCTTTATGTTAAGATCCCTTCCAGCTCTGTTGTTCTGTCTTGTGATTTCTCTTTCATCTTGGGCAATTTATTTTCTTAGGAAAACTTCCAAGTCAATAACTTTTTAGTCAAATGTCCCATCCAATCTGACATTCTATGATTCTATTGGTAGCTTTTCTAAAGGATCAGGGTTTAAAAAGTTAGTCTTAACCATTACTATGTTCCTCCAGGCCAAATATGAGATAAAAACTATATATAGAAAAGTGGGTTTCTTTATGGCTATCTTGCGTTGTTCCATGGCTGAAATAGAGAAAAGAGATTTCAGTCTATCACAGAGATTCTTACCACAGGATTCAACTACAGAAAAAATAAACGGATTTTAATTTTGTATTACTCGTCAATATATGGATAGAGCATTCAATGCGGACGTAAATGAGGCCTCTTTATTTAAAGGCATTCTGTGAGTGAATGGGAGACCTTGTGCCTCCTTACATTCACATAAGCATTTCATTGCTATTGAGAAAGAGTAAATAGCTATATGAGGGCTCCATAAAACACTGGCACCATAATTGCAGGTGGGCCCCCAGGCACTTGTAACTCATGGCTGCAATTCTCACATTATTTCAGACTGTTTAGAGTAAAGAGGGAGACTAGGTCCTCACTCCATCTCTTTTCACTTAGGAGGTTAATTGACTATGGAATTTCTCACCTTTGTCTATTACAGTGGTAAGATTTTTCAACATGCTCTTATTTTGAAAGAACTAGATAAAGCCGGAAGACCTCAAGTTGGGTTTCAGTCCGATTTCTACTATTAGTTGGGTGACCATTCAGTTTTTTCGATTACAAAATGGAGATATTTGCCCAACCCAGACATGGAGTTTCTATTAGGATGAAGCATCAGGTATGTTTTACATACACACACACACACACACACACACACATGCACATATACACACCATGTCTGATACCTATATCTATATATCTATATCTGCTTATTGAAATGAGAAAAGGGAAAGTCCTTTAATTGCCATCAAGTGCTAAACAAATGCAAGGTACTCTAGTTATCATCAGTTGCTTGAATTTCATTGTTGAGGGAAATGGTCTCATTCTTTACAGTGATAGTTTACATCCCTAAAAATGAGAATAGGAAGGGAATATACAACCCCACTGCCTTGTTTTGCCTTACCCCCTAGGAAAGGGTAACCCAATATTTAATCTTCAGTTTTGATGATGCTCTCTTTGTCTTTGTAGAAGGGAAACTTAACAAGCCCATTCCCCTTATTTAACTGATTGGTAAATTTAAATTCATGGTATGAAGTATAGTAGAAACAGATATGGGATAGAGTCAAAAGACTAGGTCGAAGTCAAAGCTTTATTAGCCAAATTAGTATTGAACCAATCAGGTTCTCCAAGTGATATTTTCTATAAATATGTGTAAGGGTCTATAAACTGACTACCTCTTTGCATTGTTGTGAGGATATAATGTGATGATTTAATTCAAAAGCATTTCTTAAACACCTAGTATATGCAAAGCTTTGGAAGAATGATCAAATGCAGTAACACACTGAAAAGTGTGAAGGTAAGTACGACTATTGAAGGATTATAACCATATTTTATCATTATCATAGTGCTAGTAAATTACTCAAGATTACACTCAGGTTATATTAAGATAGAAAAAGATAAACACTGGGCAAATCGAATTCTATCTTTATTCATTTGTGTATAAAAAGGGCTAAAAGACCAATTTCCTTCAGGTTGCTTGTTTATTTTTGTTTTGTTTTAATTGAATCAGGAATGAAACCTTTTAATTTGTTTCTATAAAATAAAATTTAATATTTCTGACTGGTCAAGTAATAGTCTTGGAGTAAGTAAGTGAATGAGAGAAGGTTTAGTATTAAAATGTAGAGCATGAGAGAACCAGGAGCAAAAGCCATTATTATAAAGATGTTGGCATACATGAAGACTTTCTATCTTTAAGCTTCTCACTATTTAAGCCCTTTTGTGGAAGTGAAAGTTCAAATTTTTTAACATCTTAGTGAATTTTCTCTCATATTTCCAATTTTTTCCCCAGAATAGTTGGAACCAACATGGAGACTTATCAGTATGTTATTAGTATATTTGTTAGCTAATATATCTGTTTAGCTAGAAGTCCTCCATTGAAGGTTTATATCTCTTATTGTTTTTCTGTTCTAATGCTGTGAGGTAAAGTATCACAATTGTTATAACTTTCGTTTTTCTCTTAAGTAATCTGAAACTATTCATCTACTCTATCAATTTCAGTTTCCTCTTCTTCAAAACAAGAGTGACAATAGTTCCTATAGCATGGCATTGTCGGAGAAATCAAATAATGTAGAGTATACTTTTCTTTATAAACCTTAACCTGCTATATAAATGCTATCTATCTATAATTATTACTGTCACTTTTGTTTCTTCATCCCCTCATGCTGACTTGAAGAACGAATCAGTCTGTTGTGTGCATTAGGACCACTGAAAACATGCTATTCTCTATACTCAATTAAAAGACACTATTGCATTTCTTCCTTTAACAACAATGGAAAGCCAGTATGTTTTTTTTTTATTTACACGAAGTGGTTATGTAATAACTGGAAAAAAACAGTGTCAGGAAAAGTAGAAAGAAAGATGGGGAAGTCAAGCCCAATAGGAAATTTTCCCATTCACTCAATTCCTGTGGCTTCCAGGAGGAGTCTTCTTAGGATGCCAGGAAGCATCTTTCCGAAGTGGCATTTCCAACTGCTCTTTTCAGTCCCCCTGCATGCAGTTAACAAGCAATGAGCCCTTTCATCTAAGTTGGAGCCTGATAAATTGTTGAAGTTTAAGCTGCTAAATGTTTTAACAGCAGCTACATAAGTTTTCAAAGACACCTTGTTAGTCATGTCAGATAGTGACCCTTTGTATACATCAGAATCATAGCCATTAGGAATTTGGTGTTTGTCTTAGAATGTCCACTGCTCTCTTAGCCTCATTAAAATCCCTCTCAGCAACTTGTATGTTGGGAATCTTGTAATTGCCAAATAATGGTGGTTTGCATTGGGAAAGGGCTTTACAGTTGGCTAATTGGTCCCCTCATAAAACCCTTCAGAGCAGGTAGGACATGAATTATCATCCCCCATTTTATAGATCAAAGGATCCAGAGTTTGAAGGGACCTTATAAGCTATCTGATTAAACTTCTGCATTTTACAAATTGGGAAGTCAATGCCAAAGGAAAAAAAAAAAGGTGACTGCTCCAGGGACCCCGCCCCCTGCCCACTTTTTGAGAATGATAGAACTGAAGTCTTCTGACCCTAAGTTCAGTGTTCTTTACAATACAACTCATCTCCACTTGAATTTCCAAGTGTCCTAGGGGCTTGCTTATAAGGTAATTGTTTATTTAATGGTGTGGGGAATAGGTAGAAAAGTGGAACTGTTGTTTACCACAAAATTACCTTGAATTAAGAGAGGGTATGCTGAAGCCAGCACAGTATCTTCCATAAATAAAAGTATCTACAGAACCTCACCCTCTCTGAAAGGGGTTATTAGTCTGAGGTTTATAACTTGTAAGAAAATATATATTGATAACACTATTTGATATAACTGGTATTCTTTATAATATTATGTATTTTCTTTTATGCATTAAAAAAATCTAGAAGGGAGTCCATAGGCTACTCTACATAGCTGATGGTGTCCATGACATAAAACGGTCGAGAAACAATTATTTACAGGAAATTCCAGTTAAACTTAGACTACGTACCCTACCTCCTTTATAAGGGTCTCTCTCACAAACTCACACACCCACACACACACCCCACCCCGCACTCCCCCACATTTTTGTTTTATGCCTTACTCTTGCCTCATATAATGATTAGAATACTCTCAAACAAGTTTATAGCTGTTATTATTTATTATTATTTCTTTCAAGGGATCCCATAATTTTGACACCTAAGTGGTAGACATGTTTTGGAGGAAAGCCTTTAATGAGAGGTTTTGTTCTATTGTATGAAATGTTTATTCATAGTCAGCAAACACTAAGCCTTATGGGAGTCTATGTCTTCTTTATCTTTCAATTCTATTGTTATATGCTAAAGATGTGAGCTACCATAACCTTGTTAGACATAACTTGAGTCCTATCAGAATGAAAAGGCACTGAGCAGAGGACCAATAAATCAATAGTGGAACTTTAGTGAAGGAAAGTTAACATTTAAAGGTAAGCTAACATAATAATGGTTGTTTTCATTATAATTCTTATTATTGTCTGTGAGATAATCTATGTATCTATTTCTATATATATGTATACATACATACATATATATATATATACATACATACATATATATATATATATATATATGAATAGTACCAAAAAGAAGAAATGGCAGGCTTATAGAGCCTTTCATAATCGTATCAGAACTAATTTCAAAAAATAATTAGTTTGGGATTCCAATTTCTTCTATGTATTTCCTATGGATAGGAGTGGGTGAGGTGTGAAGGATACTTTATTTGAATACACACTTGTGTTAAGAATTAGAACCAAAAATAGTGTGCAGTAGCATGCATGCAACTAAATACATAAAATTTCTTGTCCTGAAAACTCATTATGAAGCATAACTGGTTCACCTGAGACCATCCATTCCCATCATAGCAGCTTGAGCTGGGGCAGGCTGCCAACAAGTTGCCACTTGATTGAAGGCAAATGGCTTTGTCTTTCTAGGAAGTGGCCCACAGGCCTAGACACTGGCACACAAGGGGCTTCCTCTGCCATCTATTTGCTGAACTGAAACTACTTAGCTACCTTGTCAAGCTTTGGAATTGTTTGATTTCCTGCAGGAAATATTTGCCTTTGAAATTTCCATTGGGAAAATTGCTCCTTCACCTCTGCTATGAGAATGAGCTTAACATTGTCTGAAGATGAGAGTCATTCCCCGGAGGTGGAAGAGAGTATCTAATGAGCTTAGGAACAAATCAGAAAAACAGCAGGGAAGGTATGAGGTGGTGGCATTTTTTTTTCTTTTTTGAAGGGGATTTCCATTTCTTAAAAGTCGAATTTCAGTTATTTATGAGTGAATTATCCATTGACGCTTATTTTTGTTGTTGTCTAAGTAAGATATGGCATGTTTGTGAATATAAATGAGAGGTAAAAAAAATCTAGCCTCATTGTCCATAGAGAGATGAAAGTTTATGAATAATCATGAGTAAGTTATGTAAACATCAAAAAAGTATAGTTTAACTGTTAAAGCATGTAGTAACTTGGAAGATATAGGAAAATATGGGCCAGAGCTAGGATATAAATGAACAATAATTGTGCCACATCCTGGCCTTAAAATTAACCTGACATGGCTAGGACATTTAATGAACAATCAAGAAACATAATTTGACTTTTAGTTTCTTTTTCTGGAGTCTCATGGAATCGACAGAGACACTTTATACTTAGTTCTAGTGTGGGTGACCAGGAACTTTACCACAGGTTAGTGAGAACTAAAGAGTACTAATACCTGTATTCTACCCAGGAATAAAAACAATTAATTTTTATCAATTACTTGGGAAGAAAGAAAAAACTATATGAAGATATCAGACTAAATGCTTCCTAGCAAGCTATACCTCTGGCGGGTACCTCCTTTGCCTGGCCATACATAGCCTACTGGCAGCTTCCCAAATCATGACCTCTCCAAAGTTCTCCATTACTCTTTTTCCCTGTCAACTCTTACCCTTGCGCCATACACAAGTTAATGTTTTGGGGCCTCTCCTCACAATTATACCTTTTATTTGAAACAAAAAAGTATCTTCCCATGATTCCTCTTCCCAACTTGATTTGTCTTTAAAAGTTTATTTTAGAGCATCATTCATGCTACTTGACCTAGATACACATTGGGGTCCTAAATGTCAGAACTGTTATTCAAAACTCTGTGGGTACATGTCCAGTCTAGAGTTCTCTCCTTCCATCAGAATCTACTTTGAGGAAAGAGTTGTTTCTAGCCCTGGAATTGTATACGTTTAGAAGAAAATTGTTCAAAAGGGATATATTTGAGGTGACTCAAGAGCTAATTACCCCCACACAGCTTACACTATGTTTTGCCCATCAGCAGCGCTCAGCATATTTTTGTCTAATATGTATGTACTACATTTAGAAACATTCTTAAGACTATTGCTTGATGTAACCATTCAGGAGCACCTTTGTTGAACAGAACCCCTCTCTGAGGGCTTATAAGCAGACTGATCAAAGTACACGCTCCAGGGAATCCCTGTAGGCATAGACCCTTGTTTGAATTTATATTGGTTGGAAGAGGGTGAGCAAGATACAGGGGAAAGATCATGACTAGAATTCAAAAGAAATGGCTTCTTGCACTAGCTCATCTACTTATTAAATATGTGACTTTGTAAGAAACATTTAACATCATTGGGATTCAGTTTCTTCATCCCCAATGCAGAGTTGTATTAAAGGATCTCTAAGATCCCTGTCTTATCTAGGATCTTGTGTTCTAATACAATTTCTACCTTTAAGATTCTCTGTTCACAGCATTATCTTTTTGTATTCTAATGTTTCTACTTCCTCTAGTAACATATCTCTGCCCCATCTACCTAGGATCATAGGGAGAATCAAGTGAGGTGGTTCATGTGAAAATACTTTGGACAAACTGGAAAGATCAGCTATAAGTAACTCATTATACTTCTTGCAGAAAACATAATTACAACCTCAACAAACTTACTCTTGGTTTATTTTTCAATTCACCCTTGAACCTATACATCCCACTCAGAACTTATTATGCGATATGATTTGCAATTTGTTTCCTGGTGTACAGCCATCAATTATTTAAATGTTATCTTTTCTTCTTTTCTCCTTGACTTTCTTCCTTTCTGTCATCATGTACTTTCTAATTCTTTCTCCCTCCCTCCTTCCTTCCTTCCTTCCTTCCTTCCTTCCTTCCTTCCTTCCTTCCTTCCTTCCTTCCTTCCTTCCTTCCTTCCTTCCTTCCTTCCTTCCTTTCTTCCTTCCTTCCTTCCTTCATCTTTCCCTTCCTTTATGAAGTTAAACCTCCTCATTTTGCAGTTAAGGAAATTAAACCCCAAATGTGAAACAAGATATCAAAGGTAACACAGCTACTAAATAAATGACAGAATGAACCTAAGTCCTCTACCTCCAAACCCAGTGCTCATTATCCTATATATCTCTGGAGAAACTAAGCCATGGGGTTAATTTCTTCTTTATTTAAAATACCCTCTCTTTTTAGAGAAATAAAATCTCCCTACGAAACCACCCTCTCAGTTATCTTAACATTTATTGCACTCACACTTTGAGAACTTGGTTGAGATAAATATATTTTTGAAAAAAAGAAAAGAAAAGAAAACACTCTGCGTTCCACATTATTTGACAAGCATCCACGTTCTTTGAAGAAACTGCACATTATGTCCCTGGTGGTGTTATTGTGAGCAGCAGCAGGTGAGAGAGAGAGCATTACAGCTTGGCATTTCTGAATCCTGAGTTTTATTGCCTGCTTGAAAGAACTTACTATTAGCTTCCAACAGAAACCAATTAGATTCAAATACGAATATCACCCAACAGGTTGTGAAAAGGGGGCAAAGGAGGAGGACATACCTGTAACAACATCAGGAGTAGCGCACATCTTGCCTTTAGTCACTGGTCAAGAACAGTATAAATCCTCAATCATGAGGCTCTTTAATGCCAAGTAATTGTGTTTTTTGGAGTAGTGCTTACCTATTTTGAGTTCCTCTAAGAAGCTAAGCTCTGTAATGCTACCTAAGAGTTCAATTCTACTGCATGTTATAATAGGAACTTTTCTTTCAAAACCTAGAAGCAAAGACTCTAGACCTAGTAGCTTTTTCATAGACTGTGGCACCCTACTTTGGATGGGGTTTGGAGCATGATTTCCATGCAGTTTACAATGTCCTTTTGGGAAGTTAGTATTTCTCCTTTAGAACGACTTTTGGGGCTTCAACAAAGGGAACCCAGAGGATTTCACTACTGGCCTCACATGCTCTCTCTCATCCCCTTTTGTTTGAGATGCCTGAACAGTGTTTCTTACACATGCTAAAATCATCACTCCCAAGTGAAAATTGACCTGCAGTTTCATCTCAGTGTAGACAAAATGTTCTTGGCTCCAATTTAGCAATCATTATGCCTAGGAAGTTGAGGATGGAGGACTGGATGCTTCTGTTCCCCTTCTACAAACTAGGGAATCATTTTGGTGAGATGGAAAGATGGCTAGAATTTGAGTCAGGAGACATTTGGGTTGGAATCATGACTCTGACATTAACTGGGCAACTTTGGGCCATTTTCCTCCCTAGGTCTCAGTTCACTAGTCCATAAAAAAGATTACATCTAGAATAAATTACTTCTAATATTTCTTCAAAGTACAAATTCTATCCTAAGAAAACTAGGGAAATTTATTAGAAAAAAACTGGGATGGGAAGCAGTATACAGATAAATTGTATACTCTCATACCCACGTGTGTATGTGTGTACATATACTTAATCATGTGTATAAATTATAGGTATAATCATAGATAAATATATATTGCATGTATTATGTATGTATGTATGTATATTACAGAGAACTTTAGACTTGGAAGATTAAAACCTAGGTGGAAGCTCCATTTCTGCCATTTATTTGGAGGCAGAAGTTTAATACAATAGAAAGAGCCACATATTTTAAATCAGATGAGTAGTCTTCAGATTTAGTTCTTCCCTTTAGTAGCCATGAGACTCTGGGCAAGTCATTTGTCTTCTCTTGCCTGGGGGATATTAATATATTAATGTACAATTAATGTTAGTTAGCTAGCCCACAGGGTTCTATTGAGGATAAAATGAAATAACATACATAACACACTTTGCAAATATTATGGCCATTATTAACTTATAATAGCTAAGAAAGTTTACTAGTAAATAGAAATAAGCAATTGCTTGTTTGTTTGGATGGGAAGTCATATAGTGGAAAGGATATTGGGCTTGGAGGCAAAAGTCCTGGGTTCAAGACCCAGCTTTATTACTTGGTTACATATTTTTATGTATTACAATAGAAAGTGCACTTGACATTGAATAAGGAGATCTAGTTTAAACTTTTGGTTCAACTTTGCATTAGCTGCGTGTTGCTGGACAAAGCACTTAAACTCCTTTTAAATCAGTTTGCATATCCGAAAAATAGAAATAATAAATGCATGACTTGTGTCACAGAATTGCAAGGAAAGTAAACTGCCATGTGCTAATGAACCATTATGAACTATTATTATCTTACTAGTGTAATCTTAGGCAAGTGATCACTGCTTTTAGAGTCATATAAATCTCATCTCTAAAATTAAGGGAGCTGGAAACAAGGTTAGGTGATGACTTGATAGAGATGTTGTGGGAGAGAATTGAGCATCAGGTTGGACCAGACGACACCCTACATCCATTTAAATTCAGAGATTATGTGGGGTTATTTTTATGAGCTCCATAAGGATTTTTCTAGAATTCATTCAAGAACTGTTTATGAAAGTTACTTAATCATTAAATATAAAAAAAAACATATGTGGTAAATATCCTGTGTATATGAGAGAGTTAGTTGAATGATTTCTTAAACAATCAAAATGTATTAAACAATATATAAAGAAATGAGAAATAGATTTACCTTTCCTTTCAATTGTTAATATTTAAAGAAAAATGAACATTTCTAAGATTTAAAGTTTACTAAATATTTCCTCACATTAACTCTATGTATGAGGGCCAGGAATGATTGTTACTTTCAATTTGGTGAGGAGGAAACTGTAACTCAGAAAAGGAAAATGGCTTATCCTGTCTCCCAGATTAGGAAACTTCAAAGACAGGATTGGAACCCAGCTCTCCATACTGCAAGCACAGTGTTCATTACACTCTGCTTACTGCCTCTATATCCCCAGACCCCCTAAAATAACGGCGGGGCGGCAATCCTGCCTGAAACTGAAGCTCAGAGGGCATAATTTATAGGCTCTGTTCTTCAAAATAGATTTGGCTTTCACCCATGGACGCCTATAAAAATCGGTGTCTCAGAGATGGGATTATAGAGAGAAGCACCTTGTAAATTCTAGTTGATTTGGGTCATATAGGTTTAAGCTGCACATTTTTATCACCTAACTTTTACAAGAATTTATGTCTCTTCATTTGGGGCATGTTCAGACTTCTGAGACACAAGGCTGCCTTTTCTACCATAATGTTTAATTTTATGTTTAGTGTAAATTGCACTTTTACTGAAGCGATTCATATCTATTGATTGAATGTGTGATTAAGTGTGCAGAGCTTCCATTTGAAGCTGGATCATAGGTTTGGTCTTCTCAGAGAAAAAGGAAAAGGATTTCCTTCCAACCTAGCTCTTTTAGCAAGATAGCAAACCCCATATATGCTGAATGATGGAACTGAAGACAAGTGGAAGGTGATGGGGAAGAGTCTGGGGCAGGTGCTCTTCCCTCTAATCATCCCACATGAGGAATAAGCACATTAACTAGATCTACCAACTTTTTTTGTAGTACCATCTAGTAGCATTAGTAGATTACAGAGAGGGATTTATAAGTGAGCACTACTTGCTCTCATTGAGTTTAATTCAAAAGGCCTAGATCAATCACAGAGGACAAAATTGATTATGTTTCAATTGATTTCAATATTTTAATGTGTCTAGGAACTCATCTATGTTGTTATTTCCTTCATTTATGCCAACCCATTCATGAATTATCATCCTATGTACTTTTTGTTGATATTTTCCCATAGATCCTTGTGTCTTGAGACAATGCAAGAGGACTTAATTAACATATAGGAGATGACTAGGACATAGGAACAATACTCACTCAACTTAACATCTTGGTAAGGGCTTCTTAAACTTTTTCCACTGAGACCCCTTTTTACATTTCAGCTTTTCTTGAGGGTCTCAGGGCATGTACAGTGTAAAGTGGATGTGCTTTGTTATCAGAACCAAGGCTGCAGTGAAGTTGTGAGATACAAAATGGGCAAGGGCTACCAAAAGCACCTAGTGTTCATCCAATTTTGATTTTGAATTAATATTTGGTTGTTGTGCTTTCAGAAACTTTTTAAAGTTGATGAATTTTTAGCAACCCTATACAGGGCCAAGACCCACAATTTCAGAAGCATTGTTATAACAGATAAGGTGGGGCAAAAACAACTCTGAACATGATATAGAATATACTACATGTCTAAAAGAGACTCAAGGACAGGGACACTAGTACAGAAAGACCAAGTCAGAGGAACAAAAGACTTCTTTACTGGGGCCGAAGGAACCTTGAAGAAATAAAACACCTATCACTAATATAAAGAATGGGCTCTGTATTTTTTTTTAGTTAGTACTGTATTTTTTTTAATCATTATTTATTTATTTATTTAATATTTTTAACTTTCAGCATTAATTTTCACAGGAGTTTGAATTAAAATTTTTCTCCCCATTTCTACCTTTCCCCCCACTCCAAGATGGCATATATTCTGATTGCCCCATTCTCCAGTTAGCCCTGCCTTTTGTCACCCCACTCCCACCCATCCCCTTTTCCCTTACTTTCTCGTAGGGCAAGATAGATGCTTATGCCCCATTGCCTGTATAGCTAATTTCCTAGTTGCATACAAAAACTTTTTTTGAACATCTTCTTTTAAAACCTTGAGTTCCAAATTCTCTCCCCTCTTGCCTCCCCACCAACCCTCCTTAAGAATGCAAGCAATTCGACATAGGCCACATATGTGTCATTATGTAAAACCCTTCCACAATACTCATGTTGTGAAAGACTAACTATATTTTGCTCCTTCCTATCCTATCCCCCTTTATCAAATTTTCTCCCTTGACCCTGCCACTTTTCAAAAGTGTTCGATTTTGATTATCTCCTCCCGCTACCTGCCCTCCCTTCTATCCTCCCTTCTTTTTTATCTCCTTCCTCCTTCTTTCCTGTGGGGTAAGATGCCCGATTGAGTGTGTATCTTATTCCCTCCTCAAGTCAAATCCAATGAGAGCAAGATTCACTCATTCCCCCTCACCTGACCCCTCTTCCCTCCCAAAGGAATTGATTTTTCTTGCCACTTTTATGCAGGATAATCTACTCCATTCTATCTCTCCCTTTCTCCCTCTCCAAATATATTCCTCTCTCTTCCCTTAATTTGATTTTATTATTTTAGATATCATCCCTTCATATTCAACTCACCCTGTGCCCTCTGTCTGTATACACACACACACACACACACACACACACATATATATATATACATACAATATATATGTATATACATATATACACATGCATACACACACATACCTTCAGCTACCCTAATACTGAGTTCTCATGAATTACACACATCATCTTTCCATGTAGGAATGTAAACAAAATAGTTTAACTTTAGTAAGTCCCTTGTGATTTCTCTTCTTGTTTCTCTTTTCATGTTTCACTTCATTCTTATGTTCGAAAGTCAAATTTTCTATTCAGTTCTGGTCTTCTCACTGAGAAAGCTTGAAAGTCCTTTATTTTATTGAAAATCCATATTATGCCTTGGAGCATGATGTTCATTTTTGCTGGGTTGGTGATTCTTGGTTTTCATCCTAGCTCCATTGACCTCTGGAATATCATATTCCAAGCCTTTCAGTCCCTTAAAGTAGAAGCTGCTAGGTCTTGTGTTATCCTGATTGTGTTACCACAATACTCAAATTGTTTTTTTTCTGGCTGCTTGCAGTATTTTATCCTTGATCTGAGAGCTCCGGAATTTGGTGACAATATTCCTAGGAGTTTTCTTTTGGGGATCTTTTTGCAGGAAGCGATCAGTGGATTCTTTCCATTTCTATTTTACCCTCTGACTCTAGAATATCAGGGTAATTTTTCTTGGTAATTTCTTGAAAGATGACATCTAGGCTCTTTTTTTGATCATGGCTTTCAGGTAGTCCAATAATTTTTAAATTATTTCTCCTGGATCTGTTTTCCAGGTCAGTGATTTTTCCAATGAGATATTTCACATTGTCTTCTACTTTTTCATTCCTTTGGTTCCGTTTTATAACATCTTGATTTCTTATCAAGTCACTAGCTTCTACTTGCTCCAATCTAATTTTTAAGGTAATATTTTCTTCAGTGGTCTTCCTGACCTCCTTTTCCATTTGGGTAATTCCTCCTTTCAAGTCATTCTTCTCCTCATTGGCTTTTCAGAATTCTTTTGCCATTTGAGTTAGTCTATTTTAAGGTGGTATTTTCTTCAGTTTTTTTGGGTCTCCTTTAGCAAGTCATTGACTTGTTTTTCATGGTTTTCTTGCATCACTGTCATTTCTCTTCCCAATGTTTCCTTTACTTCTCTTACTTGCTTTTCCAATATTTTTTGAGCTCTTTCATGGCCTGAGACTACTTCATATTTTTCTTGGAGGCTTTTGATGTAGGCTCTTTGACTTTGTTGACTTCTTCTGGCTGTATGTTTCGGTCTGCTTTGTCACCAAAGAAAGATTCCAAAGTCAGAGTCTGAATCTGAGTCCATTTTTGCTGCCTGACCATGTTTCCAGCCAACTACTTGACCCTTGAATTATTTTGATGGGGTATGAATGCTTGTAGAATATAGAGTAATTTATTTCAAGCTTGAGGGGATGTGCTATGGTTTTCAGAGCTATTTCTATACAGCAAACTCTGTGACACCAGCACTCCTCCTCCCCCAAGTACCGCCAACCAGACACATGACTCAGATCTTAAGCAGGCTCTGCATTCCTGCTCAGATCCACCACTTAATTCCTCTCACCAGGTGGGCCTAGGGCCTGAAGCAACTGCAACTGTAGTTCTGTAGCTGCACCACCTCCACTGCCCCTGGGGCAGTGGCTGAACTGTGAACTCCTTCACTCTGTCCCCCACAGCTTTTTTCACTAACCTTCTCTTTTGTCTTTGGTGTTTGTAGGTTGAGAAGTCTGGTAACTGCCACAGCTCACTGATTCAGGGTGCTAGGGCCTGTTCTGCCTGGCTCCTTATCTGATTGGTCTGGGCATGCCCCTGCTAGGCTTTGCTCTGCTCCACTCCCAGCACCATTTGATAGACCCTACCCAGTGACCATCCAGGCTGCCCTGGGCTAGAGTCCTGCTTCCCTCTGCTATTTTGTGGGTTCTGCAGTTCTAGAATTTGTTCAGAGTCATTATTTTTATCAGTGTTTGGAGGCTCCTGGGGGAGAGCCCTAGGCAAGTCCCTGCTTTCCAGCCACCATCATGGCTCCCCCTCTCTGTAAGTATTATGTGATTGGGGTACAGTGGACAGAGCTTTGGACTTAGAGTCAGAAAGACTTGAATTTACATCTTACAACAGGCAATTATTTGTTATGGGACCCTGGTAAAGCCACTTAGACACTATCTGCTTCAGTTTCTTTCTTCATTTGTAAAATTGTAATGATAATAGTACTTACCTCCCAGTGTTTTTATGTGGATCAAATGAAATAATTGGTGTAAAGTTTTGCAAACATTAATGCACTATATAAATACTAGCTCTCCTTATTACTGTAGGAAATTGAGTGGCCATAGTCATGCTAATAACAACAATAAAAATAATTAGCATTTATATAGAGCCTAGATTGTGCCAGGAGCTGTGGTAGGTGCTTTAAATGTCTTATTTCATTTGATCCTCACAACCACACTGAGAGGCAGGTGCTATTAATATTCCTGTTTTACAGTGAAGAAATTGAAGTTAAGCAGCTTATCCAAGGTCACATAGCTAGTAACTATCAAAAGTTGAATTTGAACTCAGATTTCCAGACTGAAGACCCATCACTCTAATATACCACATAAGTGCCTAGGATTTGAGCCCTGTCTCTGACATCTACTTGATCAATGGTCCTCAAAGTGTGCTCTGGTTCTGCTAGGTTCCATGAAATTTTTTTCGGAGGTCTGTGAGGTTGAAAATATTGTCAAAATAATACTGAAATGCTTTCTAATATGGTACATACCAGTAGATATAATCTGCATAAACAAAAGTTCTTTGGAGTACTCACTAATTTATTATTGTGAAAAGAGGTCTTGAGTAGAAAAACATTTGAGAACCCTTATACTAGACACATGATCCTAGATAGAGAAGTAACCTCTCAATACCTCTGACAACTTTCTTATCTGCCTTGATGGACTGAGTTTTCATACTGGGGTGAAATCACATAACTAGACATACTCTTGCCTACCAAAGCATACTGTGCAATAAATGCTGCTAATATTACTGCTTCAAGTCTTCAGGGCTTCATGACTTCATCCATATGGGTGGTCTCTTCACTGACATAGCTCTAGTAGGTGATAAGCCTGATAATTGAAGATTACCTTAATTGGTAGGAGAAATTCAGCTGCAGATTAGAGCAGGAGTGCTATGCCTGCTGTGCCCTGCCTGGACCTGGGCTGCAATCATGGTTCACAGTTCTTCGGAGAGAAGTAGGGCTGGCATGGAAGAGCTTGCCGTATAGAAGTGGCTCTGAAAACAGCAGAGCAGCCCCTCGACCTGGGGCCAAGTATTCTCTACTATACAAGCAATCATATCCTGACAAAAAGCTCAAGGGTCAAGGGTCCTCGTTGGCTAGGAATATGGTCAGGCAGCAAAAATGGACTCAGATTCAGACTCAGACTTTGGAATATTTTTTTGGTGACAAAGAAGACCAAAACATACAGCCAAAAGAAGTCAACAAAGTCGAAGAGCCTACATCAAAAGCCTCCAAGTAAAATATGAATTGGTCTCAGGTCGTGGAAATGCTCAAAAAGGACTTGGAAAAGCAAGTAAGAGAAGTAGAGGGAATATTGGGAAGAGAAATGAGAATGATGCAAGAAAACCATGAAAAACAAGTCAATGACTTGCTAAAGGAGACTCAAAAAATACTGAAGAAAATAACACCTTAAAGAATACACTAACCCAAATATCAAAAGAGCTCCAAAAAGCCAAATGAGGAGAAGAATGCCTTGAAAGGCAAAATTAGCCAAATGGAAAAGGTGGTCCAAAAGACCACTGAAGAAAATACTACCTTAAAATTTAAATTGGAGCAAGTGGAAGCTAGCGACTTTATGAGAAATCAAGATATTGTAAAACAGAACCAAAGGAATGAAAAAGTAGAAGACAATGTGAAATATCTCATTGGAAAAACCACTGACCTGGAAAATAGATCCAGGAGAGATAATTTAAAAATTACTGGACTACCTGAAAGCCATGATCAAAAAAAGAGCCTAGATGTCATCTTTCAAGAAATTATCAAGGGAAACTGTCCTGATATTCTAGAGTCAGAGGATAAAATAGAAATGGAAAGAATCCACTGATCACTTCATGAAAAAAGATCCCCAAAAGAAAACTCCTAGGAATATTGTCACCAAATTCCAGAGCTCCCAGAACAAGGATAAAATACTGCAAGCATCCAGAAAGAAACAATTTGAGTACTATGGAAACACAATCAGGATGACACAAGATCTAGGAGCTTCTACATTAAGGGATTGAAGGGTTTGGAATATGATATTCCGAAGGTCAAAGGAGCTAGGATTAAAACAAAGAATCATCTACCGAGCAGAAATGAGCATCATGCTCCAAGGCAAAATATCGATTTTCAATAAAATAGAGGACTTTCAAGCTTTCTCATTGAAAAGACCAGAGCTGAATAGAAAATTTGACTTTCAAACATAAGAATCAAGAGAGGCATCAAAAGGTGAACAAGAAAGAGAAATCATGAGGGACTTACTGAAGTTGAACTGTTATTTTTTACATTCCTACATGGAAAGATGATGCGTGTAATTCATGAGACCTCAGTATTAGGGTAGCCGAAGAGAATACATACATACATACATACATACATACATACATACATGTATATATGTAGACTGAGGGCACAGAGTCAGTCGAATATGAAGGGATGATATATAAAAAGTAAAATCAAATTAAGGGATGAGAGAGGAATATATTGAGAGAGGGAGAAAGGGAGAGATAGAATGGGGTAAATTATCTCACATAAAAGTGGTAAGAAAAAGCAGTTCATTGGAAAGGAAGAGGGGACAGGTGAGGGAGAATGAGTGAATCTTGCTCTCATTGGATTTGACTTGAGGAGGGAATAACACACACAATCAACTGGGTATCTTACCCCACAGGAAAGAAGGAGGAAGGAGACAAAAAGAGGGAATGATAGAAAGGAGGGCAAATAAGGGGAGGAGGTAGTCAAAAGTGAACACTTTCAAAAAGGGACAGAGTCAAGGGAGAAAATTGAATGAAGGGGGACAGGATAGGAGGGAGCAAAATATAGTTAGTCTTTCACAACATGAGTATTGTGGAAGGGTTTTACATAATGATACACATGTGACCTATGTTGAATTGCTTGCCTTCTTAGGGAGGGTTGGTGGAGAGGGAAGAGAGAAGAGATTTTGTAACACAAAGTTTTAAAAGCAGACTTTCCATAAAAAAGTTTCTGCATGTAACTAGGAAGTAAGATATACAGGCAATGGGGCATAGAAATCTATCTTGCTCTACAAGAAAGTAAGGGAAAAGGGGATGGGGGGGAGCGAGGTGACAGAAGGGAGGGCTGACTGGGGAATGGATTAATCAGAATATATGCCATCTTGGAGTGGTGGGGGGAGTAGAATTGGAGATAAAATTTGTAATTCAAAATCTTGTGGAAATCAATGCTGAAAACTAAAAATATTAAATAAATAATAAATAGAAAAAAATCTCAAAAAAAGAAGTGAGGGAATGAAAGCAACAACAATGCCCACACACACACATATACACATACATACATACATACATACATGTATACATAAATGCACACATTTTTGCCTACATATATAAGTTGTGTATACATGCACATACACATACACACAAATATGGCTGTCATCATTCTATAAAGTCATTTTTAAACTGGATGTCCTTTAGGAGTCTCAAACTAAGCATGTCCAAAATAGAAACGCTCTTCCTCCTAAAAATCACTCCTCTTCAAAAATTTTCTTTTCCTGTCAAGAATACCACCATCCCTTTCCACACTTGTAAAAGTTTATAATCTCAATATCTTTCATGACTCCTCCCTCATACTCAACTTACATATCTAGTTAGTTGCCAAATCTTATAATTTCTTCCAACACAATAATGTTCATGTGTACCCTTCCCTTCATTCTCATACCCACCACCTAGTTCAAGGCATCATCATGTCTTTCCTTCTAATCATTCTCTTTACCTCAAGTCTCTCCTTACTCCAATTTATCTTCCATAAAACCATAGCAGTTATTTTCTTAAACTATTAATCTAACCATTTCATCTCAGTGGTTCCTATTACCTCTTACATCAAATATAACACCTTGTATCATTTAAAACTTATTAAAACCTGCTTCCTTCCTACCTTTTCTAGCTTTGTTCCATTTTTGTCCATAGACTGTAATCTAGCACTCCGTTTTCCTTGCTGTTCCTTAAACATGATATCTATTCTCTCCTCTCTGCCCTTGTATTGCCAGTCCCCTGTGGAATGCTCTTCTTCCTCTCCCCTGCCTACTAGAATATTTGGATTTCTTTGCAACAACACAAATGCACCCTTCTATAGGAGGCCCTTCCTAATCTACTCAGATGCAAGAGTTTTCCCTTCTTTCATCTACTCTAACTGTGGAATATATGTAACTAATTATTTGCATTTTTTATCTCCTAAGTAGAATGTAAGTAGCTTGGAGACAGAAAGTGTTTTTCCTTTCTTTGTATCTTCAGAGGTTAGCCTGGTACATAGCAAGCACTCAATAAATGTTTGTTTGATTGAATAATCAGTCTCTAATACATTTGCTTGATGGTGTCTGGGTGTTTTTGATATCAGATTGATTTAAATGGAGGCATTCATATACATTTCTCTCCCTGGGATATGAAGCATCAGTACTAGACTGTGTGAAGATAGGAAATAGGTTCCAACTATAGTCATTTACTTTGCTATTTTTTGGTTAGGTTTATCCCTTGACATAATTAAATTCATAATTACTAAATATAAATAATATAATTTAACATAATTAAACTTAATCTTTAGCGTTGTTTATCTCCTCTATCTTTTCTTTTTTTACTTCCATCTCCTCAGAATACTCTATTTTCCCTCTCTATAATAACTTGCTCTGGGGAAATCATATATCAATCATTTATGCCTTAGGGTAAATGGAGAGTCAGCGTGGTCTGGTGGCAGGAGCACAGGGCTTTCCAAAAAAAAAAAACTGGATTTAAGACTTAGGATCACAACTTCATAAATCTAGAGCTGAAATGAACTTAGAGGTTATCTATTCCAACACCTCTCATATTTTCATATATATAAAAATGGAGATTCAGGAAGGTAAATTACTTAATTAAGGTCACATAGATGTTTGTGGCGGATCTGATACCCAAACCTAAATCTTCTGATTGTATTTGGCTAGGGAAAGGCTGGACAGAATTTGAACCCAGGTCCTCTGAATGTAAACATAACAGTTTTTGTATGTCATGAATGTGTGATTCTACTAATTGTGAATAATTCACATCACTTCTCCCAGCTTTTTTCCTCCTGCAAGTGAAGCTTCATTGTTGGTCTCTTTGCCTCAAGTTTGTTACCACTTCAATCCATCCTCTACTCAGCTGTCAGAGTGATCTTCCTAAAGGAGAGGTTTGATCATGTTCACCCATATCTCCCTCCCCACTTTGATCCCCAACTTAAAAAAAAAAAACACTGACTCTTTATTACCTCTACGATCAAAAACAAATCCTTTATAAGCTGGCCCCTTCCCCTTTCCAGGATTCTTATGCTTCACTCTGTAATCTAGTGACACTAGAAATGATGTTCCTTCACAGAACACTCTTTCTCCTAACACCACTCATTTTTACTTCATGTCCTTCATTCCTGGAATTATCTTCTTCTTCATCTCTACTGCTTGACTTTCCTGGCTCCCTTCAAGTCTAACTTAAAATTTTACATCCTTCAAGAAGACTTTCCCAGCCCCCTTAACACAAACACCTTCCTTCTGAGATGATCTCTCATTTATAATGTATGTATCGTATTTGCATAATGTTGTTTGTATGTTGTTTCCCATGTTAGATTGCGAGCTCCTTGAGAGCAGAGATTGTTTTTGCCTTTCTTTGGATCCTTAGGGATCAGCATTGTCTGTATATACTTGATAAATTCTTACTGACTAAAAAGCTGAAAAAAGGTAATCCACTTGAAAACAAATGGCTATTAGGAAGAAGGATCAAATGAGATAATGGTATATAAAGTACTCCATAATATAAGCTACCATTATCACCTATCTTCAGGGGTGGTATAAAAGAGAAAAACAATATGTAAACAATTATCAATTAAATTATTTTATGTTGAAATCAACAGAGAGACCAATCACTCCACAATCCCCTGACTATTTTTAAAGAGCCCAAAATCACTCTAGCCGTAAATGAACATTGGAGGAGCAGGATAGAGAATTGTCCCTTTAAAAAAAATAGCTTACCAAAACTAGCTGAAGCTGGTTTGTGGCTTCATGAGACCCTATTAAAAATTCAGATGTCTCATATAGTCCTTAAAGAATATGACTCAGAGTTCACAATCTAAAATTTACTGAACTTTTAGAAACATACCTTTCTGATGGAGAAATCCATTTTTGATTGGCTAAGAATTGAGGCTAATTGAATCTGATTTTAAATATGTGTAATGCATCCTCAACCGTCCCCATCCCTGGACTGTACTTACTGCTTAGAAAAAAAATAAACAGCATGGATTATTTAGAAACATATAAAAAGTCTTTAGAAAACAATTTATACTCCGTAGATTGGAGGAAATAGGACCTTGAAGGCAGATTTAATCACATCTTTGTATTGGTATTTTAGGAAAATTTGTAGTGGTAATATTCTGTAGCACATAAAGCCCACTGCTCAACTAATCTGAAGTTTAAATCAAAAATGCCAGCTTTGGTGGAGCCTAGGCTTTCCAATGATTCACTTTTTGTGATATGTGGCAGAGTAGCAGCATCTGTTCCCTTAAGTAACTTGTTTAACTTTTTATGAGAAGCCTGAAGGTAAAATGGTGAACTGGAGAGCATGTTACCTAATTCAGTTTTCTTTGATAAAGAGTTACAGGGATTTTAGGAAGAAGATGATTCTCCACTTGCTATTCCTACATACCTTTACTATAGTCTCAGCAGCTATACAAAGAGTTGTACTGAGAAAAGCAACAAGCATAGGCTCTCAACCTCAGGTGGAGTGGTAGGAAAAGCACTGATATAAGAATCAGGAAGCCCAGGTTCAAATCTTGGCTAGGTCATTGATTGTTTCTGTTTCTAAGACCTGTTTTATCTGTGGTGTTTCACAGATTCCTAGAATAGAAAGAAACCAAGGTCAATGATACCAACATTTACCTGAACAGCAATGCCTTTATTAGAGTCTTTGACAGGTGGCCATCTAGCTTTCACAAGAAGACCTCTTAGGCTGGTGAAACCACAATGTTATGAAACAATATGTTTCATTTGTGTCAATCTTTAATGGTGAGGAAGTTCGTTTTTTCCTTGTGCATAGAGGAAGCCTATTTCTGTTCTTTGGGACCAATCAAAATTAATATACTTAGAACAGCACTTGGCACATAGTAAGCACTTGATAAACGCTGGTTGACTTGAAGATTCTGAACACAATGATTCATTTAGTATTGAAGCAATCTCTGTTTGTTGGGGATCAGGAATGGGAGTGGAGGAGAAAACCTAAAAGACCGTCAGGGATTTTCTCAAGGCCCCACAAAGTGAGTTCTCAGCACCAACATATTTGGCACAGTCAAATGGCTCATCAGAAATAAATATAGTTTGATGTAATGATCTTGATCTTTTCCATATTGTTTGAATTTTCTTTATGCCATTCTCTTTCACATATAGACACACAACCATATAATCATCTGCTATCAAGGCCTGTTCATTTTGCCTTTATACTAACTCTCACATTTACCCCCTACCCTCCTCTGACATCCTGTGCAGACCTTTCTTACCTCACCCCCGAACTATTGCAATAGCAGACTGGTTGGTCTGCCTGTCACAAAACTCTGTCCATTCTCTCCTCAGGCGTCAAACTAATCTGCTTATAACAGAGGTCTGACTATTTTTGCTGTTGAGTCATTTCAGTAGTGTCCAACTCTCCATGATTCCATTGAGGTTTTCTTGGTTTGCCACTCCCTTCTGCAGTTCATTTTACAGATGCGGAACTAAGACAAACAGAATTAAGTAAGTGACTTGCCCAGAGTCAAACTACAAGTAAATGTCTGAGGATGGATTTGAAATCAGGTCCTCCTGACTCCAGGGCTGGTGCTCTATTCACTTTGCTACCTAGCTGTCCCAACTGACCATATTCCCTCCCTATTAAATAAACTCCAGTGGCACTCTCTATGACCTCTAGGATAAAACATAATATCCTGTTTGGCATTTAAAACCTGTCATAACTTAGGCTCCTCACTCCCAATTTTCTGGTATTCCAAGACCTTATACCCTTCTCTCTTCCCTATATTCTTTGTTCCAATGTCACTGACATTCTTGTTTTTCCTCCAACAAGAGACTCCACCTCTTTAATCTAGGCATATCACTGCTGTCCCATATGCCTGGACCGCTCTACATCATCCTTCTACTTCCTGGCTACCCTGGCTTCCTTCAAGTCCCATCTAAAATCCCACTGTCTTTAGGAAGTCTTTCCCAATCCCCCTTAATTCTAGTGCCTTCCCTCTATTACTTATTTCAAATTTAGCTTGTAGGTAGCTGTTTTTACATAGTTCTTTACATGTTATCTCTGCTCCTCCCTCCCAACCCCATTAAATTGTAAGCTCTTGAGAGCAGGAACAGTTTTTTTAGGTTTCTTTGTATCCCTAGTACTAAGCAAATTGCTGGTTGACAGATAATAAATGTTTATTAACTCACTGACTGTTGTTGACCCTATTGGACTGTTAGCTCCTTGAGAGCAGGGACTAGTTACTTTTCCACATTATTCTCAAGAGCTCAGAACACCCCTTTGCCTACATTTAGGATGTAATAAATGCTTCTTTATTCATACAAATTCATGTGGAAGAACAAAAGTCTCATTTCTGTATTTTTTCATAAAAAGTCAAATTATCCCTTCAGCCCATAATCTACTTAGTGGAGGGTGGTGGTAGAGCAGTAATTTCTTTCACTATTTAGAGACACGGGATTTTATAGAAAAGGGTAGTCCAGTAACTGACAATGATCGACACTGCTATTGCTAACCTGGTGATGAGCTCTTCCCGCTTTCAGAAAGTAGCCCTTCCTGACAAACCTTGGGTGTGTTATGTGAAGACTTTCGAGGCTTTCGTGATTTGACATAGCTTGTGCTTTATTGCCATAAACCATAAGATACAAAAGT
>CM053622.1:721301975-721330692 GCA_028646595.1 Phalanger gymnotis | reverse complement strand
AGCTTGTGCTTTATTGCCATAAACCATAAGATACAAAAGTCACCTCCACACCTCTGTGAGGCAGTCTGATAGGGATCTTATTAATATAGATAGATAGATAGATAGATAGATAGATAGATAGATAGATAGACAGACAGACAGACAGACAGACATATATATGTGTATATATATGTGTGTGTATATATATATATATATATATGTGTGTGTGTGTGTGTGGGGAGAGAGAGAGAGAGAGGAAGAGAGAGAAAGAGAAACTGGCCTCTGTGATGTTCCACAACCAAACCACTCCTTCCCTTGAGCCTAGGCATTTTCTCTATTTTCCATGCCAATTCTCTCCTTTTTTTTATCTCCACCTCCTAATTTCCCTGACTTCTATTAAGTCCCAACTTATGAAGTCTTTCCCAAACTTTCTAATTCTAGTACCTTCCTTCTGTTATTTCCTATGTATCCTACATATGCCTTGTTTGCGCATGTTTGTTGTCTCTCCCGTTAGACTGTGAGCTCCTTGGAGGCAAAGATTGTCTTTTCCCTTTTTTGGTATCTCTAGTACTTAACACAGTACTTATACATAGTAGGAGTTTAATAAATGCTTATTAAATGAAGGTTACATTCCAACTAAAGACAACACAAAAAAGAAAGGAAAATGGCAGAGGGAGGTGTTTATGTTAGGTACTTGTAGCAAAATCTGGAAAAGGAAGAAACAGTGGTTTAGTCCCTATCTCAAAATGGAGCTGTTGGGAAAAATTCACCAGCTAGAGAAAGTAGCTGCAGGGGCAGAGAAACAAACAGCTGAGCCATGGTGACTGGCAAAGTCCAGAGAATGGAATAATGAAGAATGACTGGTCTGATGTGACTTATTCAATGTCACACAAGTAGCAAGCAGCATAGCCAGGACTTCAACTCTGGTTTCAGTTTTTGTTCTTTTGTTTTTCTTTTGTTTCTTTTTTTCCCCTAAATTCATTATCTTGTTTTATTTTGTTTGGTTTTCTGATTTCATTGCTATTTTTGTCATTCCCTATCTGATTTCTTGGGACTTTAGAATGAAGTGATCCCTGACTCACATAGAAGGAATGAGGCACATCACATGGTAAGATACAGACCTAGAAGGGAATTTAAAGATTGCCTACCCTGATCTCATAATTTGACCTAAGGAAGTAGGAGCATAGATTATTAAGACTTTGAACTTTGTTCTCTTTTGTTTATCAAATTTGACAGTCATTTTCCTATTCCACAATAATTATTCTACTTTGAAAAATAAACTTAGTTGAGGAGAGGATTCTGGGAAGATGGCAGAGCAGTTCAGACTATTCCAAGCTCTTAATATTTTCCACCACAAAAGAGATAAGATAGTACATTAGGGTGAAAAAGAGTGGGTAAAAATAAATAAGAATGGGGCACAACAGGGGTCTTCCTGGGACAATTTGAGAAGATTAGAAGAAAAATCTCAGGAGTAGGTTTCATCCCTCTGAAGAACAAACACTTCAGGGCTAGGGTCCTCTTTAACAACAAGTGGCAAGCTCTGGGATTAGTTGGTTTGAGAGGCTGCCTAGGCCCTAGTCACAGGAACTTTTACCACCACCACCCCATAGTGAGGGAAGCTGGTGTTTGACTCCAAGAAGATTGAGGGAACCTCTGCTGACAAGGAACACCAGACTCAGCTGTGCTGCGAAGGGCAGCATGGGCAAAAAGGAACCAGAACAAACCTGGTGAGTGCAGAAGCAGTGGGGCAGAAAGCCCCTGGCTGTGGGCACTTACAGGATATTGGAGGGTTGGCTTTTGTTCCAGGCTAGGGGGGAGAACTGAAGATCTGGGGCTAGAGTCATCATTCTCCATACACCAGGGCTAGAAGTGGTTACAAAAATTAAGCCATTACCACAAAAATGCACAGGCAAAGGAGAAAGAATCCAACCATAGAAAGCTATTATAAGAATAGAGAAGACCAGGGTTCATCATCAGAGGAGATTATTGAAGTAAAGAAACCCCCAAAGAATAGCATCAAATGGTCACGTGCCCAAAAAGAATTTGTAGAAAATCTTGAGACTTTAAAAATCAAATGACAGAAATGGAGGAAAAACTAAAAAAATAATAAGAATAAGAATAATCCAAAAAAAAAAATCCAAGAAGGGAAAGGCAACCAATTAGAAAAGGAGATCCAGAATCTTAAAAAGAAAATGACACCTTGAAAATTAGAATTGGGCAAGGTGGAGCCTGTGAAATTATAAGAAATTAAGAAATAATTAAAATATGGATAGAGTGAGGTCTGGTCACACAAATAGAAGGAGAACCAGGAGAGAATAATATCAGAAAAACTGAGAGAGAAAGTAGTATCAAGAAGAGAATGAATGACAATGCAAAAGGCTTCGAAGAGGTCAAGAAGTGTGAGGACTGAGGAAAAAACTGAATAACGTCAAGTTTCTATAAATAAGTAAGTTATATAAGTGAAATCTAGTGCTCTCCTTCTACTAATAGCTACCACTACTATTTGTTAATATGTGTAAACACTTTTATACAACTTAAATAAATATTAGCTCCTTCCATCTACAGATGTGGAGGGTATTTTTGCTCAGGTAAGCTAAGGATTCTCTGAAGTCAATATCATCTCAGAAATTCTATGATTGTTTTAGGCATATTGAAGTTACAAATCCATCATGATCGAGTACAAAAAGTATGGGGTTTGCTGTCAGAAGTATTTGAGTTCTAATACTGACTCTCCTCCTAACTCTTCATGTGACCATAGCAAGTCTCACTTGGACAAGTCCCTTTTGTTCTCAGTTTTCTTACCTGCAAAACAGGAATAGTGATACTGGCAGGACTACTTCATCAAGTTGTTGTGGGACCCAAATGAAATAATCTTTGCAAATTCCAGACAACTACATGAATGTTCATACCTTCATAAACTTTTAATGTGAAATGACTTGTTCTTGGTTTCAGAAAAGATTGAGATTGAGTGGATATTGCTATAAAACTCCATAGAGAGAAAAAAAACACCTAACAATTAGAGATATACCAAAATGGCATGGACCACCTCAAGAAGTGGTGGTTCCCATTTAGTTTGAGGTTCTGAAGCAAAAGGTTGGATAATCTCTTTCTGGAGTCTGCTAAAAATTATTCCTGTTTAATCAGAAATGAGCTAGAGAATTTCTGAGCATCCTTCCAACTCTAGGTCAATGAGATAAATTTCTTTCATTGGAAAAGAGTGACACTAACATCCTGAGAATGTTTCTGGGCATTTTTTAAAAGGAGAAAAAAATATGAAAAGGCATGGTGAAAGCTGTTAAAGGCAAGATTTGCTTAGTTATAAGAGATGTGTTTCAAGGAAAGAGATCTCAGTAGTAACATCTCCTGAATTCTACCTAAAAACAGGGGATGTGTAAAAAAAATGCAGATGAGCGCCTGCTCAGGTTTGAGGTTGGATTAGAAAAATTTAGAAGCTTCTTGTAATTCTCAGATTTTATTATTATAGCCCTGTCTTATACGCTTACTAGCTGTCTGTTCTTGGAAAGTCTCATTCACTTATCTGAACCTCTATTTCTTCATCTCTAAAATGGATCTAATAGCATCTTCCCTTCCTAACACATAGGGTTACTCCTAGGATCAAGGGAAGCCATCATTACTGTTTGTCTAATCATGCCAGTTAAGGCTCTGTTACAGTCGTTGAGAAGAAATGAATTCCTGCCTACACGATTGTGTCCTCAGAAAATTCATCCTATTCATTCCAAATACAATAACAAATTTAACTCAGGTGAATATTTTTCATAGGCACAGAGTTCAAGAGAATGTCATGAGGGTGGGAGTGTGATAATGATCTAAAATAGATGAAATTGGAAAGGTGAGAACATCTCAGCCATCTTCTGACAGGTTAATTTGACTGGAAAGTAAGACAGGTATTTCTCAAAACTCCTGTCAGTGAAATTTCTCTCAGTGACTGCCATGCTAGGCATGACTAAATTTTAATGAGTTATATTTGTAAATCTCTTAAATGAATGTTGCCAATTGTCCCTAATAAATGATAATACTATTGAAAACAACTCATATTTATGCAGTCATATTTTTTAATTGCATGTTCATCTAAACATAGGTTGCCCCTGAACAATTGATAGCCCCTTAATTATTCACATATAATAAATATACATATAAATCATAAATGCAAAGTATAATTGTATGTATATATTACACACGTGTGTATATATACACATATGTGCATATACATATTATATATATCATACAAATATATGTATAGACAACCACTTACAAATAGCACTGAATCTAGCCTACACCAAGCAAGAGTTTATACAATAGGGATTTGGGGGGAAAGCTCAGCCTTCATTAAGAACAAGAGGGTGAATTATCTCCCTTGAGATCATTATTATTCAGTCATTTTTGAGTTGTATCTGACTTTTCATGACCTCATTTAGGGTTTTCTTGGCAAAAATACTGGCATGATTTGCCATTTCCTCCTCTAGCTCACTTGACAGATGAAGAAACTGATGCAAACAGGCTTAAGTGACTTGCCCAGGGTGACTCAACTAGTAAGTGTCTGAGGCCATATTTGAATTCAAAGATATGAGTCTTCCTGACTCCTGGCCTCCCATTTTATCTACTATGACACCTAGCTGCTCTAAATAGATTTGTATAGGGCTCAATAATTAATGCAGCTAAGGTAATTAAAGAATTTTATCTATTCACATATATACGGCCCTCTCTTGGCTGCCTTCACAGTTCTCAACAAGTTAGGACTGCTGGGAACGACTGCCCCAACCAAGTTATTCTGTGGGTGTGCATTTCAAAAACTAGGACTCATTAGCCCCCACTGATATGTTCACAGTCCATAAGCAGCCAGCTGACACAAGCTCAAATCAAAAGCATATGCTTAAATAGTGTAGTTTAAGTAAAAGTAATGAAATAGTCCCCACCCCAAACCTGAACACCTCCCAAATCGGTGTCAATGGAAAAAGTGCTCACATAGTCTAATAGAAAGTCACAGACACAGAGTAACTTATATGGCTAAGGCAATTCAAATAGATTAAAATTTCTCCATATAACATTATTTACAAAGTTGATTTGTTCAGCAAATTATGTTTCATATGTATTTCAAAAAAAACAATTAATACTCTCATCCAATGTATTATCTGAAATATAGAATTATTGGAGTACTAAATTAATAAGCTGCCATAATATTTATATACTTAGGCATTCTAGAAATGCATAATTTACTTATTGTCTATTTCTAGAATCATAGGTTATTAGAGAAAGAAGGGATATATAAGTATGGTAGATGGGTAATACATTAATAGAATGATATATCCATACATGTATATATATATATATACACATATATATATTATACATACATACATGCATGCATACATGCATACCTACATAGTCACTCTATGAGTCACACTTAGCACAATGGGCTAAGTGCTTGGGATAAAAATATAAACCAGTAAGACTTGCTCTTCCCTCAAATCACTTATTTAAATTAGAGAAAGGAAAAACAAAATGTGGAACTAGAAGGAACGGGAGATATTAGTGATAGAAGAGCTGAGGAGAAGTGGATGCTTGGATCTGGCTAGTTAAGGCAAACATTGCCCTATCATTAAAATACAGAATATTAGAACAGAGAACATAGTATATTACAGTTGGCAGAGGCCTCAGCAGGTAGAACTTGGAATTTTGGATTTAAAAGGGACCTTTGAGGTCATCTCTAACATATTCTTTTCACCCATTTTATGGAACAAGAAATTGAGGATCAGATTCATGATTGGCCTGATATCACATAGGTGGTTAATGACAGATGTAGGACGGGATCCTGGAAAACATTACAAGCAATGATAAATGTGAAAGGGACCCGAGAATAGAATATAGAATTTATATTTTTAAAAAGGAAGAACAGACTTTTCAGAACACATCATTTCAGATAATGTGGAAATAAGAACACAAAAAGACAACATGAAGCCTTAAAAGTCATCATGGTAGAATGAGAAATGAAACCAAATCTTGGGTCTGGAGTCAGAGGATGTAAGTTTGATTTTTGGCATGGCCACTAATTACTTTTTGAACTTGGACAAGTCACTCTTTTGTCTTCGTTTGTTTTTTGTAAAATAATTATATTACATTAGATGGCTTCTTAGATCCCTCCTGGCTCTAGATATACGAAACTGTGAAATGACATAGCTTGTCTACTATCACACAAAATGTAAGTAATTTGTTTCCACAATCCGGCTAGCAGCTTCTGTGGAGGTGAAAGATCCACCCACAGCCAGCACCCAGAAAGCTGCTGACAGCACAGGTTCTTTTGATCTGCTTAACTAAGGAAAGCAAGGTGAAGGGGTTGGCAAGCTTACTTTAATTCAGCACACAAATATCATTTACTTAGTTCAGGGGAAAAAGCCAGCACACTGAACTTCAGAGCAAAATACAAACAAATTACAAACATCAACAGACAGACCCAATACAATTCATAGTTACCAACATCTAAGTTCAGCCCTGGAGCTCAGAACAAGGGCTGGCCCAGAGTCACGTGCGTCACCACTGCCGTGGCAAAGAGCTCCAAGGAAGAGGAGGCCACCCCCTGGTTTTTATATCTTTTTCAGCGTCAGGGGTGATTCACACATGCCACTCACCCACATGACCTAAAATCGTCACAAAGAGCCTCTGCTGTCCTAGACATGTAAACTAGGCCCTCCCTGGAGTTAGCCCCACCTTGGGCCCTACCTTAGTTGCCAATCCACACCCACATAGCATTTACACCTAACAGGGGTTTGGGCCTGGGGCTTAGCACTTAGTAAGACTCAATGAAATACATGGAATTACTCAAAACAAACAAAAGCCAAACTCTTCAAGGGCACTTGTTGAACTAAGTGCTAAGGAGACCATTTTGCTTACCAACACAAATTGCAAAGCCAGGACAAGACTCCAGGTAAGCTGGCTTCCTGGTCAGTGCTTTCTCACCACAGCATGTGGTATATCATAAATGTTAGAAGGTACACTGTTTGAGATGAAAGAGACCTTAAACTATTATAACTGATTGGCACATAGAATATAGGAAGTTAGAGGCTGAAGAGACCTTTGAAATACAGAAGTTGAATTCTTTCATTTTACAGATGAGTAAAAGAAGGTCCAGGAAGGTTAGTGACTGTCTCGAGGTCATAGAAAAACTAAGTGAAAAGCAAAGACCAGAATCCAAATCTCCCAGTACCCAGCCCAGAACTTTTGCCTATATGTCAGTTAAAACTAGCCACAGAATTTATGTTTCTTATATTAAAATTGTGTCTTCATAATGTATATTCAACATACAAGTGCATACTGAAATATCACAGTGTGTAGGGCTTTATGCCTCCAAGGTACTGAAAGACCTGAGTGAGTTTTATGAGAAAACAGTGACTGTTCTTTGTATTGCCGACAATCAGCATTTTATCAGATGTCTGGCCCCGGTGCTTTGTCAGAAAGCACTGACTCTAAATGAATTTAAACATTCCCAGAGCACACTCCTCTTAGGGAAAATTATCTGCAAAGGTTGCTGTTGCTTTATAAAGATTTATTCCAAAAAAAAAAAAGTCAAGGGAGGAACTCAGCCCCTTCCAAGCACTACAGCCTGCTATTCTTGTGAAATTCTGAATAGATGCTCTTGGACTCTAAGGGAAAGAGAGCTGGTGGAGAACACTATTTGGTGTGAGAGAATATTAACTCTATTGGCCATCAAGAGACCTGGCCATCAAGAGATTGGTTCATCTCTGAGCATGCTTTACGACCTTAGGTAAGTCATTACTTCTCTGAGCTTAATTTCTTTCTCTGCAAAAAGGACTTCAGATAAATGATATCCACTACCTTCAGTTAAGTATTTCATTACTACCTGCCTATATCAATCCAGTAGCTTCCTAATGGAAACTCCCTTCTGTATCCTTCATATCCCTGAAGGACTTACTCTTACTTTTAAACAATCATTTTCACATTATTCTTCTGTTTAATGCTCATGACCCTATACTACCTACAGCATAACATGTTGACTCTATAGTCTGACATTTAGTGCTCTCAATTAACTGGCCTCATTCTTCCTTTCCATCTTTATATCTATTACATAAAGAAAGGGAAAGAAGGAAAGGAAACAAACATTTATTTGTCTCATTTGATCCTTATAATAACCCTGGGAGGTAGGTGCTGTACTGTATTATACCCACTTTACAGTTGAGGAAACTGAGGCACAGAGGTTAAGCGACTTGGTCAACATCACACAACTAAGAAGTGTCTGATGTGAATTTAGGTCTTCCAGACCCTCAGCCAAGCACTCTGCAACTTGTCTTGGGGAATTGCCTAGAAGCACTGAGGGTTTGAGTCTAGGATCTAACAGCCAGTATGTATCAAAGGTGGAATTAGAACTTGATGCTTTCAGGCTCCAAGGCTGACTATCCAATATTCCAGGCTCCCATATACATGAGAAATACCATAGATAACATAGATTGTTCACCCTCCCTTGACCTTGTAAAGTTTCAGAGCTTTCACATTTCTTTTGATTCTCACTGTGGCCCAATATCAGAGTGCTCACTCTTCTCCTTTGACTGACACCTCTGGGCATTTTCTCTGGCCATCTCCCATGCCTAGAACACCCTTCCTCCTCTGTTTTGACTACTGACCTCCCTGGCTTCCGCTAAGTGCAAATTAAAATCCCAACTTTTAATGAAAGCAATTCTTAATGCCAGTGTCTCCCTTCTCTTAATTATTTCTTATTTATCCTGGGTAGAGCTTGCTTTGTATATAGTTATTTCTTGTCTCCCCCATTGGACTGTAAGCTCCTACATGGGACTCTCTTTTGCCTCCTTTGGTATTACCAGTGCTTTGCATAGTGCCTGGAACACACAGTCCCTTACTAAACGCTTATTGTTTTACTACTGAATTCATTTAAAGCTTATTTCAAATGCTTCCTTCTCTAGGAAGGCTCCCTTGATCCTGTTAAATTCGTGATTCCTACAACAGTAAGTAGTTTAAATCTATCTTGTACTGATATAAATTTTTATTGTGCAAAGCTTATCTTTCTGACATGCCTCTAACATGACACCGAATTGAACATGGGTATACATGTTGTATTAGAATACAAAGGTCAATGAAAGAAAGGACTGAGTCTTATCCAAACTTTTTACCTTATCATGAGAGTATACCTGTAGCTCTTACAGTGTGGAAGTTAATAACTGAGTTTGTGGGAATGAAATAAGGTGGTGAATCAACCACTTAACTTGACCTAAAGGAGCTTACAACATTAAAATCATCTTACATCCTCTAGCATGGTATTCTGTTCACAGTAGGAACTAAATACATATCTGCAGAGTGAGTAAGCCTTGAACTAGTGAAAATTTCTTCTAGTTCTGATTCCATTTTCTTTCAAGGCTTCTGGAATAGACCTCCCTCCATCCATAACCCAAAATAGAATCATACCCAATAACAAAGCCCCCACGCTTAAAATGCCCACCCTTTTGTATGTTTTGTGGGATTTTGAGTGTTGGTGAAATAAATGTTACTACATTAACCAGCATAAATGCTTAAGCTTAACTATTATTAATAATAGCATTAGTAAGCCTTCATTAAAGTCTTACTCTGATGACTCATTTTGGAGAAGTATATAGAATATGTCAGTGGGCAATAATTATTAAAATAAATCAATTTTCTCCAGTGCTTCATAGATTACAAAGTGTTCCCTTTACCACAAATCTATGAGTGAGTAAGTATAAATATTATTATCTGTTTTATAGAAGAGAAAAGTAAAGCACTTGCTGTTTGTCACAGAATTACTGAGTGGCTGAACTAGGCTGGAAGTCCAGATATTTTGAGCATAAGTCCAATAATTTGCCCTCCATCAGCCTGCTTTCATCAACTCCAAGTCCAATTTCCAGGAAGAGGTATTGCTACATGCTTGCTTAGGGAGGCAATGGGGGACCACTGAGGTCTCTGAGCAGGGGAAATTGTGTGATCAGAATATTTTAGTGGGAAGATAATTCAAGCAGCAATGAGTATGAAAAATGGATTAGAGAGGGAAAGAATCAGGAAGTTATTCTCATCGGATGAGTAGGGTCAATTACTTCTTTGAGGCTTAGCTTCACGTGTATATTTGTGAAGAGTAAAGCACAAAGCATTACAAGAATATGTACCTGCAGGAGCCATCAGTGAACTAGGCCATCCTGGGGAGATGACTGAGAGAAAAAAAATGTACACAACAGATTAGAAATCAAGTGTGCCCATTCACATAATTAGAATCCCCTCACCCAGCAGCAATTAAGCATTTCATTACCACCTTTCTGCATCGATCACTACTTAAACTCTTCTAAAATACACCCATGTAGAAACATAGGCATACATATGTATATATTATATATATATATATATACACACATATATATGTATACACAAATATGCATTTCCACTTCTAAATCATATATGCATAAAAAGTTAAGTATGTATTAGAGGCATAAATATATGTAGTATACATTTTGTATATTTGCATAGATTATTTTGATAATGAATATGTATTTGTAATTTAGAAAGGGAGACATTTAGTACAGTAACTTGATAGGGTGGTATGGTGAAGGGTTATTTTATTTGTTTGTTTTTAAGAATAATGGAGACCCATGTGTTTTTGTAGGTAGAAGGATATAAGGAGGTAGACAGGAAGGATAAAAGATGAGAGAGAGGATGTTTAGATGCATGAAATAATGAAGAGAAAAATTAGCAGAACCAAGAGAACACTGTATACCATAACAACAATATTGTTTTAGGAACAATTTTGAATGAATAAGTTATTTCAACTATTATAAATAACTAAATTAACTATAAAGGAATATATATATATATATATGCCTGTGTGTGTATAGACATATGTACTGTGTGCATATAGATAAGTGTGTATGTATATGTATCTGTGTATATGTGTGTGTGTAAGTATATTTTTAATTTATTTATTTTTATCTAATGGTGACCATCTCTAGGACAAGGGGAGGGAAGAGGGGGAGGGGGAGAAAGAAGAAAAAAGGGAAAAAATGAAAGAAATGTGTATGATAATTTTGTTGTATATCTGAAAGGAATAGCAAGTTGTGTCTAGTAGATTTGCAATGTCCAGTGCAATTTTCTATTCTATTATACTATGTTATGGAAATGTTTGTGTTATTCCATAATTAAGAATAACATACATTTAAAAACAAGAAGAGATAAGGGAGGAAGAGGATAAAGCATACACATACATGATGCTGTAAAGAAGGAGGTCCACCTCCTCATTAGAATCTCTATTAAAGAAGGCTCAGCTTGAGTCTTGGAATCCTACCATTGGGGAAGGGAGGGAAGAGAACAAGTATTTATTAAGTGCCTCTTATATGCTATGTGCTATGCTAGGCACTTTAAAAATATTATATCATTCGTTCTTCACAACAACCCTGGGAGGAAGGCGCTATTATAATCCTCCATTTTACCATTAAGGAAACTGAGGCAATCAGAAGTTACATGATTTACCTGGGGTTATACAGCTAGATTTGACTAGATTTGAACTCAGGACTTCTTGACTCTGGGTCCAGAGTTCTATTCACTATGCCACCTAGCTTACTCTTTGAGATTCCTTCCAACAAACTCATGTGTACATGCCAGACTGTATTTGACATTTACGTCATTATTTAACATAACATCTCAGATGGTATCATGGTAGTATTGCAAGTTTGTTGTCCTTTACACTCCACCACTCAATTCCTATTTATTGGCCAGAATTTGTCAGTCCAGGATAATAGTACTGCTCATCCCCGCTCCTCCCTCCAGCCTTCTGAAATAACAGATTATCAGTAGGACAAGGCAAGAATTTGTCTAATGTTTTGCTTTTAATAGAGACACTCGTCAAACACTTCTCCAAGTTGTGAAGTTTGATATAACTACCTCCTAAGTTTCTACCGGATTTGTGATCTAGTTTGAGGACTCATGACACGTTACCTCCCATTGACATAGATAGTAGCCAGTTATAAGCATGCTATCATCTTTCTCTTTACTTTGGCCTTAATGGGAATGGTCACCATCAAACTTACCCTTTTCAGGTTCAGGAATTTCTACCACAGTGTGTATATTTTCTTACTAATCAATTCTATCCGATGATCTTTGTAATATATAATGTTTGAACAAAGTTCGACTTGGCAGTAGTCACTTCCCAGCATTCTGAGTGATATCGGTTAATCACATCAATAATTTTAAATTAAAATGTCTAGTTCACTTTGTTTATTACTTGTTCACCATTCATTGATGTGCAGATATCAAAGCTCACAACTGTTGTTGCTAACCCTTTTCTGCATCATTTTTCTGCGGATGATTAGATCTCTAGTGCTATTCCTGGAATCACAGAATTTCAGATTTAGATGGAAATTCAGAGGCTGTCTAATATAACTGGTACTTTGACAAGAATAGACTCTACAATATAATTGGTAATTGGTTATCCAACCACTGCTTGTATATCTGCAATGAATGAAATATATTATCTCCAAGGCAGCCCCTTCCACTCTGGGATAGCTCTTATTAATGGGCCTCCTATTTAAACTTGACTCTTAGCAACTTCCACTTATTACAGTTCCTATTACACCATCCCTCCCCACCACCTGGCAACCATTTTCAGCTTCTGTCTGTACTGACAGTGGTAGAAATCAAGTCTAAAAAGCACTCAGATTTAGATAGTCTATGAACAATTAACAGTCAACAGAATTCTAAATGTAAAATCATATTTCTAGAACTAGAAGGTATCATGGAGTTAATCTCATCCAAATCTTAATTTTGCAGATAAGGAAATTGAGGCACAGAGACATAAAGCAACTCCCCTAAGATCATAAAAAGTAATTAGTGGAGCCAGAGTTTGAGTGCTTATCCTATGAATCCACTGCCTTTGAGTTTTCCCTTTGCTCCACAGTGCTATGACAATTCTCCGTGTCTTATTTGCTTCTCTCTACAATGTGACAGCGTTATCTGGGTACTTTCATGCCTTCCCATTCTTTTTCTTCAACTTAAAGCCCTTTCAGTTAGATTACCACAGCATTCTGCCTGGCCCTCTTAGATGACCCTTGTCTCTGCTGCTGGCAATAGCGCAGTCCTCTTGGATCTGGCATTGTGAGCCAGAAAACTAAACCCTGTTCTCCAATACTATCTTCATTGTCAGCTATTCACTTACACTTCATAAAACTTGAAAATATAACATCTGTCTCCTATCTTGGTGTTTCTGTTCTGAACCAGTAGGCCCTGATAAGATCCGTATCATATTCAACTCATGGAGAATACAGAACAGAGCTTCAAGATAAACACACTGTGTCAATATAAAAACACACATGATTGCTTAATTTGTCCAAGTGCAATTCTTGAAATGTAATACATAGGCTTTCTTTAAAATGATTTCTGACATTTTGATTCTCTGGCTAAGGAAAGAGAAAGACAAGATAATTTAAATTGCTTTCTTAAGGTCACACAACAACTTTGTTATAGAGTTAGGAACAGAATCATGATGGTTGCAATGTCATTAATATTAATGAAAAGACGTAGTCACATACACACTACTTTATATGTTTAAGAGGTAGTGTGAAATTAGTGGATAGAGTGATGGACTTGGAGTCAGAAAGATCTTAGGGTGAAATCTCACTTCTGACTTAATAGGCATATGATCATAAGCAAGTCTTATGATTTCTCTGACTATGAAACAACTCTCTAAGACTTATTCATGATGTTAGAGAGGGCTCGTGATCTGTTTCATTTGAAGGAGTTTGACAATATCATGGATGTATTTACAATTGTAAAAAGCATAACAGTGATTATGTTATTGGAATCTTGCACTGGAGCTGTCAAGTAGGCAGTTCACATATTATGACTCCCAGTTTATGTCGGAAGAAAATGAGGCTTACACGTTTGTCATAAGTTTCCAAAACCCCAAAATTTGGCATAAGGTCTATAAAAATGTATATATTAGCTGGTTACTTTGGTGATATTATTACTTCACTGCGAAGCTACCACTATGTCAAGGAGCCCAAAGTTCAATAGGTTTGAAATCATTTATGATTTCATTATTTTTTAACACTGGTAGGTGTAGATATCACTGTGCAGTTTAAAATTGGCTCACAGATACTTCATCCTTTCTTCTCCTTCTTCCTTTCTGTATATGGACAGAACTAATTTCTTTCCAGACATTTCCTTTCTCCTTCCTAGGGGATGGTTTAGAGTAGTAGTCCATTAAACCACATATAAGGATACATGTGGGCCACATAATGACTTAGAAAATCTTACATTTCTATCTATTTGTGTGTTTACGTGTGTGTGTGTGTGTGTGTAATACATGAACACATTAAAATCAGACAGGAACTGCATTTTGTAGGCTGCATTTGGAAGTGTTGTGGGCAGTATACCATCCACGAGTCCCATGTTTGATACCTCTAGTTTAGGATGTGATCTTTTCTTAGGTCACTGTTCTCTCTCTACTCTACTTCCCTTCCCTATGGAGATTTAATCAGACATACCCTGTTACAATAATTAGCTTAATTTTTAGCTTAGGGAAAATCTAATGGTGTTTTATGACCCCTTTCTTGACTATTTAAGAGAGTTCTTATCAGATGAAAATTTATCTATTTAATGATAATAGCTTAGAGCCCCCAACTAGAAAAATTCCTAACGTTTAGGCAAAAGTTTAGCTCTCTGCTATAATTTAGATTGATGCTTTTGTTTAGCTAACTCTTGGCTTCTTTATTCTTGAGGCAAAAATCTGAACGCAAGAAAATTTAGGTAAAAGAAGCAAGCAGAACATATTATAATGTCTATTACTGAACAGATATGGGCAGAAGATGTTGGAGAAGAGATATTTTTGTTTTGTTTTGTGTTTGTCTCAAAAACTTCCCTCAGTCTTTAAACACATGAGTACAGTTGAGGAATTTAGCCTGAGTATTCTACTCAGTTACCTGTAGGGTGGCTCTCTTTGGTCTCTCTTTGCTTTGCCCCAGCTTGACCCTCCTTTAATTCTCTCTTTTCATTTTATCTTTTTACTCCCTCCCCCAGTGCCACCTATGTTTTCCAGTTCAGCTTAAGTCCACCCTATTTCTTTGCTGCTCAGCTCTTAAAGTCCTCCCAGCTTTATCTTAATCCATGTTTTACAGACTAAATGTAATCTTTCGAGAGCTAAAGTCCACTCTCTGACTCAAAAATCATTATGGTCCCAAACTTGTCTCAAGTGGCTTGTGTCACTAAACTACAAATAGCAGAATCTGAGCAATTATCAAATATCTTTTTATATTTGAATGCATCTATCTTTTTCCCACTTAATAGTATTTTATTTTTCCACTTACTTGCAAAGATAATTTTCAACATTCAGTTTTACAAGATTTTGAGTTCCAATTTTTTTTTTGCCTTCCTTCTCCTCCCTTCTCCCCAAGATGATATGCAATCTAACATAGGCTATACATGTACCATCATATTAAACTTATTTCCATATTACTCAATGCCTGTATCTTTGATAATGTTTAATGAATGGGGCTTATTTATAGTTGATATTAATAAATGCGAAGTGCTATCTAACTATATTTCTTGCAAATGATATTAATCATTTCCATTCTCTTATAAATAGGTGTTTAAGAGAACCTAGACATGGGGATAAAAACTCATCAAGACACATAGTAAAAGTTAGAATTTATACAATGCTTTAAAGGTTATTAAGTTATTGACATCCATCATGTCAACTTTGCCTCACAGCAACCCCAGGAAGAATGTCCCAAAATTATTTTTGTCCCTATTTTATGGATGTGGAAACTGGATATATTAAATGCTTCTCCAGGTGTACACAGTTGAACTCAGGTCTTCCTGACTCCAGAAGCAGCATGCTATTTCCCTATGCATATTGGAAATGTCTGAGTACATATTAATTTTGGTATCCAACAGAGTCATGGGAAAAAAATATTTAGGATGAAGGACATCTGGGTATACTTCTTTTGGAGACAATCTGTTTCCTATTCCTGTTCAATGCTTTCCCAAGGGATTTTGAAATGAGAAATGTGCAATATGATTCAGAAGAGAATAGGTTTAAAGGTAGAAGACCTAGTGCAAGTATTGACTCTGCCAGTTGGTGGCTATGGGATGTTTTGCAAGGTAGTCAACCCTCTAAGTCTAAGACTTGACTTCTGTATCTGTAAAACTATGGATAACAATACTCGAATAGCTATATCATAAGGCTATGAGGAAGCATAATTTGTAAAGTTCTCTTTAGATGTGAGCTGTAGTTACTACTATGGCACTTGATATTACATATTCCTTTTACTGCTATTTGTACAACGTGATTAGTGCAGAGCACAATATCGGGTTCCCATTTTGCTAAAGGGCTGAATATATTCAAAGAACAGTACAATGAAATTTAAAAGAGTTATTTTACAAATGTCTCCTTAACATTTGCATCAGAGGTAACAAGCATGTTGTGATAGACCTGGTGTTAGCAGTGACCCTGGCATGAAATGTAATTCTGTCATTTACTAGTTGAAACTTGTGGCCAGTTCACAGTTTTACCAAGAGTGAACCAGTGTCCCAATTTTTCCACATCTTCTAATTTTATTGCATATTTAAAAGGAAAAGCAAGTTGTGTATAATAGATATACAGTTTCCATGTACTATGATTTTTTTTTCCTATTCTCCTATGTTATGAAAATCCTTGTTTTATTTCTTAAGTTCAGAATAAAGTAAATGCAGTTAGTTAAAAACAAACAAACTGGTGGCTGTAGACAAGTGACTTAAGCTCAATGAGTTTTGCTTCCTCAACTATAAAATAAAGACGATTTTTTCATTACCTATTTTAAAGCTTTGTCCTGAAAAAAGAAAGAGAAATTGATAATATTGAAGTATTATAAAAATGTCAATTCTTCTTATGAACTCACTTCATTTTTGTTTTGGTCTGGGCCTATGATTTTGTTGGTTTAGGGAATTCCCAGTGGGGATATCTCCTCTGCCAGTACAAATGAGTACTTTCTCGGAAACTGTCCATCTTAGAGTTGTTTTGGGCACTGGGATGCTAAGGCATGGCCCCAAAGCCAAGTATCCAAAGTATAGTTTCAGAGACAGAACTTGAGCCCACATATTTCTTGATTAGAGACAAGCTCTCTGTCTACTAAGCCATGATTTCTCTCTCTCTGTTTAGACCCATGCAACAGCAAACCTCACTTTTCCTACATGAACATATTCTAGAGTGGTCTGCAGGTGTGTTTAGCAGTAGACAAGTAAAAGAATATTCTCTGTACAAATAACCCATCATAGCAGAGTGTTGATCATGGTTTCTTGAAGGCTGAGCCAGTAAATCCCTACCTTCAGCAGTTCCATTCAAGTGAAAAGAGTTTTTAAGACAGGTCTTTCAATGGATTTTATGTTTTTCATTCAGACACTACTTTAGCTAAGTTTGGAAAAGCTAACCATTAGAAAGTCACATGAGGAATTATGAATGTTTAAAGCCAGGGCAATTCATGAAAAGGTTTTTCTAAACTAGAGGTGTCAAACATGTGGCTGCTGGCCACTTGAAGGCCCACAACACTCTCAATCCTATAGAGCCAGGTTAAAATTAATTGGAAAATATTTAACAAAATAAGTAAAAATACATAAAATATAATTACTGTAAATATGTGGTTTTGTAAGTCACTGTGTCCTGTCAGGGATCATTATGTATAGGTTAGTCCCTAGCTCTTCTATTTCAATCAATCAGTGTTTAGTAAATACCTACTATGTGCCAGGCATTGTGATAAGCACTGGTGTACCAACAATGTTGCTAGCAGCTGTTGTGGGGGCATAAGACCAATACCAGCACACAGGAGGGCTGCTAGCATGGGTTCTTTGATCTGCTTTTCTAAGGAAAGCAACTTAAAGGAGTTAACCATCTTACTTTAATTAAACATGCATATACCATTCATTTAGTTCAGGGGAAAATGTCAGCACCCTGAACTTTAGAGCAAATACAAACAGAAACTACAAATATACATTATATAAACAGAGCAAATAACATGGAGAGATCAACAGACAGGTCTCTATCTGTCTTAACAAAGAATTATATAGTTAACAGAGAGAAAGGCACCAACATCTGTGTTTTCAAAGGTGGTGGGCTCCAGTGGCTACCCAGAGTCTCATCTGGTCAAATCACAGGACACTCTTCCAGTGAGTGAGAGCCCCAAAACAAAATGTCCAAACTCAGATCTTATATACCCTTCTCAGGGTCAGAGGGCATCACAACCATTGAACTCAAAACCAAATGATGCTTCCCTGGGTGTCACAGCCATGTGACTCAAACCTCTGTAAACTAGGCGTTCTTTTTTCTTAAGCAGGTCAAAGACTCTTGATTCAATCAAAGAAACAAAAGGCAACAAAAAGTCCACTTTGCTTACCATTACGTTTGAAAGACAAGACCCATGAGAGGTACTTGATTACCATAGCATTCTATAAGAGAAAACAAAAAAAGTCCCACCTTAATTACCATAACAATTGGGGATTCTAAAACAGACATCAAGAAGATTGCAATTTGAGCCTGTTACCACTCTTTAAAGCCTGGAAGATTTGCAATCACTATCTATCCATTCATTTGTTCATTCATTCATTCATTCATTTCTTCATCCACTTACTGAGCATTTATTGAGTGCCTTTTACATGCTAAGTAGTGTTCTAGGTTTGGGGAATAAAAGGGCAAAAATAAAATATTGCCTACCCTTGTGAAACTTTCATTTTAAAAGAAAAAGCATGTATTGTGTAAAGGTAAATGTTAAATAGGTAAAAATTAATGCAAAATAATTTCTCAAGGGAAGCCACTAGAAATTATCAGAATCAGGAAAAGTCTTCTTGGTGAAGGAATTTGACAAAGCATTTAACTTCCCTTTGAAGGAATCTGGCATCACTGAAGAGAAAACTCTAATGACTAAATATTAAGTTTGTGAAGATTTGATATAGGTATTACATGAGGAAGAATACGATTCTGTCTTTGAGAATAGCATTACGACTTCTGCTACCATGGCTAAACCAGGAAGCACAGCTAGGACCCCTGATGATCCATTCACACTGCACTAGTCAGCTGCAACAGTCCTTCTCCCTAGCTTTCTGTCCTCCTGATGTACATTGGCCATTGCCAGCTATGTCAGACCATGCTGCAACAAATGACCTGAACACCTGGGGGCTCTTTCCACTGGTACACTAGTATTGTCATGGAATGTCTTTGATATAGTTATGCATGAACATCTACAAGAGCAAATATGCAAGGTCATGCATGGAGGTAGAGAGCCACCACTGAGTTACTGTGAGCCTCTGAAATGGGTTTCAGGGACCACAATCCTCTTTCTTCTCACAGTTTTGCCTTCACGTTTGTTTGACTGCAGCCAATGCAGAAGTGGCTTCATGCTCCAAGTGTTTTGCCGAGTGAATTTCTAGGAGGCTCCTGGGACATGCATCTTTTAGCATGTCCCGCAGCTCTTTCACACTCTTATTCTCTGGCCACTCTAGGCAGCATGTTCTTTTGCACTTGAAGGAGCTTTAGTTAAGTGGCCTGGAAGTGAGAGCCCTGTTTGGACTTCTTGGTAAAACTCAACCAAGGATAAAATCCTGAAAGCAAACCAGTGGTCCCTATTGTAAAGATAGAGAGGCATAGAATATTAGAGCCTGACTAAGGGAGTTGTTAAAAATATAACATGGGAAACTTGATATGTTGTTATGGTATAAAATGGCCATGAAATCAGAGAAAAAAAGTATTGGGGCTAAATTCATGCTTTATCACCTACTATCTGCAAGTCCTTGGACAAGTCACCTTACCTTTTTTGAACTTGAATTTCCTTGCTTGTACTATATAGATAATCTAAAAAACACTTTCACTACCTACTAAACAGATTTCCAAAATCAATTCAGATCAACATATCCTATATGCTGTTTTGTGTAGAACACTAAGCTAAAGCAATGCAATCCCATTCAATCAGTGGCTGTTAAGTTACTGGCCATTTATTTTATGTCAGGCCCACTGGAGATACAAGGACAAAAATGGGAGGAAAAAAATATCCACTATTCAAGCTGCTTGTATTCCCCTCCAGGAAAACAGGTCACTTGGGTAGCTATGTAATACAAAATATGCACACAGTAAATACTTATCTGTTTAGGCACTAATATTAGTAGGACAGCTAGGTGGGACACTGGATAGAGCCTGGAGTCAGGAAGATATGAGTTCAAATGTGGCCTCAGACACTTACTAGTCTCGTGACCCTGGCAAGCCACTTAACCTTCCTTGCCTCATTTGCCTCAGCTTTAAAATGAAGTGGAGAAGGAAATGGCAAACCACTCCAGTATCTTTGCCAAGAAAACTCCAAATGGAATCACAAAGAGTTCGACAAGACCCATACTATTGAACAACAAAAAAAATAATATTATTTCTGGGAAAGAATGAGAAACAAAATAAAAGGCTGGAGAGGGTACTGATTTACTCAGAAGGCTTGGATTCAAATCCTACTTCTACATCCTGTTATCTTTGTGCCCTGAGACAAGGCATTTAGCTTCCCTTGGCCCCAGTTTCGTCATCTCTAAAATGAGGTTGTTGCATTAGGTTGATGACCACTAAAGTCCTTTTCAGAACTAAATAACAGATCCTCTGATGATAGAGGAAAAGAGGGTCAAGAATAGGTTTAATGTGAAATGGGGAGAAAATTTGTAACTCAAACTCTTGTGAAAATCAATGCTGAAAACTAAATATATTAAATATAAAAAACCAAAATAAATAGAAATACAATAAAAAAAGAATAGGTTTAATGTGAGTGTGATAAAGTCATAGAAAGGACATGAACTTGTGTTCATGGTGAAAGAATAGGTTGTAAAACACTGATTTAGTAATTACCTGTTTTTATTGTTTTGTTTTTTAAGTTGATACAATGTTATAGGAATTTTTTTCTTTTATTGTTTTATATTCAGGGCCATTCCTCCAGCACCATTTGGTAATAATAACCTTATTGGACCAAAATCTGTCCCATGGGATATAAAAAAAATTACTTAATACTTATAATATACTGTTACGGTAATTAGGGTGTGATTTTTTTGTTTTCTCAGGTAATCAAGTACCTTTGATGAGTCTTGCCTTTCAAAAGTAATGGAAAAGTAGATGTTATGTTGTCTTTTGCTTCTTTGATTGAATCAAGCATCTTTGACCTGCTTAAGAAACAAGAAAGTGCCCTCTGAGCCTGATAAGGGTATATAAGATCTGAAGTTTGTGTTTTGTTTTGAGGCTCTCACTCAGTGGAAGAGTGTCCTGTGATTTGACCAGACAAGACTCTGGGTAGCCGCTGGAGCCCCCCAGCTTTGAAAACCCAGATGTTGGTGCTTCTTTTTTTGGTAACTATGTATGTGATGTCTCAATCAGAAAAAGCCCGTCTGTTGATCTGTTTGTAGTTTCTATTTGTATTTGCTCTGAAGTTCAGGGTGCTGACTTTTCCCCCTGAACTAAGTGAATGATTTATGTATGTTCAATTACAGTGAGATTGTTAACCCTTTAAAGTTAGAAAAGCAGATCAAAAGACCTGTGCTGGCAGCCCTTCTGTGTGCTGGTATTGTTGATCTTACACAGCCACAGTAGTAGCAAGCAGCATTCTTGTTACATATACTTGAGTATTGCTTAGATAATAAGCAAACAAAAGTAATTCAACTGTCAGTGACTTTTTGGAAGCATGTAAATAATTCTCCTCAGTCTATTTGTGAATTTTCTAGATGTAGTTTAATTTGTAACCTGACTTAGTTTACCTATAGAATTTGTTTGTTAATGTTTGTTTCCTTAGGGAATGTATGAGTCTTTAAGATTTATTACCTACAATCAATATAGAAGATTGCAATGTATAAATAAATCATTTATCTGTCAAGCTGACATCATTTTGCCTATAAGAAGTGTTTTCAGAATCCTCATAATTTTTCAAGTTTTCTCTTGAGTGTAACAATAAAGCTTAGGTTATTGTGTTTTTTTTTGGTTTTGTTTCATTTTGTTTTTCCCCCATAATGCACATAATTATTACAAATTCCATACTGCATTCCATATTACAAATTCCTCCAAATCCTGTAATTATTTTGGTAAATATATATTTAGCAGCAGTTACCACATGAACTCAAAGAAGAGATATTTCTCCCATAGTAATCCTAACCTTAAAAGACTTTCAAAAGTTCTTGCTTCTAGAGGTAAAGAATGTTCCTTGAGATTACTCTACAAGGTGAGATCATATCAACATATGGCTGAAATGGAATAGGAGGGAGAAGGAATAGGGGAAAAAATTGAATTTGAGGAGGTTAAGGCTTTGTAAGCTCAGGCTGTTGAAGGTCATAAATGTGACTACTGAAATTGACAAGACAAGTCACGGACAGGACTTCTGTGAAAGTGAATTATTCACCTAATTGACTCTTCTGTTTTTGAACAACTATGGAAGTGCTATTCTGAGACAAACGTTACTAAAATTGAAGGAGCATAGTTCTTTAAGAAAGCAAACCTGAAGAGATCCCAGTTCTATTTTTTACTTTCTATGTGGCCATGGACAAGTCATTTTCCCTCTTGGCCTTCCTTTCCTTGAAAAAGAGAGGTTTGGACTAAATGATTTCTAATATACTCTGCAGGTCTAAATGTTGTCTTCTCCCATCCCAGATCGCCTCTACTTCTGCCTTTTTTAAAGGTCTTTTTTTGGAGTTTTTCATTTCTTTCGGTACCTTCACTTAGGGGATAGTTGTTTATTTCTTTGTCTTTGATGATTTTAGGTCCTCAAATGCCCAGGGCTCCTAGGATCTCAGGGAGGCCTGTTTGTTATAAAACAAGTCAATGCTTGCCCTTTGTTTGCTTTTGTTTTGCTTATCTCCCTCAAGCCTACACATCCTTTTTTGTTGCTTTATGGACTGACAACTTCGGTAATAAAACTAATCCAAATTTCCTGGGAAAAAAATATTCCCCATCTAAGCACAACTAGTTGGTACAGCCTCCCATTTTTGTTTGAATTTTACGCTACTCAGGACAAAAAGACAAACAAACAAAAAGCCATCAAAAGCCTTTTCAATGAATCTCTAGTTGCACAAGGTAAAACCTCCATGGAGCAGTTACTAAGCGAGGATTAAAGAGTAGCTAATGTTTGCTGAGCTTCCAGTGGCCAATTCATGAGCACATCACTCAGTTCTTCCAATGATTCAACACTGTGTTTTGTTTTGTTGTGTGTTTTGTTGTTTTCTTTACTTTCCCCTTCCTCATCTTCTCACAGATGGGCAAAGGTGTGTACTGGGACTGAATATTCCTCAGAGAACAGTGAAAATAGGACATTTGGGGATGAAAGATGAATAGGTATACAGACTCTTAAGTCACTCTCCCATCCCTCCACACATCCTGACCACAATCTCTGAACAAGGGAACAAAAGCTTCCTGCTTCATTGTTCTTTTGCCACTCAGTATACTTTCATTTTCTTTTGCATGATTAAGCAATTAATTAGCTCTTCCTACTAGGTACCTGTTTTCTTTCACATCCTCCAGAGGACAACAGAAGCAAGGCAACATTAGAATCTTTGCATTTAATTCGATTCAAGTCTAATTGTGTGTGTGTGTGTGTGTGTGTGTGTGTGTGTGTGTGTGTGTGTGTGTGTGTGTGTGATGTCAATTAAACATTCACTGCTCTAAGCGAAACTTCTTGACTATAAGTTTCAGAAAGATATTGGCCTGCACTGGCAGCAGGAATTTCCTTAACAGGGAGTTCTCTTCAGCACTGAAAAAATAGATCCAGTCTTTATCCCATATATGTAAGATACTGCACCAAGTTGTGTTTATTCAAAGATGAAAAAAATAAGATACAATAGCTACATAACAGGAATGTAGAATACAACAGAGGAGGTCTGACAAGTATACAAATACGTTATTGGAGTGTGATAGGGCCAAAGAAAACAAGAAATCCAAGAAAACAACCACCACCGCCGCCACTACAGCAACAAAGTAAGTTATTAAGGCAAGAACACTTTCACCTGGGTCCCTTCCAGCTTGGCTATTCTGCTCTGTGTTTTATCTTTCTTTGTTCTATGGAGGCTTGCAGCATTAACATGCTATATTCCATATTCTACAGTTTTCTTTTCTAGGGCCTCTCAGTCTAATCGGTACTTCAATAGCCATGTAAATGAGTAGCTGTAGTTGAGGAAGATTTTTAAGGTTTTTTTTTTTCTTTTGAAGAAAACATTTGCAAATTCTTTTTTTTTTTGCCAGAAAAAGAGCACTGACATAAGAGACTTGTGATTTCTTCAATTTGTGGAAACTCCTACCAATGAAAATCAAGTAGGTGACTGCTGTGAAACATTTAGCCTCATCGAGTTGCCTTAGGTACAGAGAGCTTAAGTGACATCCACTGTGAAGGAACCAATGGGTATGAGAGGTTCAGCTTGGAGCAGTTCTTTCTGATCGCAAGGCTAGCCCTCTACATAATTTAAAATTCCTATCAATTTGTCACGTATTAATAGATTATGAGTCATTATAATGTCTGTAAAATGGGAAAATTGGAATAGGTTAAAGTCCCTCCTACTTCTAAAGACATGAAGCTATCTTCACTTACCAGGGAACTACTGTTTTTGTATTTTGATTGTTTTTGAGTGGGAAAGGGGCAGGGGAAGTTTTTGATAAATTTGCTAGCCAATTTGTAAAATTTCTTTAGAATTTAGATGTGTAAGGGACTTTTGAATTCATTTAATCCAAACTCCTGCTTTTCAAAGTAAGGAAATGGAGGCCAGGAGAGAAAATGTCTTGTCCATGATCTCAGAAAGAGTAAATAATAGAACTGGGATTGTTAGTCAGATTTGCTTCCTTTAAATCCTGTGTTCTTTCCACCACAAAATGTTTATCGCAGAATGCAGAACTTCTATAGTTAGTGCAGAAACAGAAGAGTCGGTTTGTAAGACTGAACATACCTGTTAATCTAGTGCCTCATTTTTTGATTGACTCATTATATCTATGTCATGGAATTAGCTACTTTACAGAATTAAAAAAAAAAAAAAACTTCCAGCAGAACATATTCTACCAAAATCCGACTCAGATATATTATCCTGTTATCAAAATTGTTCTGCATTTTTGGGACTTGGCCAGCAGATCGCAAGCCCCATTGTGCTCTTAAACCCCAGGAAATTTTCAAGGATAGGGACAGAAAGGTGAAGATCATCCATTGTTTGAGAACCACAATAAGTAAGTCAAAAAAAAAAAGACCGTTCACCAGAAGATTGGTTAGCTGTGAATGTTGATTTTGGGTCACAGCAACTAAAAACATGTTTTAGTCAGACATACAGGGGTGGAAAATGTGTGATGGGAACAGGGTATCATGAAATATTTCACTTCCTTTCTACTTATCCATCTCAAAACCTTCCCCCAACCTTTGTACCAATGTTCTTTTGCCTTCTTCACATGTGAATCCCCACTCCACTCTGGTTTTTAGATCCACCCTTCCCTTCCTACTGAAGGAGGGCTGCTTCTTTGAGGGAGAAAGCCCAATACATCCTGAAGGCTTTTGGGCCAAGAAGACTGCCCTATAAGTGCACCCTTAAGAACTCAGGGCCTTTCCATCTACCCTGTAGCTAGTTTCTCCTACATGTATTGTCTTCCCTAATTAGAGGTTGAGGTCTTTCTAAGTAGAGACTTTTTTGCCTGTCTGTATCCTCAGAGCTTGGCACAGTTCTTAGCATATTGTAATCACTTAATAATTGCTTTTTTCATTCCTTCAGAAAGAACAAATAACAGAACTTTAATGTGGTGATTGATTGCAATATGGATGTTTTAGGGAGGGGGCATATATAATTCTCTACTTCAATCTAAGCATCATCTACCCAATGCACCCACATGTCATCTTAAGTACCAGAGGCACAGATATATATATGCTATAAACTGAGACATCTGAGTGAACTACGGGGAATAGACTGAAAAATTGATTGTTATCACATGCATGGGCTCAGGCTATATGATCCCCAAAACCTCCTGAGTAATCCATGAAAGTGTGAAGAAGTGTATGTAATACCGTCCTCCTCCCTTGCCTTTTAATTCAAAATTACAATAAGAAATTTTTTTGCACTAGATTTTTTTTTTAATTTTAGGAACTCATGGTCAAAGAGGGTTAATAACTCTCAACTTCCCCTGGAGATATCAATGCCTTTCTGTTGGTCATTAATCCTGAAGAGATTCATTATACCTTAATCAGGACTGCTGTGAGTGCAGCCCATGTTACAGAAGGTAGAACAAAAATGAAAGATCAACAGACTTGAACATCTGAGGCCTCGGCAAGGCTCCATATTAATCAACTCTTGAGAGAGAACTCTTAGCCCAGTGATGAGAGAAGGGAAGGGAAGAGGTGATTGATTCACTTAAACTCCTCTGTTGTGATAACCCCTTGATATTAGTTTGACTCATGCTCCTGTCATCATAAAGCCCCCTGTTGGGGGAACTAATTGAAACTTCACAGAGTGTTATATCTTGAATAGCATTATAACAGTCTGTTTGCAAGCAAATGCAGTTCCCCATGTCAAGAGCGCATTACGATTCACGGTTTTACAGATCATCCTGTGATTCAATTCTGGTTGATAGACTTCTAGAACCCATCAGGGAATATTTTCTTCATAATGAGTAGGCTAAGCAACCTACTACATATTTTCCAGCATTCTTTATGTTGCTCTTTGAGTTGGACATTGTTAATAGATACTGCTTGTGTGGCAGATAAGAAAAGATGTAACAATTTCTATTGGGGAAATATATAGTGTTTTATAATTACTCTTAAATGTGCATCATATACATATTTATTCACTGATTCATTCCATTCATTCATCAAGTCCATCCATTTGTTCTTTCTATCCATTCATTTATCAATTGAGTCACTCATTCATTGCACTTATTGAATGAGTATATATAAACCTACCGCTTCTAGTTCCAAATCCAGCGACACACACGCACACACATACATTTCTTCTTTGACAACGATGGGGTAAGAGAAAGAGAAGGGAATAAGTATTTATATAGCACCCACTATGTGCCAGGCACTATGCTAAGGATTTTTATAAATATTTTCTCATTCGATCCTCATATTAATTCTATGAAGTAGCTGCTATTATTCTCATTTTGCATTTGAGAAAACTTGGAGAAGCAGAGGGAAAGAGACTCGGACAGGGTCACGTAATTAGCAAATATACGAGGCCCTATTTGAACTCAGCTCTTGCTAACTCCAGGCCCAGTACTTTATCCACTGTGCTGACTCATTTTCCTTGTGGTCCTCATCAAAGAAGACACATGGGTATTTGACTAATTCTTCATATCTTATTTAGAAAATTTTACATTCAAAAGCCTACCTTTTGGATAATGGAAAAGGGATGTGGGTGAGTTAATTCTAGTCTTGTGTGGAAAAAAAGAAAAGTAGCAAAAGTTACATTTGGCTTTTTTCTCTAAAGCTATAGATAAAAGATCAGCTTTATTCTATTTTTTAGGCTGCACTGTGGAGCTTTGTAAATGACTAATTCCAACCAAAGACTACATCATGTGATCATAAAACCAAAGAAAGGAAGAAATATGAAGTCAGAAGGGACCTTTAATGTTACCTAATCTAATTGCCACTTGAAGCTCCAATTTCATCTACCACCTTCTGGAAAATTATTCCTCCCAATTTAATAACACTAACAATAAATATAATGACAATAATGTAAGACATTTATTTCAGGCTTTAAGGTTGCAAAATGCACTAAGTTTATAATTTTTTTCCTCACAACAATCCTAGGTGGTTAGTGTTACTATTAGTCCCATTTTACCAATAAGGAAACAGAGAAACACACAGGTTAAGTGACTTGTCCAGGATCACAAGACTAATATGCATTTAAGGCTGAATTTGAACTCCGCTATTCCTGCCTTCAAGTATAACACTCTATATACTGCCTTAGTTATCACTATATATATCCAGCGACAGGAAGCTCACTACTATACAAGGAACACTGTTCTGTTCTTGAAAGTTCATCTTTATCTTTTCCTAAAATCTAACTTCCTGGGCATTACCTCCATTGGTCCTAGATCTATCATTTGGGAAAAAAGCAAAATACATAGAATCCTTTTGAATGACATTCCTACAGTTTGGCATTGTGGACTCAGATTTAGGAAGACCTGAGATCAAATTCTGCCTCTGATGAATATCTGGTCTGAGGCCCTGACCAAGTCTCTTAACTGTTCTGAGCCCTAGTTTCCCCTTCTGTAGAGTGAGGATGATAATATCTATATAACTCAAAAAGTAATATTATGGATTAGTAAACTAATATATAAATTACTTTGTAATCCTTAAAGCAACAGTCAAATTTGAGCTATTATCTTCATTTTTCTCATCATCGTCATCTTCATCATTATAATTTCTATTATTATTTCCTATGATCTAGAGCAAGAAGCAGGGATGTTCTCAGAGTTAGCTCATACAAGTTCAAACCAAGGTCTAATTGTTAAATTTTCAGAGTGAGCATTTGAACTTCAGAAATTCATCAAGTTCTATAAATCAGAGTTTCACTTATCCTTTGTCAATGGGTAGGCATAAGGGATGGCAAGATTATTATGATACAGATTAATCTTTTTCATTTATTTATTTATTTATTTATTTTTTTAAATTTATTTTTGACATGTTTGGTTTTCAGCATTGATTTTCACAGGCGTTTGAATTACAAATTTTCTCCCCATTTCCTCCCCCACCCACTCCAAGATGGCGTACATTCTGGT
>CM053622.1:721239454-721301475 GCA_028646595.1 Phalanger gymnotis | reverse complement strand
CCTGCTTCCCTCTGCCACTTTGTGGGTTCTGCAGCTCTAAAATTGGTTCAGAGCCATTGTTTTATAGGTTTTTGGAGGAACTTGGTGGGGAGCTCACGCCAGTCACTGCTTCCCAGCCGCCATCTTGGCTCCGCCCCCGATACAGATTAATCTTAAGAGTGTTTCCTGCATTTTTTTACACTGGTTCTTAAATATTTATTAGAAGACCAGTGGCTAAAGGACCCATGAAATCATATTGTCGTAAAATTGCAGGATCTCAGAAAACTCAGAGACCATATATAATCCCACTCACGAACAAAAGTCACTCCTATCAGATACCCAACAAATTATTATCTAGTCTTTGCTTGTTGACACCTAGTGTGGAGGAATCCTAAGAAAGTATATTCTACTTTTGGATAGCTCTAATTAGTAGCTTTTCCCTCACATTAGACCTAAATTTATCTCTCTGAAAATTCTGCCCATTTCGTGAGAAGACAGTTGCTTTAGCTTTGTTCCTTGGGTCCAAGGAAATAAAAGGCAGATCCTTCTTCCACATGTCTGATCTTCAAGACCTGAAGGCCAATATGGAAAAGTTATCTCTTCTCTAGGCAGAATATCCCCAATCCCTTTAATAGACTCTCAAATGGTTTGATGTTTAGTGAAGTGTCAGTGAACTTTATATTTATAAATATGTATATATGTCTGTGTTTCATAGTATTTCATAGTATTTCAGGATAATTGATTTCATTTATAAGGAGATATATTGTATTTTATATTGTGCATTCAAAATTATTACTCTGAGGAGTCCACAAGGTTTTCCAGATTGTCCTAAGAAAGGTCCATGACAAAAACAAAATTAAAAAGCCTTGTTACAGATGGCCTTAAACGTGCCAATATCAGTAAATTTTGTCCTTAGAACTTAACGTATTATTCAAGATATGGCTTGATGAGGGCAAAATGCAGTGGGGCTATGTGTGCCTTGTTCCTGGGTATTATGCTTCTCTTAATGCTGCTGAATATTGAATTTTTTGCTTTCTTTGTTTGCTGTCTTATACTGTTAACCCATAATATTCTAGTTAGTACACATCCATAATGTTCAATATTTTATTATGTAAGTTCTTCATTTTAAACATGAGGAAACTTGAGTCCCAGAGGTAGTAATGTCATTGACCTTAGGATGCCGATCTATTTAGCAGTATAGCTATGATTTATATCATATTCTTCTTTCCCTAAATGCAAAGCCTTTTATGTTTCCATGGGTTTGAGGGGAGTGAATGTATCTCCTGGTATCCTTTCAACCTACCTCCAAATCTTAGCTGGGCTTAACATCCTCAGTCCCTTCCATACATATTCTTATAATGACATTTTGATAATTTATCACTTATAGATGTGTAAAGTGCTTTAAGGTTTGCAAATAGTTTTATACAAGTTATTTCATTGTTCCTCACAACAGTGAGGGAAGTTATAATACCATTCCCATGTTGCAATTGAGAAAAGCAAGAGATGAAGTCATTTGCTTGGGATCATATAATTCCTGAGGCAGGATTGAAACTCAGGTTTACCTGACTCCAAGGCAAATACTTTACCCATTGTGCCATACATCTGCCATACATATCTTTTTACCATTCTGGTCACCCTTTTTAAAGACATGTTTTAATTTGTCAGCCCTCATTCATGTAAGTGCCCAGAACAGAACACAAGATTACAGATATGCTCTGATCAAGGCAAAGACCTCTGGAAGTATTTTGCATGTCTTGTTATAGGTAAAACACTGGGGCATCTAAACAAGACACAATTCACAAGTCACCCAAAATGTAATATACTCGTGAATTAAAAAATTAAAAATACTGCCATCACTTCTTCTTCATCATAATCATCATCATCACCATCATCATCATCATCATCATCATCATCATCATCATCATCATCATCATCATCATCCTACAACAATGAAGATGATGATGATGATGCAAGGAAATGGTAGAAACTATATGAAGCATCTCTTTTAGCTCAAAAAAATTGACCCATCAAATAAATAGCAACACATGACAGTGGCCAGAATCATACATCAGAAGTTCCTTATCTTTCAGAGACAAACAGATGCCAAATTCCACTCTACAAATACAGATCTTAAAGTACGCTATAAAACTCGTTTACTAAAAGTGCATGATTGGAATTGGGCCATTCTCACTGGCCAAACTGCTTTCTACAGTCACACAGACATAGTGATCAATAAAACATTTAAGAACAATGCTTTTAATAGATGTTGTAATGCCAAATGCTAACACTATCCAAGCTCTACGACATGAAAATAACTCTAAATATAGAAACCAAACAGAATAGATTAAAATCATGTGGGAAGAGGTTGAGTTACATAGCAGTCATCATTCTGTCTCCTACTGGAATTGTACTGTGGATGTTTTCAGTATGTCTGCAGAAAATGAATTTGTCACAATATGTTTATTCAGCTGTGAAAATCAGTTATTATATCTACCTTTGTAATAATCCACAGAATGGATTATATTAAAATGACAATAACTGAACTTCAAGTTATCTTTAAAATTTAGCTACCTACAATCAAGAAATATGACAGAAAATGTTTAATAATAGTAATGACAATAATAATAACTATTCATGTTTATATAGCACTTTATAATTTGAGTGATCTCACAGATACCATATAAGGAAGTTAATACATTATGATGTCTATTTTGTAGGATATAAAAGTTATAGATATGCAGTTTCCAACTCAGCAAGGGGGATTTCTAGCATGGAATGCACTTCCTCAGGGATCAGGGTGTTCTTCATCCCTTGAGTTCTTTGATCACTCATTTGGGACTTTGTAGAAATAATCATATTCCAGACACAGCATAAATTAAGTGATCTCTAAGATACTTTCAAATTACAAATCAACCTCCGAAGAGCCTCCAGTTCTTAGATTCTATGATTCTAGGTGAGGATATTTTTGTTCTCTTTGCTTCCCAGAAGGGATTTTCCATCAATGGACAGCTCCCAGATTCTGTCAGCATTTCCTGGTTCAGATCAGCCTAGCTGTATAAGTTTAGGTATCTAAGATAGCACACACTAAAGGGGACTGAGAATTAACCCAGACTCACTGCCCATCTCAAATGTGATATGCATTGAGTTAGAAGTCTTACTCTACCCCACCCCCAAACAAAAGTAATTTTACAGCCTTGAAAAGGTCACATATCTTTAGCTAAACTGTAGTTTCTTAAAGAACATTAATTTTTTTTTAAATTGTAGATGTGAAATGTACCTCTGAAATCATTGAAACTAACCCTTTATAGAAGACTTCTTAACCATCTTCTATTCCAATCCAAACCACTAGAAGAATTAACATTACGACATATGTAATAAGTGGTCATCTAGCTCTTGTTTGAAAATGTCCAAGGAAAGGGGACCCATCATTTTCTGAGGAATCCCATTCCACTTTGTGATAGTTTTAATTGTTAGGATCACCTCCAATGATGAATATATTCACTATCTATGAAATCAGGAGGGGATAAAAACAAACAAAAACAATAACAAAAACCAGTAACAACTGTACTAAGTTAAATTCTTGCTTTCTTTGTATTACTTATTCAAATTCCCCCACAGACATGTACGGAGTGACAATGGAAATATCAATTAACCTGAAAGTTTCTTCATCAGAAAAGACTTAAAATATTGGCCTCTATGATTTGTTGCGACTCCCTCTACTAATGCAGATAGGCACCTCTTCTACCACTTACAATCTTGGAGAACTGCCTGGGATAGTTAGATATTAAGTGCCTTGGCCAGGGTCTGAGAACTGGAATGTGTCAAAAGATAGGCTTAAACATATCATTTTGACTCCATATAGGCTGTGCCACAATGCCCATTATCATTATTGTCATAATTATTTTCTCTATAGTAGTCTGAATCCTAAGATGAAAACAGAAAGATGAGTTAGTGAAAAAGAGTAGGAATCAAATTTCCTTGATATTCCATCAATTAGCAGGTTTCTCGGTTCTTATTGCATTTTATAACTTCCTCCCGCCTTTTCTCTTTTTGTTAGTACAAAACTATGTACTTCTTATAGAGACATAAGGATCAAGGGGCAGAGGTTAGCAGTCAAATATAAATCTCTGTTATACCCCCACAGTATTTCAGGAAAAATAGGAGTCCTAGTTGTATTGTGGATTGGGTTAAAGAGTAAGGATGGAATTAGTGAAAGAAATAAAAGCTTTATTTAGCCTAAAGGAAGAAAGATTGGGAGATGTCATTACTATCAATATTTGAAGGACTATTATATGAAGCAAAGATTTGACTGATATGTATTTCCAGAAGGCAAAAGGTAGGTCCAGTGACTATAATTTAGAGAGCAGAATGTTTAGGTTTGTCTTGAGTAAAAACATGTCTCATTAAATATTATCAAAGGAATAAATGTTATATCATAAAGACTTCCTCTTAATATACATCTCTGGATCATAGGACTCTACAATAGGAAGATGCCATAGTCCTTAAATAACCTAATCCCCTCATTTTCCAGAAGGGAAATGGAGACCAAGAGAGGGAAAGAAATTTCTCAAGACCATTATAAAGAGAACATAGAGAAAATTGAATGTGAACCCTTATCATGCGATCATAGGTTTACCACTAAAGGGAACAGAAGTCACATGATCTAAGCCCCTTGTGTTACAGAGGAGAAAACTAAGGACAGAAGAGTAAACTGACTTGCTCAAGGTCACATAGGTAACAAAATGGCACAGCTGATATTTTTCCCTCAGGTCCTCTGCCTACAAATTATGTCCTCCTTTCATTGCCTCACTGAGAATCATGCGAGAAGAAAGTGAGGCATCAGGAACTGGACTTGAATAGATTAGAATGTTTAGGACCTTAGAACAGCACTAGCACCACAGCCTTCCACATTGAATTAGGCAATGAGGAGTATCTCTTCAGTGTTTCATTCAGCATTTTGTACTTGAAGCAAAAGGAGCCTTTTTTAGCCTCTTGGGTCATAAACTTTCCATTTCAGTGATAAAATGGATATGTTATCACATCATACACTGTTCAATCTGGAAGAAACCTTACTGTTCATCTATTTGAAATTCACCTTTCCCAAACTCTGACATTTTACATATGAGAAAATTGAAGCCTAAAAGGAACATGATTTCCCTTTGAAATAGAATATGAAACATCCTTATTACAAAGGAAATGCAAATCAAAACAACCTTGAGAGTTCACTTCATACCCTGAAAATTGGCCAAAACGGCAATAAATTGCAGTAGTCAATGTTAGAGGGTTTGTGGAATGATTGAAGCATTAATATTTTGTTGGTGAAGCTGTGAAATAAACAATCATTTTGTAAAATAATGTGCAATTATTCAAATAAAGTGATAGAAATGCCCATACCCTTTGAACTATTGCCCATATACTATAGGATGGCTAAACAAATCATGGTACATAAATATGATAGAATACTATTCTTCTATTAAGAAACATGTGTCATGAATACAGAGAAGTATAGTAAGATTTATAGGAACTGATTCAGAGTGAAGTAAGCAAAGCTAAGAAAACAAAATACACAATAACTATAGTGATACAAATAGAAAAATTACACACACAAATTCAAAAATTTCAAAAGTGAATATAACAGAATTATAAGGTTCAAGTGGGATTCAGATATTGAGGTATAAGAGGATACTTCCTCCTTTGTGGAGGTGGGAGGTTTATAGGTGTTCCACATTGCACATATTTTCAGACTTTCAAATTTCATTGATAAGTTGTGATGGCATGTTTGTTTTTTTCTTCTCTGAAAATTATTTGTTATATGGGATGGCTGTCTGGGAAGGATAAGAGCAGGGATACTTGGGACAACTATGATGACATTTAAAAAAAACAGAAGTGGGGGACAGAGTCAAGATGGCAGCTGGAAAGCAGGGACTTGCTTAAGCTCACCCCCAAATCCCTCCAAAAACTGTAAAAAATGGGCGTGAACGAATTCTAGAGCTGCAGAACCCACGAAATAGCAGAGGGAAACGGGTCTCCAGCGCAGGAAAGCCTGGATGGTATGGGAAGGTTTTATCCATGGTGCTGGGAGAAGAGCACAACCCAACCTGGGCCACACCAGGACAGACTAGACCTGGAGTCAGCCAGCCAGAACAGGCCTTGGGGCCATGAATCAGTGAAGTGTGACAGTTACCAGACTTCTCATCCCACCAATGCCAAAGAGTAGGTTAGAGGGAAACTGTGGGATCAGGTTCAGAGCAGTCTGGCCACCAGCCCTGTGGGTGGTGGAGGTGGTGCGGCAATGTCAGTGGCAGCAGCAGGAAGCTCCCGAGGCTGCTTCCAGAGCTACAACATCAGCCGCTTCCTGAGTCCCTGGTTCACCTGGTGGGAAGAATCTAGCAGCCGATCAGAGCGGGAGTGAAATGAGCACTCTGTGGGCGCAAAGGCAGATCCTCTTGCTGTGTCCTGCTTTGATTTATATTGCAGTCCTGGGTTCTAGGGGGAGGACAAGCAATGCTGTGACAGAGCCTGGGGTGACAGTGGAGTAGAAGTAGCTCTGAAAACAGGAGTGCTTGAACCCTAAAGCCTGGGACAAAGTACTCTCTACAGGCACTCATATCCTGACAAAAAGCTCTAGGGTCAAGTAGTTGGCTGGGAATGTGAACAGGCAGCAAAACCAAACTCAGACTCAAACTCTAAATTCCTTTTTTGGTGACAAAGAAGATCTAAACGTACAGCTAGAAGTAGACAACAAAATCAAAGAACCTACATCAAAAGCCTCCAAGAAAAATATGAATTGGGCTCAGCCCATGGAAGAACTCAAAAAGGATTTGGAAAAGCAAGTTAGAGAAGTAGAGGAAACATTGGGAAGAGAAATGAGAAGAATGCGAGAAAACCATGAAAAACAAGTCAACGACTTGCTAAAGGAGACCTCAAAAAATACTGAAGAAAACAACACCTTAAAGAATACACTAACCCAAATGCCAAAAGAGCTCTAAAAAGCCAAATAAGAAGAATGCCTTGAAAGGCAGAATTAGTCAAATGGAAAAAGAGGTCCAAAAGACTGCTGAAGAAAATACTACCTTAGAAATTAGATTGGAGCAAGTGGAAGCTAGTGACTTGACGAGAAATCAAGATATTATAAAATGGAGCCAAAGGAATGAAAAATGGAAGATGATGTGAAATATCTCATTGGAAAAACCACTGACCTGCAGAATAGATCCAGGAGATACAATTTAAAAATTATTGGACTACCTGAAAGCTACAATCAAAAAAGGAGCCTAGATATCATCTTTCAAGAAATTATCAAGGAAAACTTCCCTGATATTTTAGAGCCAGAGGATAAAATAGAAATTGAAAGAATCTAATTGCCTCTTGAAAAAGATCTCAAAAAGAAAACTCCTAAGAATAGTGTCCCCAAATTCCAGAGTTTTCAGGTCAAGGAGAAACTACTGAAAGCAGCCAGAAAGAAACAAATTGAATATTGTGGAAACACAATCAGAATAACACAAGACCTCGCAGCTTCTACATTAAGGGATTGAAGTGCTTGGAATATGATATTCCAGGGGTCAATGGAGCTAGGATTAAAATCAAGAATCACCTACCCAGTAAAATTGAGTATAATGCCCCAAGGCAAAATATGGATTTTCAATAAAATAGATGACTCTCAAGCTTTTTCAATGAAAAGACCAGAGCTGAATGCAAAATTTGACTTTCAGATACAAGAATCAAGAGAAGCATGAAAAGGTAAACAAGAAAGGGAATTCATAAGGGACTTGCTAAAGTTGAACTGTTTTGTTTACATTCCTACATGGAAAGATGATGTGTGTAATTCATGAGACCTTTCTCAGAATTAGGGGAATTGAAGCAAATTTACACAGAGGGCATAGGATCAGTTGAATATGAAGGGATGATGTCTAAAAAAAAATGAAATATATTTAAGGGGTGAGAGAGGAATATATTGGGAGGAGAAAGGGAGAGATAAAATGGGGTAAATTATCTGACATAAAAGTGGCAAGAAAAAACAGTTCTGTTGGAAGGGAAGAAGGGTCAGGGGAGGGGGAATGAGTGAATCTTATTCTCATCAGATTCAACCTGAGGAGGGAATAACATACACATTCAATTGGGTATCTTAACAAGAAAGTAAGGGGAAGGGATAGAAAAGGGGGGATGATAGAAGGAAGGGCAGATAGGGGGAGGAGGTAATCAAAAGCAAACACTTTTGAAAAGTGACAGAGTCAAGGGAGAAAATTGAATAAAGGGGGCCAGGATAGGATGGAAGAAAATATAGTTAGCCTTTCACAACATGAGCATTGTGGAAGTGTTTTATATGATGATACATGTGGGATCTATGTTGAATTACTTGCTTTCCTAGGGAGAGTGGGTGGGAAGGGAAGGGGGGAGACAATTTGGAACTTAAAGTTTTAAAAGAAGATGCTTAAAAAAGTTGTTTTTTGCATACAGCTGGGAAAGAAGATGTATAGAATGGGGCATAGAAATCTATCCTGCCCTACAATAAAGTAAGATCAAGTAAGGGGAAAAGGGACGGGGTGCTGAGGAGTGGGCTGAAGGAAAGGAGGGCTGACTGGGGAACAAGGCAATCAGAATATATACCATCTTGGAATGCGGGGGACGGTAGAAATGGGGAGAAAATTTGTAACTCAAAATCTTGTGGAAATCAATGTTGAAAACAAAAAAATTAAATAAAAATGATAAAAAGCCAAAAAAACCCAAACCAAAGCAAACCAAAACAAACAAAAAAAAACCACAGAAGTAAACCACAATTTTTTAAAAGAAATAAAATGAGACCATAAAGAACTCTCTTTTGCAGTTCCTAAAATTAAAGAAATCATAGAATCTCAGAATTAGAGGACACTTTGAATGTTTTCTCATTTAACCCTTTACAATTACATTAGTGTCCCAAATCTCAGTCTCCTCTCAGTATATTTCCAACAATAAAAGACAAGGCCATTGAAATTATGCTATGTGGAAGAAAGATGCCATGGTACATATCATCATAGGAAGTAAACTATTTGCCCCAATGGTTTTTGGTTCTGCAAACTCATGCTTTTTTTCAAAAAGAGGAGGAAGGGTATAGATGAATGATTTGTCATTGTCTCAAGAGCGCTTTGGGACAGAAATCTCTCATTCCATTCATTCTTAAGAGAGCAATGTTTAAGCATGGATAATTTTGTCATTAATCTGAAGATAATATTGGAGCTACAAAATTGGCTTGAATTATTTGTTCTATTCTTTTCAAATTACCTTCCCTCACCCTTTTAGCATGTGTATTTTTTTAAATTCATTACTGGAATATTTAAAGACAATGTCTATTGTTCCTGTCAGTTGTTATCTCTTAGAAAATAAATTCTTATTTTTCATGTCATCTCAGATGATCTATTAAATCTGACACACATTTTAAGTGTTAAATATTATTTTTCTATTAAAATTCATAAAGTCAAGGAAAACTTTAATTCACTACATGTTAAATGGCTTACCTCCCACCTGTCATCTGCACAAAGCATATAATTTCTGCAAAATTATGCAAAAATAAGCTAATTAAGTTTTAATTTGCTAATCCTTGCTCAGCTAAACTAGTGACATATGCAAATTGCCTGTTGAGCCCTTAGTAACTTTTTGAAGCAAATGATAAACACAGTTCTTATTTTATATTTTTGATGTTTTTCTTTAAACTATTGATTGACAGATTAGAGAGCTGGATAAATGGAGATATATATTCACTAGAGGTTTACGGGCAATTCAGAGAGGCAGATAGTGGGAACAATTCATGAAACTGCAGCAGAGGCATTGTAACAAATATGGGTTTGGGACCTAGAATTTGTCTATTGTGGCCCAAAGAATTCGAGAGAGTGGGCAACAGTTGGATTATTCCTCCTCTGTAGTTAAATTTTATTGGAATTACTGTTTGTGGGGGGAAGGAAGGAAATACTCTGTAGTCCATTCATCTCATCAGAAGCATAACTAATAATTTTAAAAAATATATTTTAATCTCCTTTCTTGGGTCATAGTTTCAGAGAAAGTGGATAAGGAGTTGCTTTCCATTTTTAAAATAATTATTTTTTATTAGGTTCTAAATTCAGATGACATTTAAAAATACAAAGAAATTGCATATGTTTTGTTGACAGATTTCATATTTTCAAGTATAAGTGAATGAGTATTTATGAGGCAAGATTACCTCTAAGGAGTGCTCACATTTTTATAGTGTTTCAAGATATTCAAATGACTTCCCTCAACAACCCTATGAGGAAGGCCATAAAACTACTTTTAAGCCTTTTTTTATGAATGAAGCTTCGGAGTTTGTAACTTAGGATCATAGGATTATAGACCTGGAGCTAGTGTATTCCATCTCTTCATTTTTATTTATGAAGTTGTGAACCAAGAGAGATGATGTACCCCTCTGAGGTGACAAAGTAAGTAAGCATTGGGTCGGGATTTGCACCCAGGTCTGCTAACTTCAAATCCATTGTTCTTTCAATCACATCAAGCTACCTCTCTAATTAGAATCTCAGTTTCCTCAAATGAAGTTGATGATATTTCACAGACTAACACAATTTAATTTTAAAACTACTTTAGTAGTCACTGAGTACAACCATAGCCAAAAAGAATCCCCACTGTAACCCACCCAATGAATGGACAGCTTTCAGTGTTAAGAAGTTTTTCCTAAAAATCAAACTTAATTTTGCATCTTTGCTACTTCTTCCCAGTGTTTTCAGTTGTATCCTCTAGGGCCAAACCAAAAACAAACAAACAAACTTTAATTTGACTTTCATATGACAGCCCTTCTAAAACATGAACACAATTATAATTTCTATTCTATGATTTCTGTTCATCAGACTAAATATTGCTCATTCTCTTACCCAGTCTTCATGAAACACAGACGTATAGTATTTTACTACCCCGGTTGTACTCCTTTGTCTACTCTCTGGTAGCATAACATTCCAGGTTATGCCCACTAACTGCGTATGTCCCTCAGGGTTTAGTCCTAGGCTCTCTTCTCTGTTTCCTCTCTACTATCTCACCCCCTATGTATCTAATCATCATCTCTATAGAGATGAATCTCAGATTTTTCTTTTATCCAGTCTTTCTTCAGCTCCAGGCCTATCAGTTGCCTTTTAGACATCTCTGCCTAGATGTCCCAGAGACATCTCAAACTCAATCTGATCAGAAGTGGTCTTTTCCCCTAACTTCCCTAGGGGACCTACTCCCCCAAGAGGTATCACCATCTCCAGTCACCTAGGTTTGCTTTCATATGGTCATTTTTGAATTTCTAATTTTAATTTTTAGTTTATGGAATAAAACAAGCATTTTGATAAGATGGTACAAAAAAAGGTGATCGCACATGAAACTGTAAATCTACAATGCCAACTTGCTATCCCTTTCAAATATACAATAAAATTATTATGTACATTTCTTCTTTTTCTTCCCTCCCCCCACTCTCACCCTAAAGATGGCTACCATTAATTACAAATAGGCATATGTGTATATGTACACATATATGTGGGCATGTATGATATATATATATATACATATGTCTGTGTATTTATGGTTATATTGTAGTTTATTTATGGTTATATTAGTTTATAGCTATAGTTTTATAGTTAACTTCATCCGTCATAGTTAATTTGGGTATTTATGAGAGTCAAAATAACTTATTCTCTCAATGTTTTTTGTAAAACAATATTGCTGTTGCTGTATACAACGTTCTCTTTGTTCTGCCCATTTTACTTTTCATTATTCCATGCAATCTTTCCATTCCCCCCTCCCCCGCCTCGATATCATTGAGCTCATCATTTCTTAAAGCACAGTAGTGTTCCTTCACAATGATATCCCATAACGTGTTCAGACATGCCCCAATTGATGGGCATCCCTGCCATTTCCAGTTTTTTGCCACCACAAAGTCATTTTTTACTTCTTACTCCCTCTCACATGTATTTAATCTGTTACCAAATTTGTTGTTTCTAACTTTGCAGCACTTCTGGTGTACATTTCCTTTCCTTCACTTCTACAACTACTAGTCTCACTTAGGCCTTCTTTATTTCAAGACTAGACTATTATAATTGCTTTCTCCCTAATTCAAATTTCTCCTCATTTCTAGCTGTTTTCTACTCAACTGACATTATGATCTTTCTAACTTGTAGAACTGCTCATGTCACTCTGCTACTCAGCAAACTCCAGTGATTTTTCCTTACCTCCAGAAATAAACAGAAATCTTCTGCTTGCTTTTTAAATCTTTCTCAACCTGACTCTTTTAGCACTTTAAGATTTTCAAAGTGCTTTACGAATACTTTTATAATTAATGATGCTGCTGGGAGATAAGTGCTATTACTATCTTCATTTTCAGATAATGAAACTTAGGCAGACAAAGGTTAAGTGATTTGACCAGGATCACATGCCTAGTTAATATCTGAGGCGGATTTTAACCCCTGTATTCCTGACTCCAAGTATAGAACTTTATTCATTGTACCACTTGAATGTAGTTCAAAATAGACTTTTTTGGTTGTCATTGTGTGCTTTTGATTCATTTTGAGCTTGCAGTCCACAAACACCCCAAATGTTATTGCGACTTTGATTTTTTGAACCTCAGTTCAAGACATTGTACTCATCTCTAGTTACTGTCACCTTAATATGCTTTCCCCCAGCAGTTTAGACTATTATGAACATTCTGGATCTTGACTCTTTTGTCTAATACGTGGATTCTCACTCCTAGTTTTGTATCATCTATAAGTTTGTTAATTATGCCATCAAAAGTTATCTACATCATTGACAGATTGATAGATTGTCCTGTAACAACCACAGGAGGGTCTCTTTCTTAGTCATTGCTGGCAAGATTCTTGCCAGAGTCCTCCTTAATAGGCTCATCCTTCAACTGGAGGATGGCTGCCTATGTGAGAGTCAGTGTGGCTTCAGAAAGTTCTGAGAAACAGTTGATAGGGTGTTTGGTGCCCAACAACTCCAGAAGAAATGCCAGGAGCAGAATAGAAGTCTGCTACAGAAGTCAGTACACGACGTTTCTAGATCTGACCAAGGTCTTTGATACTGTTAGTCCTGAGGGCTCATAGAAAATTATGTCAAAATTTGGTTGCCCAGAGAAGGTCATCAGCATTGTATGTCAGTTTCATGACAACATGTTTGCCCAGATTATAGATGATGGACCATGCTCTAGTATCTTCCCAGTCACCAAAGGAGTGAAATAAGGTTCTATGTTGCTCCCACCCCTTTTAGCATGATGTTTTCAACATGTTGCCAAATGCTTTCAATGAAGACGAGTATGGTTTCAAAGTCAGCTACTACACCGATGGTAAATTAGTGATGGTAAATGAATAGGCTACAAGCCAAGATCAAAGTGGAAGGATTGTTGGTGCATGATTTTCTGTTTGCTGCAATCTTTTTGCTAATATTTTATTTAAAATTTTTGCATCAATATTCATTAGGGAAATCGGTCTATAATTTTCTTTCTGTGTTTTGACTCTTCCTGCTTTAGGTATTAGTACCATGTTTGTGTCATAAAAAGAATTTGGTATTACTCCTTCTTCACCTATTTTCTCAAATAGTCTATGAAGTACAGGAATTAATTGTTCTTTAAATTTTTTTTTTTCTAAAGATCTAAATCTAAAGATTTTTTCCTAGAGAGTTCATTGATGGCTTGCTCAATTTCTTTTACTGAGATGGGATTATTTAGGTAATTTACTTCTTCTGTTAGCCTGGGCAATTTGTATTTTTGTAAATATTCATCCATTTCCCTGAGTTTATCAAATTTATGGGCATACAATCGGCCAAAATAATTCCCAATTATTGTTTTAATTTCCTCTTCATTGGAGGTGAATTCACCCTTTTAATTTTTGATACTGATAATTTGGATTTCTTTTTTTAATCAAATTGACCAAGAGTTTATCAATATTTTTTTTCATAAAACCAGCTCTTAGTTTTATTTATTAGTTCAATAGTTTTCTTGATTTCATTTTTTTAATCTCTTCTTTGATATTCAATATTTCCAATTTGGTATCTAATTGGGGATTTTCAATTTGTTCATTTTCTAGCTTTTTCAGTTGCATGCCGAATTCATCGATCTCCTTTTTCTCTATTTTATTCATGTAAGCATTTAGAGATATAAAACTTCCCTTAACTGCTTTTGCTGCATCCAATAAGTTTTGGAATGTTGTCTCATTATTGTAATTCTCTTGAATGAACTTATTAATCATGTCTATGATTTGTTCTTTGGCCCACTCATTCGTTAGAATTAGATTATTCAGTTTCCAATTAAGTTTTAGTTTAACTTTCCTTGGTACTTTATTACAAATAATTTTTATTGCATCATGATCTGAGATGGATGTGTTTACAATTTCTGCCTTTGTGTCCTGGATTGTGAGGCTTTTATGCCTTAGTATATGTTCAATTTTTGAGTATGTGCCATGTGCCACTGAGAAAAAAAGAAGTATATTCCTTTTTATCTTCACTCAATTTTCTCCAGTGATCTGTCATATCTGCCTTTTCTAAAAATTTATTCACCTCCTTAACTTTGTTCTTGCTTATTTTTAGGTTAGATTTATCAAGTTCAAAGAGGGGGAGGTTGAGGTCCCCCACTAGTATGGTTTTGCTGTCTATTTCTTCCTGTAATTCTCTTAACTTCTCCCCTAAGAATTTGCATGCTATACCACTTGGTGCATTTATGTTAAATAATGATTTTGCCTCATTGTCTATGGTGCCTTTTAGCAGTATATAGTATCCTTCCTTATCTCTTTTAATTAGATCTATCTTTTCTTTTGCTTTGTCTGAGATTAGGATTGCTACTCCTGCTTTTTCTTTTTTACTTTAGATGAAGCACAATGTATTCTACTCTATCCTTTTACTTTTACCCTGTGTGTATCCTCGTTTTTCAAATGTGTTTCTCGTAAACAATATATTGTAGGATAATGCTTTTTAATCCATTCTACTATCTGCCTCTGCTTTATGGGAGAGTTTATCCCATTCACATTGACAGTTATGATTACAACTTATATCTTTTTATCTATCCTTTTTCTCCCTTGTTTATGCTTTTATTTCCACCTTCCCTCTTCCACTCCTCAGAAGAGTTTTGCTTTTGACCACTGCCTTCCTCAATTTACCCTCCCTCTTGATTTCCCTCCCTTATCTCATCCTTTTCCCCTTGCTTCTTCTTCCCTCCCTTCTGACCATCCCCCTCCCTTTTCTTTCCCCTTTCCCCTCCTACTGCCTGTAGGACAACTTTGATTTCTATACTTTTCAGGGTATGTTATTCTCTTCTTGCCCAAATATGATGAGAGTAAAGCTCATATAATACTCTTCTCCCTCCAGTCTTCCCCTCTACTATAATGTGTTTTTGTGCCTCTTCATTTGATGTAATTTACCCTTTTCTACTATTTCCTTACCTCTTCTCCCAGAACCCTCCCTTTACATCTCTTAATTATGTTTTTTATCATTATATCAGTTATTTTATACTGACACCCACAGTATGTGTATCCCTTTCAATTGTCATAATAACTGTACTAATTCTCAAGATTGACAAAACAAAATAATCCTGTATAAGGATGTAAACAATTTGCCCTTATTGATTAACAAGGTTTGTGAGGCTTTTCCCCCATTTTTACCTTTTTATGTCTCTCTTGATTTTTTGTATTTGGAGATCAAATTTTCCTTTGAGTTCTGGCCTTTCCATCTGAATGTCTGGAATTCCCTTATTTCCTTGAATGTCCAACTCCTTGCCAGAAAAATTATGCTCAATTTGCTGGGTAGTTGATCCTTGGTTGTAGTCCCAGCTTCTTTGCCATTTGGAATATCATTTTCCAATTTCTCCTGTCATTTAATGTAGAAACTTTAAGATCCTGTGTGATCCTGACTGTAGTTCCATGATATTTGAATTGTTTCTTTTTGGCTGCCTGCAGTGTTTTCTCCTTGACTTTGTAATTCTGAAATTTGGCTGTAATATTTCTCAGAGTTTTCAATTTGGGATCTCTTTCAGAAGGTGATTGGTGGAGTCTTTCAATGCCTATTTTGCCCTCTGGTTCTAGGACCTCTGGGCTGTTATCTTTGATAATTTCCTTGAAGATACTGTCTAAGTTCTTTTTTTCATTGTGGCTTTCTCGTCGACCTACAATTCTTAAATTGTCTCTCCTGGATCTATTTTCCAGGCAGTTGTTTTTCCAATCAGATATTTCATGTTTTCTTATATATTTTTTTGATTCTTTACATTTTGTTTGACTTCTTGATGCCTCATAGAGTCATTAACTTCCACTTGCTCAATTCTAATTTTTAATGAGTTCCTGTCTTCATTTTGCTTTTGAGTCTCCTTTTCCAATGGTTGGTTTTACCTTTCAGGGTGTCATTTTCTCTAGATTCTGAATCTCCTTAGCCATTGTCCTGATTTTACTTTTTAAAGATTTGATCTCATCCATGTTTTTTTTTTTCCCTTTTTTCTTTTACCTTCCTAATTTGGTTTTTAAAATCCTAGCTCTTCCAGGAATGTTTTTTGGGTTTGAGACCAGTTCACATTCCCTTTTGAGGTATCAGATGTGGGTATAGTATCAATGCTGTCCTCTTCTGAATTGGTATTTTGATTTTCCTTGTCTCCATAAAAAGAATCAATTATCCTCAGTTTTTTTCATGCTCTTCTTCATGTTGGTTAGCTTTCTCCTGGCTTTAGAGTAGATTCCTGCCTTTGGGGCTCAGGGATCTCTGTCCCAGGTTTCTTGTTCTGGGAATTGTGAGCCTAGTTACTGGCTTTGTGTATTATGGCCTTTGGTTTCCTGAGGTGTGGGGGAGGGGTCGTCTGGCTGCTGGAAGTCTCCACTTCCTCTGGGAATGCTCTCTAGCACCAGTGTTCTCAGCTGTTGTCTGTGCTGCTGTCTGCTACTTCCCCAGGTTGTGCAAAGGCACGTCTGGGTTCTTGGTGTTGATCCTTGCTGGCTCTGCCCTTCTGGGACTCAGGAATTTCCACTATTTGGCTACTGACACCCCACTTCTGTCTCCTCTATTCCAGCATTTTTCTGGAGGAATTCTCTGGGTCAGGGAGGGAGGAAGGGATGAGAGCTGTTTACTTGTCAATTATGTCTCCTGGAAGTTTAAGAAGGCGTGTTTCAAACCTTTGGGCTGCAAGCATCAGATGTCTCATGGCTACAAGTTCTGTGCTGCTGCCTCCCATCACTTCAACAAACTCATTTCCTGGGTTGGGACACCTGGGGCTTTCCACAGGGTTTTGGCGCCCACCTTTCCCCTAGCCTGGATTGATGGCTGGTTTCCACAGCTGCTTCTGCTTTGGTGCCGTCTGGTACAGCTCCATATGTCCAGGCCCTCTCCCAGACTACAGATCTGTCCTGTTGACCTTTCAGACTCTCTTGGCTTGGAAATTTGCCCCATTCGGTCTGCTAGTAACTTCTAACTCTCTCAAATTTGTTTAGATTCACTTTTTTTAGAGATATCTGACAGAACTTGTGAGAGAGCTACAGTAAGAATCTGTTTTCATGTGGCCATTTGGCTCTGCCTCCCCCTACCCCAGGTCTTTCTGATAACAAAGTTAGCTCTCCATTCATCACATCATTTTACTTTCCAAGATAATTTAATAATGATTATTATAATATATGACTAACAATTCTCTACTGGTTAGGAGAATTTCAAGCTTTTTTTGAGGAGTGGGTAGAGAAAGGGTATCTATATGGATTAAAAAGGAACATATATATGCATGTGTGTGTTCCTTTTTAATCCATTTTAAAAAGTTAAGGGACAGTTACAAATACTTTTAGTTTTTCATAATAAGAATGGATTTTCCTCAGAAATAATTATTAAATATATTGAACCATATGACCTGTGGGTATCTGAAACTTAACATATCCAAATCTTAATTTTTTATCTCTTTTTCTAAAACTCTTTCCTTTCCAAGCTTTCTATTCCTGTTCAATGCACCTTCTAGTCACTTAGGCTCATGAACTAGGTATCATCCTTGACCCCTCACTCTCATCTCCCATATCCAATCTTTTGTTAAGATCTATTGGATTTACCTTTGAAATATCTCTTACATATGCCTCCTTCTCTCTTCTGATGCTGGCATGAGCCTAGTGCAGACTTTTGTCACCTACATTGGATCTTTTGCAGTAGTCAGCTGCGTCATTCCCAGGCTTAAGTCTCTCCCCACTACAATCCATCCTGAACTCAATTGTCAATTTAAATTTCCTAAAGTATAAACCTAATAATATTACCCTCATATTCAATAAATTTCAGTGGCTCCTTTTCAGTTCTAAAATAAAATATAAAATAAAAAATAAAATAAAAGAAGTTCAAAGTCCTTCATAATTTATCCCCCCCCCCCGTCCATTCTGTTTATGCCTTACAGCCCCTCCTCTTCAGGTATTTTGTGATCCCCTGACATTGTCCCACTTGCTGTTCCTCAAAAAAGACTCTATCTCTCAATTCTAGGTATTTTGATTGCCTTTCTGCGATGCCTGGAGTCCTCTAAAACCTTATCTCCATCTCTTGGTTTTCTTCAAGTCCCAGCCAAAATTCTTCCTTCAGCAGGAAGCATTTCTGAATCTCTCTTAATACTGTCGTCTTCACTCTGATGGTAAATTCTTTTTTATCCTGTATTTAGCTTGTTCTTTTAAATTGTTTGCATGTTGTCTTCCCAATTACACTGTGAGCTTCTTGATAGCACACTCCTTTTTGCCTTTCTTTGTATATGCAATGCTTAACGGAGTACCTGGGACATAGTAGGTGTGTGATGAATATTGATTTATTGATTGATATGCTTTATCACCTGTTTCATGAAGGCCCCATTTGAGTAACTGACTTCCTATTTATTTAGCCATTATTAGACTATTCATTATTTATACTGTCTGCTTTGATATGTAGTTCCCTAAGGGGTGGAATACTTTTGGAAGTTGAATATCAATACTAGAAAACCTAATGTAGGAGTAAGAGAGGATTTTTTTTTAAACATTGACTATTATAACTTTTGTTATGGTCCTTTCACATGTCTGACTCTTGTGATCCCATATGGGACTTTCTTGGCAAAGATACTGAAGTAGTTGACCATTTCCTTCTCTAGCTCATTTTACAGGAGAAGAAACTGAAATAAACAGGGTTAAGTGACTTTTCCAGGATCATATAGCTAGTAAGTATCTGAGGCCTGATTTGAACTTAGGAAGATGAGTCTCCTTCACTCAGCCCAAAATTCTGTCCACTGTGCCACCTAGCTGCCATGCTATTATAATAGAGAACTTTAAATTGAAAGAGAATAATACCAATAAATAATGTTTATATAATTCTTACTATGTTTCTGGCACTGAACTAAGTACTTTACAAATATTATTTCATTTGATTCTCTCAATAATCTTGGGATGTAGGTGCTATTATTTTCCCCATTTTCCTGATAAGGAAACTGTAACAAACATGTTAAATGACTTGTCTAGGGTTATACATATAAGAAGTTTAAAGGAATGTTAAAAGGTAAATTATAGAATGTCAGAGTGACATGGAACTTTTTTTCCCACACAAAATGATTGAGATATTAAAAACGACCTTGACTCTAATGGTGTTTCCTACATTGTCTAGACATTTTCTCTGTGTTCTCTATGAACTCTTGGCCATCTTCTTGTTCAGTACGTGTGTAATTAATTCCATGTGCTAAAACTTAACTGCACAGAAACAGAGTTTTCTTACTGCCCAAACCTCAGGAGGTATGCATGTGTAGGGAGACCTTATCAGTCATGATAGGAAATTTGAATTTAATTTAAATTAGTTGAGAAAATAGCCCCAATATGTTGGTTTTCAAAAATGCACGTCAACATTTGGCGTTTGGATATTCTATGTAAATGTAAGCTTTTAGCAGGATTCCAATTTAACAAATTACAGTTTGTGACTATAATTTATGAGAGCTATGTAAATATCTAGAATTTTATAGCTGGCGTTTCCTAAATTACTCATGAATTACTAATCGCCTTTTTCAGCTGCAGGATATGCAAATATGTTTTCACTGAGAAGAAACATTTAAGACTTGAAAAGGCCTTTTGGTAAAAAACAGATACAGTATGTTTTACTAACACTAGAGTGCACTATTTTTCTTTGACCTATTAACTTATTCCCTGCCTATCTTTGGGTTTTTGAAGAATAGAAGTGTTTGCTTTCTTTGACTACCAGAGACAAAAAATAGGTCAGAATGTCAGAGATCCTCTTAGTCAACCACCTCATTTTAGAGATGGGGAAAACTGAATTCCAGAGTGGGGAAATGAATTACCCAAGGTCATGTAGTTAATTAGTATTTTGAAAAAATCTTGAAAGTCAAATTGAATTTCACAAATAAGAAAAAAAGGAGACATTTTGGATAGTTTTGATCTCCCTAACCATCACAAATTTGGCAAAACTTTGTTTCCACACCTAGGTCCAAGAAGCCCTGAAATTTTTCCATTAGATATTTGTTTGTGCCCAGAGTCAGATGATAAGAAGTAGAAGAGACCTTAGGACCACCTAGTCTTTTGTACTACACACTAAATTCTATACAAAGAAAATAAGGTTGCTTTAGAAGTAATGAATTTCCTGTCCTGGAGGTGTTTAAATTAGAGGATGTTATCAAAAAGTTTCATCTTTTGGGCAAGAGACTAAGGACTCTCTCCTACTTCTATGATTCTATCATATGATAAACTAGAATCATAGAGGTATAAGGGACCCCTTAGTCTCTCTGATTAAACACCTTCAGGACTGGAAATTTACTACTTCTAAAGGAATCTTGTTCTCTTTGTTGGCCAATTCCAAATACTATTTTTTTTTGGGGGGGGGTTCTTTCTTTTATGTTCCAAACAGTGGTCCTAGTACTACTCTGTACAGTCAAATTAATTTTCTATGTGATAGTCCTTTATATGTTTGAAGACAATGAACATTCCTCCTGCATTTTTTCTTTCCAAGGACAAATATCACCTGTTCTACAACTAGATTGTCAATGCTATGGTTTGAGTCTCCTTCACCATTTCATCCCACCTAATTTATTTTAGTTAGAACTCAGAACAATATTCCAGTTCCCCTTCAGCAGGAAGGAAACACTGTGTGCATGTGTTACTTTTGCCTTGGAGCAAAGAGAAAATTGGAAGAGTAATTTAATTTGTATTTTATTGAATAGAGTATCACAAAGTGAATGATGTCCATATTACTTCTATAGGTAGTCCTAAGCCAGGAGAGTTATATTTAAATAGGACAAGAATTTATGGGGTTTATCGTATTGGGAAGCAGGAAGAAGATTGTTAAGGAAAATCATATAAGTAGAATTGATGACAGAAAATTAACATTTTGGTGATAATATCCTGCTTGATTAAACTTCACATATCTAGGTAAATTCTGTGTGGATACATTTGGCCTTACTAACTGTACACAAATTCCAACAATAACTAAATATTCTGCTTTTCTGTAAGATGAAAGTGTTACACCTCCATGTTATCTATCTTTCATCTTCTGGGACACAACATGTGTTTACTTAAATGCTCAGGAAGAAGCTTAGACATAGGTACCATTCAGTGTTCAAATAGAAGGACTCATGTAGTATGTGAAAAAAGATTGCGATGATCTTTCTTTTTAGTAGAAAATAATGGGTTTTGAGATTAGTATACTTATATATCTACAAAAACATGCATATGTATACCTATATCAACAACTTCATTTTTGAATAAAACAGCCCTACAAACTACAAAGCTTGGAATCAAGGTCACGTGTTTTTGTGCTTATTTTCAAGCCTAAGAAAAACTAGCAATCACGATCAACTGAGTTGTCATCTTTCCAACCAAAAATTCTACGCAGAGGCCATCCAGTTTAAATTACATATTCGATATTATCTCACCTAATACTTAAGCTGGTTTTGTCTCCTATGGACAGATACACATATCCTCTTTCCATTGAGATATGAGAGGCAAATAGTAATAACTTCTAAAGACTGTGTTAGCACACACCGGTTTTGGACTTCAGGGACTGAAAAGCATGTGCTTGCAAAGAGTGTCTAAGGTTTACAAGGCAAATCAGTGATTTCCATTTGGCTTATGAGAAAATAGAAGTTCATATAGGTTATTTATTCCCTGTGCCAAATATTGTTAAACATTAGAATTGGATTTGAAGTTTCAGCTATTCTTCTTGCTCTTTGCTATAAAATAAATGATAGCAGTCAGTCTAGACACCCAATGTTAGAGTAAAAGGATGATTTTCTCAGCAAATATTTGAGGCTAGAGGCACAGCTTTAGGTGCCATTTATCCTTTGGAATAGCTATTTTAAAGATTGGTGTGGCAATCTGCTAGCAGCTGCTGTAGGGGTGTAAGACCCAGCAACTACCAGCACACAGAAAGCTGCCAACATATGTTCTTTGATCTGCTTTTCTAAGGAAAGCAACTTTAAGGGTTTAATATTCTCAGTTTAATCAAACATACATATATCAATCACTTAGTTCTGGGGGAAAAGATCAGCCCCCTGAAGTTCAAGGCAAATACAAACAGAAATGACCAACATCAACAGACAGACCTCGTTTGATCAAATCACAATACATAGTTACCAGAGAAGTACCAATATCTGTCTGGGTTATCAAAGCCGGAGGGCAGTTACATGGCTTGCCCAGAGCCTCAACATACCTTCTATGAGTGAGCCTCAAAAGTCAAACACCAAACTTGGATCTTATATACCCATCTCAGGGCCCTGAGGCTCTTAATTACCTCAGTGCTAGAAGCACTCAAACAAACAACAGTGAAAAATCCCATTTAGGATGTGAGAAAGTTAGTTCATCCCTAGCACCACCATATACAGGGTTTCCAGTCAATGACTCCCAATTGTCTTAGTACTGAGAAACATTCCAAGAAAAGATCCCACTTTACCAGCCCCTTTCAAACAAGGGCCAGGATCATTAAGGCACTTAAGAGAAGAAAAAGCTCCACCCTGATTACCATTACAATTAGGTTTTAAGTAATCTACCTTTTACTGCTTTTAGAATTTTATAATCTTTTCAACCTCCTTATCTACCCATAGCTTGTTTGTGAAATTATTGTTCAGACTCAGTTAAGGAACATTAATGAATATAATATAGGAAATAAAAATATATCTTGCTTTCTCACCTTTCCTTCTTCTGACTCGGTCTGAGACTTGCATCCCTCCTGGTGACACTGCTCCTATGGAGGCTCTTACTAGCATGATTTACAATTTACCTCATGTCCACCACTTATTTGTCATAGTTGGTGAGTTAGAATATTGCTTGGTCCCTACAATCACTTTCAGAATATCTACCATGGTCAGTCAGCAATTTCTCTTCCTTTGTGGTTTTTACTATTCAAATTAATCAGGCAATCTAGATCCTAGTAGCCACTATCTGTCTACTTCCAGGACATTTTCTTTGCTTCCCTAATTGATTCAATGGCTGGCTTACAAGTTTTCTTTCTGCTCAAACTCTGTCCTTGTTAACTAGGGGACTCTGACATACATACCAGGTGACTCTTCAAATTCCCAGACTACCCATTCCCTCAAAATATTTAATTCTCATGACCTATTCTTTGATTATACCTCAGCTACACAGAGATAGCCAAAGCCTTTTTCTTATTTCTCATAATCAATTTTTGTGTTCATAAACTCAGAATTTCCTCAGTCTGAAAACAAGCTTTTATCAATCTAGCTTTCCATGTGTCTTACAGTCCCAAAGTTGTTCTTTGTTTTTATGCTGACTCCAGGGCCTTCATATATTGCTTTCTAAACTATCACAACATACTGTCTTTGATCTCCTCCTTTGCCTACAGGCCTTGGTGAATCATTTCAGCTTGACACTGTCCTCTATGCATGCATCATTTGTACCTCTTATCCTACCACTAGTCACACCTAAAAAAAAAAAAATCACAGATTTGTATCTTTTTCTTCTATTTATATACAACTGAACAGAGCTGGAGGAAATGACAAAACCATGTTGATTAGGTCCTAAATAAATTTATGATATCTAATTTCAACTAGACCCTCACCGCATCAAGGCAGCCCCTCTATTTTTACTTAATCAGTTTAATATTCTATCTTTCTTATAAGTTGTTTCAAAATTTCTTGCTTCTCCTCAAGCTTCTTGTTACTCTTTTGCCTATATTTTCCATTGAGGACCTTTCCTCATGCTTCAGCCAAATGAATGAATGAATAGATAGATAAAGAGGAAAAATGATAACATTCTTCTTCTTCTTTCCAATCACTCATCTTCTCCCCATTCTTCCTTTTTATTCCTGTCTAACATGAAAAACTAACCCTTCTACTCCCCAAGACCAGCCTCTCTACATGTACGCTTTATCATCCACCTGTCTTCTCCAACAGATTTCGTCTTCTACCATCTCCATTTTCTCTCTCTCTCTCTCTCTCTCTCTCTCTCTCTCTCTCTCTCTCTCTCCTATTATCTGTCTGAATACCCTTTCTCAGTCTTATTTTCCTATCTATCTATCTATCTATCTATCTATCCATCCATTCATTTTGGTTGGTCTTATTTGTTAGGTCTTTATTCATATCACTCCCACTAAATATGGTTCAATCAAGGACCATCTTCCCTTTTCCCTCTATACTATCTCACTTGGTCATTTCATCAGCTTCTATTATCATCTCCATGCTGTACACAGAGCTTTAATCATTCTCCTGAACTCCAGTCTCATACTACCTAATCCTACTGAACATTTCAAACTGAATATCCCATAAGTATCTCAATCCGAACATGTTAAAAAGACAATTGCTCATCTCTCCCCAGAAATCTCCCTCTTCAAAATTCCCCTCTAATTGCAGAGAGTATTCCTCCCAGTCAACTAGGCTTGTAACATCAGTCTCATTCTCAATTCCTCATTCTCCCTTACCTCACTGATATAATCTAATATCAAATATTTTTTTTATTTCAATCTTTACAATATTGCTTATATCATACTCCTTTTTCTCTGTTCACAACCCACTACCCTAGTTTAAACCTTGACCTCTTACCCCTATTATTGCTGTCTAATTGCTCAAATGTCTTTCATCTCTCCAATCCTTCCAACGCATATCTTCAAAAAATGATTCTGCTCTGACCATATCACCCCCCTGTTTACTAAATACAAATAGCTCCTAGTTAGATCTAAGATCCATATTAAGTCCTCTATTTGGCATTTCAACCTCTTAAAAACTCCCCCTGCACTTTAGCTTTCTATTTTTCTTATTTATATTTTGTACTCTATAATTCAGCTACATTGGTCTATTCATGATTTCTCACATGCTCCGTCTCATATCTAACTATTCATTCGTATTTACTACCCCACATGCCTGGTATGCATTCTCTTTAGAACTTCAGCTCTTGCAATGCCTTCCTTCCTTTAGGATTCAGGTCAAGTGTCAGCTCCTGAAGGAAACCTCTTTCAGCTTCTCAAAGTGATAATATCTCCCCCTCTGATATTACCTTTTGATATATTCTGTATGTATCTTGAATGTACCTAGATTATTTCCAAATGGTCTCCCCAATGAGATTATGAGTTCTTAAAAAGGTTTTTGGTCTTTTTTATATCTTTATTGCTTAATCCAGTGTCTGACACACAATAAACACTTAATAAATGCTTATTCATTTACTATCTCTAAGCTTTCAACTCTGTTTATTCAGATATACCAATTTCAAAATTCTCTTTTCTCCTCTGCCTATAGATTTTTTTTTAATTTCCTTTAAAGACCTAGCTCAGATGTTACCTCCTACAATGAGTTTTTCCTGATCTTTCCAGATAAAAGTGATCTTTCCACACTCAATGTTTTTTAGTTGCTTTGTATTTCTCCCCATCAACTATCACATTTTGCTTTATCTCACACTTAGTGCTTCAAGGTCTATACAGCTCACTTTTCATTCATTCAAAAATATTTTTTACTTCCTTTATGTAGGCTACAATATTCATCTTTCTGTATATTGTAGTAGTTTCTGAATGAGTACCTTTCATTTTACAAATAATGAAACTAGTGATCAAGAGGTTAAATGACTTTCCCACCCACATAAAACTATTAGATGTCAGAATTAGGATTTTTACCAAGTACCCATGACTCCAAAACTACTCCTTGATTTCTGATGACAGAAGGCTCATTTTCAAATTCTGAGTCTTCTGGTTACTACCAGTATGACCTCAGACAAGTTATTCAACTGTGCAGTCCTCAGTTTTCTTAAATATATACTTAAAGGGTTGGACTAACTGACTTCTAAGACCTTTTTGTTAAAATAGAAAGTAGAGGTAAGCACTGATTTAGCCTAAACCAGTTGTCAAAAGTCCCATGACTAAAAAGTCAAGTCCATTTAACACAAACTCCCAAATCTTTCCCTTTTGATTCCCTTATTTTAAGCAATGATAAAAATAGTCTCCTATTCTCTACAGTACAAACCTTTCTGTTTTCTTATCTTTTCTTTTTGTTTTTCTCTTCTCTGTCTTATACCTAGCATGTCTGGGTTATCACATTTCTATTTTGTAACATCTATACCATCTCATTATTCATTCATTAAAAAGACATTTGCATCCACCTTTGTGGGGGTATATTATGAACTCCTGTTGGAATTATTGTATTAATTTCTCCTTATCTCCAGTCTCCATCCTCCAGTTCATCCGTAATGCCTGTGATAAAATAATCCTCTCGTGTAAAGATCCAATGAAGTCTGTCTTTGCCCTAATATTTTAAGTGGCTCTCTATCAACTTCAATAAAAACCAACTGACCAACCAACAAACAAATAGTTCTTTACCTGATGTTTACTAATTGAAGTAAAGAAAATTTTAATAAGCATCTAAAGTGTACCAGGAATTATGGCAAGCATTAGGTACATAAAGAAAGGGAACAATAATCCCTTCTCTCAAAAACTCACAATATACCATATTTCCCAGTGTATAAGAAACACCTTAATTTTGGGGCCCGAAATTTGAAAAAAAAAATGTATTACATAAAGTTACTGAACTCAAGTTTTATTCATCTGCTCATAGCTCTCGGGCATCTTTTGGGCAAGTCTGGTGCATGTATGCATGCTTAGTCATTCCATTTCATGAACCTGAAGCACCATTTGTGTCCTCCTTTGAAATCAGTGACTTGTTTATCATCAGTAATTCTTCTTGCCTCATGCTGAACCATCTTTGTAGACACAAGAATTCCAATTGCCCTTTGCTCTTCAATCCATATCTTTAATTCCATCTCTAAATCAGGCCATTTTGCTGACTTGCCTCCTGTGGCCTTCTTCTGCCATGGCATTTTCAGTTAGGGTTTCTTCTTCCTGTAGCCAGTCTCGGATTGTTTTCTCAGTTGGAGGAGGACCAAACTTACTTTCAGCAGCACAATTTCCATTCACTTTTGCAAACTGGATCACTTTTAACTTGAATTCAGCACTGTACAATAATCTTTTCTGATCCATTTCTAGGCATAATGTGGCAAAACATAATGCAAACAAATTCAAAACAATGAGCGCAAAGACAACAAACGTGAAAAGGCAGGAAATGCAAGTAAAAAAATCTACAGCCACTGTATAAGATGCACCCAGTTTTTAAACCCCAAATTTTTAAAAAAGTTGTGTCTTATACGTGGGGAAATACAGTAATGGGAGAGAGACCTTGCAAACAAGTATTGTAAACATGTAGAATAAATTGAACATAATTTTAGATGGAAACCATCAATATTTAAGAGGATTAGGAAGAAAAGACTTCTAGTTAAGACTTTCAAGAAGATGAAAGGTAGTACTGAAGAAGAGAATTCCAGGCATCATAGATGACATTGAAATTTATTGGATTTAGGAGATGGAATGTCTTGTATAGGACTAGACTAAAGATTTAGTGAAGGTAAAATTGACAAGATTTGGCAAAAAATGGATGGGGAATGTGTGGCAAGAGAGAGTGATTGAGGACATCAGGATGACACCAAGTTGTCAGCATGAGTGATTGGGATAATGGTAGAGCTCTTGAAAGTATTAGAGAAATGAGAAAATGGGATGGTTTTGGGCAAAGGTAACTACAGTCTTAGATATGTCAAGTTTAAGATGTCTATAGTATATCCAATTAGAAATATCCAATAGGCAACTAGGGATTCAAGACTGGAAGTCAAGAGAGACATTAGCACTGGATAAAAAGACCTGAAAATCCTCAACTTACAGGTGATAATTTAATCCTTTGGAGCTCATATTATCAGCAACCTAAGTAGTATAGAAGAGGAATAGAGGAAAGCATAGTACAAAGCTTTGGGAAACACATGAAGGTAGCATGCATGAAACAACTCTACCTTTGTATGGACTTCAAAATCTACAAAGGACTTTCCTCATAGTAGTACGGTGATATGGGTACTACAATTACGATTCTCCTTATTATTTCCTAGATGAGACCAATGCCAAAAGAGGTCAAGTGACTTGCATTTGTTATATAACTAACAAATACTGGAGAAAGGATTTGGAGATGTGGCTTCACTCCTAGCACTGTGGCACACCAATCTCTGATTCACATTTTGTAAGAATTTTGAGTTGTGTTCATCTTTATTAGTATTTAATCTACTTAGAAGACTATAAATTTCATTGGGGTAGGTCTTGTCCTAACATTGTTTCTTTATAGTACACAGTATGGAAACCTACCAGTAGCAGGTCCTCAGTAAATATTTGTTGAATTAATTAATGAATACTGATGAATCTGAGAAGCAGGGAACCATGGGATTCAGGGATAGAAAGAATATTTAAATCAAGGCCCACTGTAGTCAGTAAGTAAAAAAAAAAAAAGACAGAAAGTCAAATAAAATCAGTAGCCTTGAGTCTGTGACAGGTTATCTAGATCATTTATCTGGGAGAATCCTTGGGCTTTTTTAGCTAGAAACTAGTGACACCCACCTCTATAGCTCCCTAAAGGGTTCTTAAAGTAGGTGGTGCTTGGAGGTGACAGCATTAAAACTGCTAGAAAGATGAAAAGTCTTAATTTTGTTATAGTCACAACAATGTTCAATCAGTTGTTAAGTTCTTAGATTATTTTATTTTTCCACAGCATTTTCCTCGCAGGGTCTTTATCTATATAAAAGGAAAATAATTCCCATACTAGGATTTCCTCACCCCCCCCCAAAAAAAAATCAGTGATCCTCTCTGTTGGCACTTTTTTCAGGTTTTTTTGTTTTGTTTTTTTTTGTTTGTTTTTTTACTATTTGTATTTCAATTCTGTGTAAGAGTCATGGTTTTATGGTCCCCCAACCAACATTGACCACAGCAATTTCCTCCTCCCAAAACATGAAGTTTAGTAGATACTTTCCTAAGACCCTGTGTTTTAAAAACAAAAATGAAAACAAAAGAACAAAAAAACCAATGAACAAACACAAATTATCACTTTGTGGTCCTCCTTCTCTTGAGAAACTTCTTCATAGTGCCTTATCTGATGAAATGTGAAGACTTACCCCCTTGGTAGGGATCTGTCAGAGCATGTGATACCTAGCGAAAGCCTTTTGGAACCCAAGACCATCCCTACACCATGGTAAGACAGGAGGGGAGCAGTTAGCAGAAACAATATGAGGGAATGTGGTAGAGAGGACAGACTGATAACTCTGAAGTCAGACGATATAGGTTCATATCTTCTCTCTTACATAATCTCTCAGAATTTGGACATAGCATTTAATTTCTCTGGGCTTTGGTTTCCTTATCTATAAAATCAGGAATCCCTCCCCAACCCTTCCCATTCTTTCCTCTCCTCTTTTCTCCTGTCTCAAAGTGGAGGGGAGTGAAGGGGAGTTCTGTCTATAATGTTGAAACTGGAACCAAGATCCGTATTGTAGAGGGTGTGAACAGATTTTAATTTCTCATCTGAGATTTTTTTAAGTAAAAATAAGAATAGCTAACTTTTACATAGTGCTTAATATGTGACAGGCACTGTGCTAAGTGCTTAACAATAATTATTTCATTTGATGCTAGCGAAAACCTTCTCTTATGGGCTATTACTGTTTCCATTTTACAGATGAGAAAACTGAAGCAAACAGAGGCTAAGTGACATGCCCAGGGTCACCCAGCTAGTAATGATCTAAGGATGAATTAGAATGAAGATTTTCTTGATCTCATGCCCAGAGCTGTTTCTGCTGTGTTACCTAGCTGCCCTAATCCTTGAGTTGATTTAATTTTGTTGCATTATCGACAACACGTGATGACAGATGTAGAATCTCTAAAGTAGAATATTTGATTAATTGAGATGTATTGCTCATTAGTGAGGACAAGGAAGAAAAAGTTTTACTCTTGGCAAACAAGTTTCTGTAGACACCCTCTTACTTGACTACATTTCTTAAATAGTAGTACTAATTTACATTTATATGTTAGGTAAACCATCCCAACCATAATTATATATTATCTAGAGGGCAATAGAAATCCTATTGGTACGTATGAGAAGGATATGACCTAATCTTGAGGATGACTTTGGGAAATGAAGGAATGTACATGCCAGGTATACCCAGAAATAAAGGGAAGCCAATTACATAGCAAATGTGAAGGCTAGCAGATGGTCCACAAGAGTGCTACCTAGGCATTCAGGGAATAATCAAAGACACAAAGAAGTCCTCCTACACATTGCATTGTTGTTCATATTTAGTTTAAGAAGAGGACTAATGACATCACAGGGTGATATCTTGACTTGAGGGAGAATTGGATTTAAGTGAGGCAGAGTTGCTCCAAGTCATCAGCCTCACTATCTCTTCCAGAGTCATCAAAGTACAATGGCAAGACAAAAGTCAAGATAACTGGTGATCTGTGGATAGCATTGGTATCTTTGATGTCTGACCAAGCTCTAAGCAGTCCACAGTGCCTGCTTCAGCTGCCTGTCTGTTGGAAGAAATCATTCCCATCTGCCCATTTTGGAAATCTTTATATGTTTGGGGTAGACATCCCTCTAAATCATTGATGAGTTTGAGGCCTGTTAGTTACCCTAAATCCAGTTTAGCCTGTCTGCTGAGATAGTTTTCCTGGGGTATGACCACTTCACATACTCCAGGGAATATATTGTCTATTAAGAATTTACATATGACCTAGAGAAAAAATGGCCCAGAACAAGTAAAAGGGGAGGGTCTCAGAGTTGTACTGCTTTAGGGCACATTGAATCAATGAAATCCTGGATTCACAAAAGAAGCTGAAAAGAAAAGACTTTCCTCCCAATAACTGTGTGGAATCTGCAGTGCAGATATTAGCCCCATTTTACAGGTAAGAAAATTGAAGTTCTTCTATGTGAAATAACATTCCTGAGGTCACACAACTAGTATATGTGAGGATTGGGAATCAAACAGAGATGGTCTGACAAAGATTACTGTGTCTCCCAGCACATTTTACTGTATAAATCTGAGAGAGAGTGAGAGAGTGAGAGAGTGAAAGAGAGAGAGAGAAAGAGAGAGAGGGAGGGAGAGAGAGAGAGAGAGAGAGAGAGAGAGAGAGAGAGAGAGAGAGAGGGGAGAAGGAGGAAAAGAAGAGGAGGGGAGGTTGTGACAAGTGTTTTCCATGAAGTATAATGTATAAATCTGAGAATATCACCAAATATTTTGGCTTCTCAATAAGGATCCCTTATAACAGTATGTTGATTTTCCTGTGACTGAGCCTGGAGAAGACTTCATTATGTAGTCAGTGGAATTTTAAGCTCACATGAGACTAATTTCCACACAGTCCCTTTTAAGTAATAATGAATAAGAAAATGGAATTAAATTTGTGGACCCATTTGGTTTAATCTTATTTTTCTGATTATTCATACTGGAAGCTATATAACATAGATTTATTTTACATCCTTTCAACCACATTGGCTTCATGGCTTCATTGAGTTGTAAGTGAACTAGATTTGTAAGTTCCTTGGTTCAAATCCTGCCTTTGTCACTTGGTACCTGTGTGACCTTGGATAAATCACCTAACATTCAGGGCTTCAGTTTTCTCACTTATAGTATAAGGATGATAGAATGCATGAAAGCCATTACAAATATAAATCTCTGATCCTATGACATCCCTCACCTGATTTAAGGGCAGGGATGGTTAGGCTTGCTGAGATGGTGGGTTTGAGGTACAGTTAGTGCTTGTAATAGAGTGGGGGAAGATGAGATAGCATATGTTTTTACTGAGATTTCAGCATTGCATTAGGAAGTTCCACAAGGGTACAGTAGCTGATAGTAGCAGCAATCAGAAGAAAGCATCAATTAATGGAGTAGTAAAATGATGATTTTTAATCTTCACTATAATTTTAAAATATCCTATATGAACCTTTTCATACTGATGGCAATTGAATCTTAACTGCCAATAAAATCTTAGACTTCCTTCCCAGATTTTCTTCCACTGTATTTGATTCTATATATCAGTCTCATATGTTTCTTCTAAAGCAAAACTATTGATAAGCTGCTGTGCCTATCACTGAAATAGCCTTCTATCAAGCAGTCTATTCCATTTTGTATAACAGTGACTCTGAAAATCTTAGACTCCATATTTTGGTCACTAATCTACCTGACAGATAGTATTAAACACCTTGTTTTTACACACATCTCTGACCATTGCTGTCATATGCTTTGGAAATTCAGTATATCATTAGAAAATGAAATATCATGTTCTGAGTGATTATACTCTATTAATCTAAGGCATTTTATTAATTGAAATAAAATAACTATTTCACTACTACTACTGTTGCTACTACCACCCATATTAATACTTTATCCAGAGCTTAAGATTTCTAGATGATATGCACAAAGACTTTTCAAATGAGGAATATAAAATGCATTATAATTATAACAACCATTATTATAATGTAGTAAAAATAGGGCTAGGTTTGGAATTGGTGGAACTGAATTCAAATTTTAGTTCTAACAGTTCTTACCTATGTGTGACCAGGAGCACGTCACAGAGACTTTCTGGATCTGGGTTTGCCCTTCTGTAAATTGAGATCATTGGACCAGATACCACTCATTTCCCTTCTAGCTCCCAACATATTGAATTGAGGTTGGGGGGGAATGACATGTCTGAACATTAGAGATTTACTACTCTTCTCTCAGTAACACCATGTGCAGCTTGAAGAAACAGTGGACACATACATATACATATGTGTAATATGCATATGTTTATTTATGCATATATATGTATATAGGTATATATGTATCTGTGTATTCACATACATTATTGCATCACTTCCAGGACTCTGAACAACATTCTTCTTAAATTCTTTAAAAATAGCATTAGGTACTTACTCAGAAACACATTAATTTAACAAAACTCCATTCTGGGGAAAAAAAAATTAGTTCTCTTCAGCATTTGCTTTTTGCTTCCTTTTTCAGGTCAGTAGACAAATTCGTCTCTTAATATTTCATAAATGCTAGCAGTTAGTTAATGGTGCTGGGATGTCATTAATGTAAACTTGTCAGAACTTGGCACAGACTTTCCCACCTCCCCCGCTGATCCACAGAGGATGACACATTTTAAGGATCTTATTTATGTTTTAATCTGCAACTTTATAACTTCAATTTCTTCACATAGATACTATTCTTTAAAGACATTCAAAATAGGGACGGCTAGGTGGCATAGTGAGTAGCGAACTGGCCCTGGAGTCAGGAGGACCCGAGTTCAAATGCGGCCTCAGAAACTTGATACACTTACCAGCCGTGTGACCTTGGGCAAATTGCTCAACCCCAATTGCCCTGCCTTCCCCCCAAAACAAGCAAACAAACAAAAAGAATTCAAAATTGCCAGTGCATTAAATAAACAAGTTTAGATTCAAGTCTCTAAAATCTTTCCTTTTCATTTATGAACCAACAACCAAGAAATTGGTGCTATGAAGTCAGGTTGTCACATAAAATGGGAATTGCTTTTATCATCATCATTATCATTGTGAGGGGAGGTCTGTGTCCAGACTCCTGATTTCTTTGACTTGGGGATGCTGTGTTGTGGAATCTCTGTAAAATAACACAGATCAGCAATTCATTTGTAATGTCTAGCCTTACAAAGCTGCTCGAGGCTCTATGATCCCAAATGACTTGCCAGCATCATAAAGCTAGTGTGCATGAGAGCAGGGCTTATACCTGGGACTTGTTGAATAGAAGACCAGTTCTTTACCCACAATGCCATGCTGCCTTTCTAGATTATAAAAAGCAGAACAATCTATCATACTCTATTGCTTCAAGATGCACCTCAAGTATTACCTCCTACATGAAGCTTTTTCTTTTTCTTTCCAACTACTAGTGACCCCTTCTCAAACAACATGGTATTTAATGCCTTCATATTGACTCTCTTTATATTTATTAAGCATATGCTTAAATATGAATATATAATGTCTTCTCTATTAAAATATAATCTCCTCAAGCATAAGAACTTCTTTGTTCATTATATTTATATCCCCAGCACCTCCCACAGTGCTTGGCATAAAACAGGCCCTTAATAAATACTTGTTCATTGGTGAAATGATTCATGATAAAGACTGGCTGAGGTTAATGGAGGATGCATGCTGGATTCAAGAATGCAGACTCAAATGCTATTGCTCAGTGGCTTTATAACTAGGAGTGGGGGGAGGGGAAGGTTTCACTTTACCTCCCTCAGTTTCTGTTTCTTTAGTTGTAAATAAAATGCATGAGAGTAGACCATATAATCTCTGTGTACCTTTCCAACTTCTCTGTTCTAAAATCATGTGCAAAGAGCATGTGTGATCTGGCAGAGATATGTGTTGCCTCACTGATAACCAACTTGGTCTTTCTGATGTCAGTGGATAAACAAATATGCCCATTGTCCTTCCCCATCACATGTGTTTCCTTCCCAAATCATGTGTTCAACTGAAGAAAATAACCGTCTAAAAACAGAGGAAAAACATATTAGGCCAAGAATATTTAAATATGTCAGGCAACATAACAGATTTTTAGATATCAAAAGCAAACACTAAGTTCTCTGAGCATGTTGATAGATAAAAACTTCAATATATATTCTCACTGATGTGAGTAGCTCTTAAAATTGTACATATCTTGACCCAAACATTGTAAGACCTCTGAGTCTCAGTATTTCCTCCAAAGAGGTATATTTCATTCTCCATTTGTGACCAGCAAGCATTTAACACATCTGTGCCTCAGTTTCCTCACCTGTAAAATGAGAGGACTGGGCTTTATGGCTTCTAAAATAACCTCCTGCTCTAAACCTATGACTCTTTGATACTGAAATTCTATCTCTTTTTTTTCTAGTTACTTATTTCCTGGGGGATATCTTTATTGCCCATTTGACCAGCATAAACTGACTTAAAGCCATAAAGTGAGCTGACAGAAGTCACCCCACTAGTAAGTGGTTAGCTCTTTTGCCTCTAGTTACTTGTGCTATACCCTGATACCTCTTTAACTTCTAAGATCATATTGTAAAGAAATATTCAAATTTGTATCTAACTCCTGGGGAATCTCATCAACTGAATGTGCTTCTATGAGATTTACTTACTGTTCTGGAATCTCAGACTGAAACTGATAGAAAAATTACAGTCAGTGCAGAGCCAATTCATTTCTTTACTTGTTAAAGCCCCATACTCCCTAATTAAGCAGTTGACTACAGATAAGTAAGACCTTTATGCCCTCTTAACTTCAAATCTCTCCCATTATTTTGTCCTATGATCCAGTGTGGATGTGCCCTATATTTAGTCTCAGCTTCCAAAAATGCTGATTTTTTGTCCCCTCTATTGTTAAAGATGATTGTTGACAGAGTCATATTCTGCATTATCTACTTCTCTTCACTTCTCCCAGATAGGTTCATGTGTTGTGATGACATTATGTGAATTGTTTCTAAAACTAGACATTGGAAGGCACAGAGTGGTCATTGATATGGGCAGGACATGGCTACAGATTCCTAGTTAGCCAACAAGTGTTTATGTTTGGCGTGCAAAGCATTGTGGCAAATAGGCTGCAAACTGCTCTGAAAGATATGATTTAGCTGTATGTTGTGCCCCATTTGAAGTATTTGAAGGAAGAGGTGCTAGACTTGCTATGCTCTGTCTAATCAGTCAGATCTAGGAAAATGACTGGAAGCTTTAGAAAGACAAAGGATATCAGGAAGAAGGGGATCTCAAGGAATACCTTAGGGAGAAGGAAGGGAAAAAGGAAACACTGATAATTTGGGCTGTCCCAAGGTAGAAAATGTTTTATTGGGAGAGACTGAGATCCCTAATGTTAAAGGCCTTTAAGTAGAGGCTGAGTAAGTGCTAGTCTGTGATATGATAAAGGGATTCCTATTCAGGCAATATCTGGACTAGATGACATCTGAGGTTCCTTTTAACTCTCAGAATATGTGACTCTGAAACAGGGTTATTTCTTAAATTATCAAAAATGTCAAGTTATAAAACGATTTCACCTATGAAGTGGGCCTTATCTCTTAATTCACAATTCGCCCTCTTCTAGTTCAAGCATTCAAGACTGAGACTGCATCAGAACTAATATAATAGCTTCCTGATTAGTCTCCCTGAATCCAAGCTTTGATGTTTCTGATCTAGTCTTCTTACAGCTGTCAAATTAATATTCCTCAAGCACAATCCTACCCTGATCAATAAGCTTCATTATCTCACTATTTCCTCTCAGATAAAATAGAAACTCTGATATTTAAAGCTCTCGTAGTTTGCTCTGAACTTGTGTTCTAGGCTTATTTCACATTGCTCTTCTTTCCTCATTCTTTGTTCCAGCCAAACTATGATTCTTGCAATCTAGATATAACTTTCTCATCTCGTACTTCTGTCATTTTTTTTTTGAACCCACATATACTATTTACATTTAACTCTTTTAAGTTGACTTTTTTTAGATTTGAACTATCATTTCATCTTGTCAAGATCATTTTCAAATTTGATTCCAATATATGACTTACCACCCTCAGACTCATATGTAAGCTATCTAATGCTTTCATTCACATGAATGATAAAATTGTTAAATAGTGCAAGTCCAAACAGAGTCCCATGGGGACACTGCATTAGAGATGGAAAAAGTTCCAAGATGAAATTAGCATTAATGAAATTAGTAATGTTGTTGGTGCTTAGGATTCAGAAATTCACTATTTTATGAATTTGCCTTGGGAGGAAAAAGAAATCAGGCTATTCTTGATAAGAATATGCAATCTTTTTTGCAATCCATAATTCTTTTTCTAGTTGTCCAAAAAACAATCCCATTAATAATATGTGTTAGAATTCTGTCAGCAATATATGTCAAATCAGTGGCCTTCAATAAGCAGATGCTACCTTCTCTCTATTTTTCTCTTTTGCTCTGTAAATAAGAATAAGATTTGCCATTATATACTAGTAAAATAGTTCTCCAATACTGTGTTATTATCTCTCCCATTTTCTAGTAATGGACATAGTCATCCCATGCCATATTTTTTTCCACTATCCTGAATTTTTACATTTGTTTTTTTTTTCCTAGACATATTGACTTGAATTCATTGAGGATAGCACATAGTTCCTTTACTGTCAACTCATTCATCATAGGAGTCAGCCCCTTGTTAACCATTCATTCTATGTCCTTCCCAATATAAAATCATCCTATTTGTCAGCAAAGACATGATTGAAATAAAGCTTACCTCTCTAGCACCAATTATTCTTTTCTCATACACCCTGGGCACCAGTCTTAGCATTTCCTTGCTTATTCTCTTAACCTGAACACTACTTTTTACAAGCCTGCTTTTGTTCTACTTGGTATTCTTCATGAGTTTCTGCTTATTCTGAATTTCAGTCTTATGGGACACTGCCAAGTTTTTGTATTCATCCTTAGATGCCTTCTTTTAATTTCACCTTTGATTTGGGTTTTTGCTGTTGTTTTATTAAGTGTCATCAAGGCCATATGCATAGAATTTCTCCAAGTTGTAATGTAGAATGTAAACACCTTTGAAGAAAGAATAGCAAAAACACTGACAAATCATAGTAATAAATTGCTTTACAAATCAAAGTACATCAAACATATTTAAAAATTACTGAAAAGCCATATGTACATGGGGTAAGTGATTTTATAATTTAAAAAAAAAATTGGAGTGGACCCATTGCTGTCTAGTTTGGTGGGAGCAAAGAGCCACAAAACACCAGAATAGATAATTCAATTCTCATTTCTTCTCTTTCCAAACTGCTTGGTTTATTCACCTGAATTTTTGACTGTCTGTTTCTTCATTTATTATGCAATGAGAGTCATTTCTCTACTTTGATCATCTATGGCCCATCAATATGCTATATGAATGTGAATATGGTGTTATATGGATTGCTCATTATATTTTCTGATGCTGAATGCTTTCAATAGTTGGCATCTCTATACTTCAAAACGGGACTCAATGATAATACTGGTTAGTTACAACAATATTATTATACCTCCATTCAAACTCTCTCTGTAATGTCTCATAATCAAATAGAGATGGCCCCACACCATCAAATCAATATTTACAGAGGGCAGACTCAGGAACATCTGGGAGACTCTATGTCTATCATCAGTGTGCCAACCTATGTTTCCAGAAGTTCATCCCTGAATGGTGGCATCTGAATGATGATATTTTTCCTAGGCCCAGTAAATAAATATTTATTTTTTAGTAAATTATTATGACCATCATTATTTATGTTATGGTTATAGTCATAATCAAATTACTAGTTGGTTGAACAGAACTAAAAAAATTAAACCAGATCAAATTTATTAAGGTGTATCACAAATTGTGTTTGTGAATTTCTGATTAAAGTGCCTGGCCAATGGATCTAGTAAATGAACTAGCTAAAATAGAGATAGAAGTTTAAAATAGCTAAGATATTATTAAGATACTTTTGTTTTTCCTTTCGCCTACTAGCTTATATGTTATAACTTGTTCAAATTTTATTTTCCATTATTTCACTGCTATTGTGTCTCCTCTCATTAAGAAAAAGATTTTTGCGGGGGAAACTAACTTAGATTCCTGCCCTAAATGCTAAAAAATAGATTATGCGGGGGAAGATTACTTAATTGACTTCTTTTGAATTAATACATGGAAAAATAATTAAATGGATAATATTCTTAAAATCAATTGTCCTTGACATCAATTAATAATAAAATCTCTCAGTATTACCATACATATTCATTAACTATAGAGATTTTACTCTGCTAACATATCAAAACTAAATGTTGCTGTGACGGTGAATTGAAGCTTAATTAAAATATTACCTAATGCTGCTTTTCATAAAATTGAAATCAATTATTTTGCTTTTGCCCTAAAAGGTGAACCTCTTAGTCTATCCAATGTAGTAAAAAAGAATATTGAAATCAATTTGGAAATTGTGTTTTATTTTTTTTTAAATCTCAATCTGTTACTTAATAAATGAGTACCTTTGAGTAATCCCTTTAAAAATTCTCTAGACTTCAGTTTCCTCTTCTATAAAATGAAGATCTTGGACTGAAAAATCTTTTAGGTGTATTTTAGCTCTTACATTCTATGAGTCTATTACAGTTACAACCCATACATGTACACTGTATCATATATTTCAAACACAAGATGGCACCATTACTAGTGATTTTCAATTTACTGATAAAAAGTGACAAGCTTCAAGATCTATTTTGTCAAAGAAAATAAAGGGTTTTTTTTTTGCCTCTAAGGTTATATCTGTACTCTTTTGGAAAAAAAAATATGACAGAAAAGTAAAAAATAAAATTCCAATCACCTGCCTGTTTTGTTTACTTGGTACTAAATATCCAGGTGATTACCAGAATTAGAAACAGACTCACAGTGCAAAAAAAGAAACCTAGATGTCATCTAGTTCATATTTCTCATTTGACTACTGAAACAACTGGGGGAGATCAGAAGAGGTTATCTTGACAGATTTACAGCTGGAAGTGGCCTTCAAGACTACCTAGTCTTAGCCACAGATTTTTTAGGTGAGAAAACTGAGGATCAGAGAAATTAAGTGACTTATCTAAGGACAGGAAAGTAACAAGTAAGATGGAGGAATAGAGAGAGTTAGAGTAAAAGATAGGAACAAATATTCATTAGACCGGAAAATTATGAAACTTGAGCTCATATCATACATTATACATGTGCCATGATAAAGATAGAACACAGTAGACCTATCAATATGACTTTATTTCTTCAGAAAACTATACTTCTATTGTTGTATCCTAAGATTTCCTTAGTACTTTGGTGTTGCCATGTAAATATAAGAACAAGCCGCTTTGATTCCAATTAATAATAATAATAATAATAAATCCATGAGTTGCTGTTACTAACTCTTTCATACTAATGAAAAAGGGGCAGGTAGGTGGTGCAGTACATAGAGTCCCAGGCATGGAATCAGGAAGATTTATTTTCCTGAGTTCAAAACTGGCTTTAGACACATACTAGCTATGTAACCTTGAACAAGTAACTTACACCTGTTTACCTTAGTTTCTTCAACTATAAAGTGAGCTGGAGAAGGAAATCGCAAGGCACTCTAGTATCTTTGCCAGGAAAACTCAAATGTGGTCATGAAGAGTTGGACATAAATGAAATGACCAAATAACAACCACTGATGAAAAGAAGGTAAAGAAACCATAAAATCACTGAATTTAAGAATTAGAAGTTACATCAGGAGTCATCCAGGACCATACACACTTGGAGTAATCTTTTCTACAAACATAGTAGACAGGACATAACCCAGTGTTCACTCATATAACCCCAATGTTAGGAGACTCAATATCTCCTTAGAGAGCCTCTTTTAAAAATATAGCTGTTTTACTTTTGGACAAATTTATTTATTCTTTATTTAATTTATTTATTTTTAGTTTTCAACATTCACTTACAGAAGATTTTTAGTTCCAGATTTTCCCCCCATCTCTCCCCTCACCCAACCCCAAAATGGCATGCGTTCTGCCTTCCCATCTATCATCACTACTCCCTTCTCTTATCTCCTTCCCTTCTATTTTCCTTTGGTCAAGATAGATTTCTATACTCTATTGCATGTATATTTTGTTTCCCAGTTGCATGTAAAAACCATTTTTAACATTTGTTTTTAAAACTTTTGAGTTCCAAATTCCCTCTCTTCCTCCCTCCCCACCAACCCTCATTGAGAAGGCAAGCAATTCTATATAGGTTATACATGTGTAGTCATGCAAAACACTTCCGTAATAGTGATATTGTGGAAGCCTAACCATATTTCCCTCCATCCTATCTTACCCCCTTTTATTCAATTCTCTCTTTTGACCTTGTCCCTCCTCAAAAGTCTTTGCTTCTGATTACCCCTTCCCCCAATCTTCCATCCCTTCTATCATCCCTTCCTCTCTTATCCTCTTGCTCCCTACTTTCCTGTAGGGTAAGATATATTTCCATAGCAATTGAGTGTATATGTTATCCCCTCCTTAAGCAAATCCAATGAGAGTAAGGTTCACTCATTCCCTCTCACCTTCCCCCTCTTCTCTTCTACTGTAAAAGCCTTTTCTTGCCTCTTTTAGGTAAGATAATTTACCCCATTCTTGCACTCCCTTTCTCCCTCTCCCAGTATGTTTCTCTCTCACCCCTTAATTTAACTTTTTTAGATATCATCCCTTCATATTCATCTCACCATGTGCCCTCTCTCTATGTATGTATGTATATGTATATATGTATGCATATATGTATATATGCGTATATACATATACACATATACATATACACATATATACACATACATATATACAGATATATACATATGTGTGTGTATATATACATATGTATATATGTATAATTTTCCCTCCAACTACCCTAATACTGAGAAAAGTCTCATGAGTTACAAATATCATCTTTCCATGTAAGAATATAAACAGTTCAACTTTATTAAGTCCCTTATGATTTCTCTTTCTTGTTTACCTTTTTATGCTTCTCTTGAGTCTTCCATTTGAAAGTCAAATTTTCTATCCAGCTTGATATTTTCATCAAGAATGCTTGAAAGTCCTCTATTTCATTGAATATCCATCCATTTTTCTTGGAAGCTCAATTTTGATGGGAGGGTGGTTCTTGATTTTAATCCTACCTCCTTTGCCCTCTGAAATGTCATATTCAAGCCCTGATCCCTTAATGTAGAAATGACTAAATATTTTGTTATTCTGACTGTCTTCTCACAATACTTGAATTGTTTCTTTCTGGCTGCTTGTAATATTTTCTTCATTGACCTGGGAACCATGGAATTCAGGTATAATATTCCTGGCAGTTTTTATTTGGGGATCTCTTTCAGGAGGTAATTGGTGGACTCCCTCAATGTCTATTTTACCCTCTGGTTCCAGAACATCAGGACAATTCTCCTCGATAATTTCTTGGAAATTGATGTCCAGGCTCTTTTTTTGATCATGGCTTTCATGTAGTCAAATAATTTTTACATTATATGTCCTGTATCTATTTTCCAGGTCAAATGTTTTTTCCAAGGAGATATTTCATATTGTCTACTATTTTTTTTTCCGTTCTTTTGGTTCTATTTTACAATTTCTTGATTTACCATAGAGCTATTAGCTTCCATTTGCTCCATTTTAATTTTTAAGGAATTATTTTCTTCAGTGAGTTTTGGACATCCTTTTCCATTTGGTCAATTCTGATTTTTGAGGCATTCTTCTTCTCATTGGCTTTTTGGATCTCTTTTGCCATTTTGCTTAGTCCTTTTTTAAGATGTTATTTTCTTCAGCATTTGGCAGGGGGGTTCTCCTTTAGCAAGACATTCACTCATTTTTCATGATTTTCTTGCATCACTCTCATTTCCCTTCATAATTTTTTCTTTACTTCTCTGACTTGATTTTCAAAATCCTTTTTGAGCTCTTCCATTGCCTGTGATCAATTCACATTTTTCTTGGAGGCTTTGGATGTAGAAGCTTTAACTTTGTTGTCTTCTTTTCCTTGTATGTCTTGATCTTTTTGCCAGCAAAGTAAGATTCTATAATCTGAGGGTTTTTTTTTACACTGTTTGTTCATTTTCCCAGACAATTACTTGACTTTTAACTCTTTGTCAAGATAGGGCTCTGCTTCTAGTGTGGTGGGTGTACTGTCACAAGCTTCAAGGGTTTTGTGCAGCTGTTTTCAGAGGTATTTCTAAGGACCTGTAAATATTTTATTCTTCCAAGGTGGTATGATCAAAAAGAGGTGTTTACTCCTCTTCTGGCCTTTGCTCTGGTCTATGAGTGACCATAAGAACTCTTTTCTGCCTTGAAATTGTGAGGAGGATTCCCTCTCCACCAGTGATACAGACTCTGAAATGCTAGTGCTCCTCCTTGCCCCCTTGATCCAAGTGGGGCAAAGCAAAAGAATCTTGCCTCAGAGACAACAAAGAGATCCCTGCAACCCCCTGATCAGCCACTGGATCCTCCCACCTTCTGAGTTTCATGAGCTCTGGAAGCAGTTGCTGCCTCTGCCACTGCCCCTTCTGCCCCAGGGCTAAGGCCAAAACAGGCTCCTCTCTCACCCTTGTTTAACAGACCTTTCTACTGACCTTCTAAATTGTCTTGGCATTTGTGGGTTGAGAAGTCTGGAAACTACCGCAGCTGCCAGTGATTCTGTGCCCTGAGTCCTGCTCCAGGTCTTCTGGGGGGCCTGGTCTGTGTTAGTGTAGCCCACACTGGACTGTACTCTTCTCTCAGAATGCTGGTAACAGCCCTTTCCTGTTCACCTTCCACATTGTCTTGGGCTGGAAATTTGTTTCACTCAGTCATTTTGTGTGTTTTGCTTCTCTAGAATTTGTTTATAGTTATTTTTACAGGTATTTGGAGAGGTTTAAGGGAGAGCTCTGATGAATCCCTGCTTTTATCCTGCTATCTTGGCCCTGCCCTTGACAAATTCAATTTTTAGTAAGCTTTAGGATTTTTTTTGTCTTGTTTTTATTTTATTTTCTGACAACAATCTTAACACATCACAACTAAGGCTCATGAGATCACAGGATGAAAAATCCAAAGTTGGAAAGGAAACTTGGAGATAATGCTGATTATCTTACCAATGAGAAAAATAAGATAGAAAAGAGGTTAGGTGACTTGCATCCATATAGTTCATAACTGACAGAACCAAGATTTGGATCTTATGACTCCAAATTCAGCATTCAAATTCCATACTTATTCCACTCTCTCATGATATCCATTGTTCTTGCTTCTTCTTTCTGAAACCAAAAGGAAAATAAATTGAATCTCTTCCTCTTAGCAGCCCTTCCCTTCCTAATCCTCAAATTACTTTGCTTTTACTTTGTATATGTTTTGTATTTACTTATCTCACCCCTTTAGGGAGTGCTTTAGTGCCGTTTGGAGTCTCATAGAGCCAAACAAAGAAATCTCAGCAGCCACAGTCTAGTCAAAATGCTTCTGAGCACAGGCACAGGCACACACACACACACACATACACACACACACACACACACACACCCATATACCCATACATACACATGCATGCACAATTCTTCAACAGACCTTCCCAGGTCAGTCTTTAAGGTTTTGCAGCTACTATGTCTTGGAGGCTACTCCCTTAATATACCCTTAGACTAAAGAAGCAACCTCTTCCCCCAAAATACATAGCTTCCTGGATTGGAGACTTTATGAGTCTCCACCTCTGTCTAGGATATGATCAGAATTCATGAATTCTGGAGGCTTACGGAAGTAGTTAACCTTGCTCGTTGCTTTGGTTGACCATACCACAGCTCATTCTGGGGGAGAGGTGTAGGAAAAGAGGGAGGGAGGGAGGGGAAGAAATATCTCTCCTCTATTTTGGGTTCTGACTGCCTCCTCTTGAAACCACATTTGTGGGTTCATGTACAAGCATCTATGTTTTATTTTTTTAATGGCAACTTCTAACTGCTTAGAAGGCATTGTGAGCAATCTGTCAGTCACTCACTCAATAAACATTTATCAAAATCTTGTGCTGTCTGAGTCACTCTGCTAAGTGCTGGGGATACAATAGTCTGTGCCCTCAAGAGGCTCACAGTCTAATGGTGGAGACAACAAGTAAGCAAATATGTATTTAAGAAAAAAAACTATATACAGGATAAATAGGAAATAATTTACAGAGTCGAGGCACTAGAAAGGCATTTGTGAAAGCTTGCCATAAAAAAATGGTATTTCAGTTTGGACTTGTAAGTAAGTAGGATTTTGTCATCTTTTTTAGAGTTCAGTTTCTCAGGATCCATGGCCATGGCAATGTCTACTTTCCAGGTGTTAGATAATAACTCCCAGAATAGCCCCAAGGCTCCTAGATAGTAATTCCTAGAATCATAGTGATAGGCAGTCCTACTGGGACTGCTTCATGAGATAAGGGGTTACATAATGTGATATTTACAATGCTTATGCAGAATGATGATATTGCTAAAGCTAACCTGTGAGCTTAATTTTGGCAAGATGCTTTCTTTGTCTGTTGCCCTATAAAGCAAGTGGGCACTGGTCAGTGAGTGGATTCCTATCCATGTGTTATTTGTGAAACAAGACTTAATGTAAGGCAGGGAAGCCAGTAGGCAGAGATAAGGAGGGAGAATATTTCAGAGATAATGCAGAAGCCAAGAGGTAGAATGTCATATTTGTGGAGGTGACATCATCAGACTTATGCTTTAGGAAAATCCCTTCAGTGACAAAATAGAAGATGGGTTGGAATGGGGAGAGATTTGAGGCAGTTCAACATACCAGCAGACCATTGCAATAGTCTAGGCATTGGGTGAGAAAGGCCTCCACCAGGGTGGTGGCAGTTTAGAATAGAGAAGGGGGCTTGTTTTAGAGATATTGCAAAGGTGAGAGGCCTTGACAAAAAAAAAATGAGGTCAAATTTGAATATTCTGATTTGTTTACATGTTTAAGATGTCTACAATATATCCAACTTGAGATGTTCAAAAAGGCAGTTGGAAAGTGAGACTGAAGGTGAGAAGAATGGTTAGGGAAGAATAGGTAAATCTGAAAATCATTAGCATAGAGAATGTAATTAAATCCAAGGGAGTTGATGAGATCAACAAGTGAAGTAGCATAACGGAAGAAAAGGGCCCAGCAGAGAACCTTGTGGGACACCTAAGTTAGGGGGCATGATCTGGATGAGGATTCAGCAAAGGAGACTAAGAAGGAATTGTCAGATAGGTGGGAGGGGAGGCAAGAAGGAGACCTACCAAAAAAAAAAAACCTAGAGAGAAGAGAGCACCAAGGAGAAGAGCAGTGTCAAAATTGCTGGGAGATCAATGAGAATGGAGGTCGAATCAAGAAAAGGCCATTGGATTTATGAATTAAGAGTTGGTTAGCAAATTTGGAGAGAACAATTTTGGTGGAGTGATTAGTTTGGAACACAAATTTTAAGGGGTTAAGAAGAGTGAGGAGAGACGAAGGACATAAATACTGTGGATGACTTTTCAAGTAGTTAAGGCATAGAGGACAAAATAGGTATAGAATGGTAGTAGAGATGGAAAGATGAAGTAAAGATTATTTTAGTGGGGAGCCATGGGCATGTTTGGAGGCAGCGAAAAGAGAGCCAGTGGATGGGAGGGACTGAAGATGAATGATAGAGTAGGAATGAGAGATGATGTTGGAAAAGAAGGAATGGAAGGGGACATCTTGAGCAGGTAAGAGAGGTTAGCCTTGGCAAGGAATAAAGTCACCTCATCATGTGAGATAGGGGTGAAGAAGGAAATAGTTTCTTAGCAAAGAGGGTGGGCAGAATGGGATCCATGGAAAGTTTGAGGAGGGAGGAAAAGAGATTTGGAAAAGCTGTTATGAAGAATGGGATAGTGAGTTAATAAAGCAGGTATAGTAGGATTGAGCAGCAACAGGGAGGGCTCAGTTGAAATGTTGCATAAATTTGTAGTGGACCCATTCAGAATTATTGCATTATTTTTTCCAAATTTGTTCGGTAGCTCCTGTGTAGTAATAAAGGTGGGAAATGTTGGACCTAATTTAGGTCCTGTGCTTTATAGTGTGGAGAGAGAGTGGTTCATCTGAGGAAATGGCTTTGAAGAAAATTGAGGAGTTAAGGGATTTGAGGTCATGGTGTGAACTATGTAAAGTTTTGTAAGGGAAGGCAGAGGAGAGATGAAAAGCCAACTGCTTATGGTCAGATAAAGGGATTTTTAAATTCTTGACCATGGAGGTGGTACCTTTGAACATGACTGCATGATCAAAAGTATGACCAGTTTTGTGTGTGGCTGAGGCGAGGTGGAGGAGGGGTGGGTCATGAGAATTGAGTAGATTGAGGAACTGAATGATTAGAGTATTTGAACAAGATTCAGTATGCATCCTAAAGTTTCCAACTGTGAGGGTAGGAGTTGGGGAAGAAAGAAAATTTATGAGCCATGTTAAAAAAAAAAACAAAACTCTTTGAGGAAGTACAGGTATCTAGCTGGAGATCTGTAGACAATAACAACCAATATTTTCATTGGATGTTAGACAGGAATAGCTTAAATCGCAAAGGAGGAGAGGTTACTGTGTGATGGAGATGGGGAGAGAATCTAGAAATCCCAGTGGGAGCAAATAATTTTCCAACTCTCTCATCTTGACTAGTGAACCAAGGGGTATGAATGAAGTTTGGTCACTAAGTACTTGAAAGAATAACCAAGGAGATTATGCTATCAGGGGGATGGGTGTAGGGAGGTAGAGGGTGGATTGCCAGATTTCAATAACAGTTAGTAGATGTAAGAAGTGGGAGAAGAAAATACTTTAATGAAGTTAAGTTTGTTGCCAATAGAGCATGAATTACAGAGGATATTTTGGAAGGAGTGGGTGATGTGTGGTTTGAACTTTGGAGTGGAAAGATTCAGGGGGATGGAGATTAGAGTAAGGGACCAAGCAAGGGGCCCAAAGATGATGGGGAATGGAATTTCCCTGATGACTTACAATGTTTCAGAGTGACTGGCATATTCTTATTGCTGAGTTCAAGGCAGCCCTATTCTTCTCAAAGGAAGTCGGAGATCAGGGTGGAGAGAAGGACAGTGTGAAACGGGAGGCACAGATGGGAAGCTGTGCTTCACTACTCAGTGAAAAAACCATCAACCTCATTTAAATACCAGCTGCAAACAAGACAGTAAATTATATATATATATATATATATATATATATATATATATATACACATACATATATACATATATAGATAGATAGATAGATATACATATACATATATACATACATACATATATATGCGTACATATATATATGTGTGTATATATATATATATAGCCATATTATATCCTTTACAATATCTTTCATATAGTCAATGAAAGCTGACATTTTGACCAATTTGCTGCAAGCTTACTTCACTCTATACCTGGAGTATAAAATTAGGCTTCTGGTTGTTTTCAGTAAATCAAGCCTCTCCCCTCTCCAATCCATCTATACCATTCCATTATCAGGATATTCTTCAGAAAGCACAGGTCTGATCATGTCACAACCACCACCATCATGACTCCCTATTCAATAAGTCCCAGTAGCCCCATATTACCTTTAGGATCAAAATCCCTTGTTTGGCTTTTACAGCCCTGCATAAAAATTATAGTCTTACTTTCTTCCATATATTCTGTGATCCTGCACCACTGTCTACCTTACTCTTCCTCAAAAAGACAGACTGTACATTTTCACCAGCCATTCCTCAAAAGCTAGCAAGTTCTCCCTCCCTGTCAATACCTCTTGACATCCTTAGAGTCCTTCAAGTCTCAGCTTAGAAGCCTTTCCTATATTATCTTAATTCTCTCGGCTTCCCTCTGAGATGTCTCTAATTTATTCTGTACATATTTGTTTATACATAATTGTTTGTATGTTGACTCTTTATGATTTATTCAGGGTAGGGCCTGTCATGACGTTTCTTTTTCTCCTCATTGTACTATACTTTGCATATCTGGTACACAGTAAGTGCTTAATGAATACGTTTTGACAGTTGATAGATTTCTTAATCTTTTACTAGTGAAACTGACAATTCAAAAATAAGTGCAGAAATGTAGCATTATCCCTAAGGAATTTCGTTTTCTTAGAATTAGCCTAGTGATATAGGCAGTTCAGATCTTTTTGAATCCTCAGTCTGTTGTGCTCCATGCCAGCTATGCTTCCCAGCCTTGTATCACCTCCAGATTTGATAAGTATGCACTCATGGTGTCATCCAAGCCATTCATAAAAAATGTTAAATAGATGAGGGCCAAGCATAGTTCCCTGGGCTCTCTATTGGAGATCTTTTGCTAACCTAACACTGAAACATGAAAAAGTACTCTTTGAATCCAGCCATTAAACCAGCTACAAATGGGCCTAACAATATGGTAGTCTTACCTGTCTCCCCATTATTTTCATTGTAATACTTTAAGATGCTTTATTGAACGATTTGGTAAAACCTGGGTAAACTTTGTTTATATCATTATTCTTATGTATGAGTTTAATGACCGTGGCCACACTAACAAATAATGTTACTCTTATATGAACTATTTTTTGATGATTTGCAAAGATTTCCCTGTTCTCAAGGCCCTAGTGACATCAGAATTTACTTAATGGATTAGCTGCAGCAACAAACAGTAGCCCATAGGTTATCATGGATGACTAAACCCACATTTGTGCAGGATCAATAGTGCTTTTGATATTTTTAGGGAAAATATATAAAGGGATATGGCATATAGACATACCGAGTCAAAAGACTGTACTCTAAACTCAATCACTGCTTTCTAAAATGAACCTGTCCCATGTGCTTCTACTTCTTTTCCCCTAGAGATAACTGTGGGGTTTTTTTAATCTCAGAGGTGGAAGAAAAAAAAGAGAGACCATCTAGTTCAACCTTTGTCTAAAAGCTACAAGTTATACATTGCTCCTTAGAAAAAAATTTTGGTTTTATTGTTTAGTTGTTTCAGTCATATTTGGCTCTTCATGACTCTCTTCCCCCCCTTTTGTGGTGTTTTTTATTTGATTGTTTTGGCAGAGATATTGGAATAGTTTGCCATTTTCTTATCTAGCCTCATTTTATGGATGAAGAAACTGAGGCAAACAAGACTAAGTGACTTGCCTAGGGTCTAATAGCTAGTAAGTAACTGAGGCCAGATTTGAACTCTGGCCTCCAGATCTGACACTCTGCATTGCACAGCCTAGTTGCCCTCCATGGGAAAAAAGAGCAAAAAAAAATGAAATACTTCCTAGTTCTCCTTGTATAATGGATCCTTCTCCTTGACACCCTACCTCTACCCTCTCCCCACCAAAACAACAGCAACAAAATCTTTATTTTGATTTATCCTTTGTATTCTGTGGTTGATCTTGCTATAAATCCAAGAATTCTTTTCTGTCTAGACTTCTTGTCTCTGGTTCTTTGGCTCAGTATTCCACATCTCAGAAAACTAGATTTTAAATACATGAAGCCAAGCCAAGGCTCCTGGCCCCTCTCTGAAGAGATTCAGCCTTTCTTTTTCTAATTTGACATTTTGGGAAATTGCAATTTACACTAGCGGATTATTCAATCTCGCCCAGTGGTAAGTCTTGTCCATATGGAATAGCACTTATAAATGATACAGATAGACATAAAACATTTGCATACATATATGTGCAGACATGGTCTTCCATATGAAGAGACAGTGAGTAATCCCTTTGAGGGAGTATTCAAGAGCAATGTCAAGAACTTTTAACACCCCTCACCCATGGTCTATCCATATATGGTTTAGAAAAAAATAAATGCAATTAAATATATTCACTATAAAATAACTTATTCTACATGCGCTGGCTCTGGTTTAAGATAATTTAAAAATATATTAAGTTTTTCATGTTCTTTAGACTTTTAACTAGAGCATGGTGACCCAGATGTTATACAGGACATGAAAAATTAGGGTGTACAAAAATTTAACATATACATTCCTTCAGCAGTGTAGAAGCCACTATTCATTACCTTTCCACTCAACTGAATTTGTCTTAATTACTTCTTGTATTTGTTTACATAATGGATTATAAAGTTTATTTGAGGATGTATTTCATGCTCCTTTATTCAAGGCAAATTTTGGTTACTTGCTTTGGGAACCCAAATCACTAGTTATTATTCTTGCATGTATTCAACAGTGTCACATGACAATCAAAGCATGATAATGCAATCTTAGTCTGAAATGATAAAATATAGTACTTTTGTGTATATATATTTCATATATACTTACGTATTTAGGCATTGTCTTCCTCAATAGAACATAATGCCATAGAAGTTTTCTTATACATCGTGTTTGTATCTTCTAGATCAAAGAAAGTGCTTGGCACATATTAGGTGTCAAATAATTTCTGGTAGAGAAATTGAATATCCTGAACAAGAAAGATGATAGCCATATATCCTCTGCTTGGATCAGATCTCATTGAGGAATGCTATGTCCAACTGAGATCTCCACATTTTAGGAGCATCGTTGACTAACTGGCTATGCCCAGAGCACAGTAGCCTCTCAGTAACGAGGAGACTGGAGACATAGACATATTTGTTTAGAGGAAATAAGGCCATTCTACCTGGAGATACAAAAGGACAACATTGCTGTCTTGAAATACATGAATGGTTATGATATAAAAAAGAACTATAATGACTCTGAATGACCTTAAATATTAGAAATGAGAGCATTACCTAGATGTTGAAGATAGGCAGATTTCTGTTCAATATACACAGCATTTTCCTTTCAATTAGAGCTGTCTCAAAGTGTATTTGTACTGAACTCTCTATTACTGTATGTCTTCCAAAGACAGCTGGATGAACACTTATCAAAGATGCAGCAGAGAGAATTCCTGCTGGAGGTGTAAGTTGGACCTGATCACTTCAGAAGTATTATCTAAACCTGGGAATCTCTTATTTTCTTACAAAGAAATCTCTCAGACAGAATAGCCTAGGTGAGAGTAGATCTGGACACTCCAACACACACACCTGTCTCTTCTTTCTGATAATTTAATTTAATTTAAAAGAATAAACCAGAATCTTCATTTGGAAGAAAGAAAAAAATACCCTTCCTACAGAACTACATAATGAAGCTGGGGTTTTAGGCACCTGACATTCTTTAAAATGCCAGTTTCAAGGGAGAAAATGAGTGTTGGAGAGCCTGGGACCAAATTTCAACTGTGGCTTTCTAAATTGTGCATGCAAATGGACAATTAGTGCTGTGAGATGGATAATTGCATGCCTAAGTGAACCTCTCCACAAGTAGTTTTCAGCAGCCCAATTTTCAGGTTGGATGTACTGTAGCTCTTGCGAATTCTCTTCTCTTGCTGGAAGCCTCCTCTGAGTAGCTCCGTCTGAACTTAAAAAGAAGACTGCTTGTCTGTTCTAACTACTCAGGAGAAAAATCTGAGGGAGGAACAGATTCTGAGACAGTACTCATGAAAACATATAAGTTAGGATGGATTCATTTAAATTTCAAATCTGAACTCTCTTTCCCCAGGAAAAAAAAATGAAAAGTGAGGAGGTGGTACATATTAAATGCTCGATTTTTTAAAGACGATCTCTGATTTTTAACTTTTTTTTTTCCTTCCCATCTATTTCTCTGGCCTTACCCTTATGGACAAGTGACTTGACCAACATCATATGGCTAGAAGAGTCAGAACATTCTAAGACACACTTTCTTATTTAGTCATCTGCCCATCTTACCATCAACAATATTGCTGGGAAGGGAGTGAGAGAGTACACACCATGAAAAGCAGCAATAATGTATCACACATGGAAACGTAGAGGGATAAGTAATCTCATCACCAGTCCAAGAAATAACTAAGATTGATGTTTTAGAGATAAATTTTAAGCAATAGCAGTTCGCATTTACAAAGCACTTAAATGTTCAAAATAAACCAAATATTACTGTTCAAATTCGAGAGATAAGAAAATTGAAAGGGAGATACATTAAGTGACTTGCCCTACATAATATATTCTTTAAGTGGAACAACCAAGATTAGCACCTCATCCTTCCATTTGCCCTTCAAATTATCTTTCTTTCTGTTGTTGTTAGTTATTTTCAGTTGTCTCTGACGCTTTGTGACCCCATTTGGGGTTTTCTTGGCAAAGATATTAGAATGATTTGCCATTTCTTCTCTAGCTCATTTGACAGATGAGGAAACTAAGGCAAAAAATTAGGTGAATTGCCCAGAGTCACACAGCTAGTAAGTGTCTGAGACTAGATTTGAACTCTGAAAAATGAGTCTTCCTGATTCCAAGACTATAACTTTATCCACTACTCCACCTAGCTGCCCTAACTTCCCCTCATACGACAAAGATGATAGATTTGTGGATGTTAAAAAAATGTTTCATTGTAATAAGGAATTTATGATTTACATTTATACCAACTATCAACTTCGAATGGACTTCTTGAAGGGACTGTAGGAGGCACAGAGGCACAGTAATGCAGTGTTGTTGAAACTAAATTAGTCTATTTTGGAAAACAATTTTTTTGGATAACATCCAAGAAAAAATATTTAACTGTATATACCCTTGATTCTGTAACATCAGTTGTTTTTGTTTCCATTCAGTCCTTTTTCAGTCATGTCTGACACTTCATAACCCCATTTGGGTTTTCCTGGAAAAAGATTGGAGTGATTTGTCATTTCTTTCTCCAGCTCACTTTACAGAGGAAGAAACTGAGGCAAACAAAATTAAGTGACCTGCCAATGGTCATACAGCTAGTAAGTGTCTGAGGCCAGATGTGAACTCAGGAACAAATGTCTTCCTGACTCTATTCTTGGTATTCTATCTACTGAGCCACCTAATTGACCTTTTGTAACATTCCTACCAAGCATATTCCTCAAAGAGATCTAAGACAGAACATAATAACTCATATATAAAACCGTTTATATTGGTAACTTTGGTTATAGCAAAGAAATAAAGACAATATTGCTGCCTATAGTACACAAATGATTCAAAAATCAGCATATAAATTAAATGAAATACTATTGTAGCATAAAAAATGATAAATATGATAGATTCACAGAAACAAGAAGACTTTTAAGAACTTAGGCAGAGAGAATGGGAACAAAACCATTGGACAGAAGGGAAAAAAAAAACTATCAAAAGGATTAAATGATGGTTCTCTGGGAAGATGAGAGTGAAGGAAGAGATACAAGAAGAAATGTAGCACTTTGCTGTGGGGTCCCAAGAAAGAAAAATGGTAGAAATCTGTGTAATGATCAGAATGATTGTTGTGCCACATCTCATGGTCTACATTCAGCATTAGTCATAGGCCCTGATTAATGCTTATTAATGTTAAAAAAATATTAATAGTAGCTCTCACAAAGATCTAGAGGAAACGAGGTGTTAAAGTGGAAATGAAAATAACTTTTTAATCATACACCTAGAATCTGAGTCCAGCATCTGCTTTGTGCTACCTGTGTGACCTTAGGCAAGTCACACCACTTCCCATAATTTCAGTTTCTTTATAGTTATGAAACATTTTCATATATTTTATCTTACCGAATTGTTGTTTCATATGGTAAAATGTATGGGGGTCATTATCATTATTTTTATTTCATAGAAGAAATTGTGGCCTAGAAGGATATCAAATTTGCCAAGTTTACAAAATAAGAGAATAACAAATATATAGACTGAAGGGACTTTAGGGATCTTCTAGATCTAACTATCCTTCTTTGAGCATACAAGGTTAAGTCTATGTCAGAATGACTATCTTTTGGAGATATTGCTACAGTCTACTTCCTATGATTATATTTATTTTTTGCATCAATATGAATGAGTTATGCTGATCTGTAGCTTATTTTCTTTGCTTTTCTCTCTCTTATTTATGTATTCTGAACATATCTGTTTTTAAAAAGGAATTGGATCAGAGTTATAACTTGTACCCAGATCCTCTGACTTTAGAGCTTAAACTCTTTTTAGCTACAGTATAACTATAATAGAAAGTAGTTTTCTGAAGCTCACACAGGTACAAAGTATCAAAGCCAGAATTCTACCCCAGGTCCTTTGTTCCCAAATCCAGTGCTCCTTCCATAGCACCATACTGACCACTGAAAGTAGAGTGTGGACAATGGACTAGGAACCACATGTCCTGTGAATGCAAATTTGAAAAAAAAATAGTCCTAATCTGTTTTCAGTTGAAAGGTGCAGGCTCAATACAAAGGGCCAAACCTCAAAGAAAAACTAATGCTGTTTTTAACTTTACATCTTACGTGGTACTTGAATCTTAGATTTAGAGTAAAAATTCTTTTTCTTCTCTTTTTTTGAGTAGAGTATGACAATCCTTGCTACTTCTGGAGAACTCTAACTCTCTCTGTGTGTGTCTTTCTCTCTGTCTGTCTCTCTGTTTCTTCTCTCTTTCTCCCTCTGTTTGTGTGTGTCTTTAAAAGTGGAACATTTACACTCTTCTTAAAGTTGTGTTCTGATGAACTTGAGAGAAGCTTGGTCTGGTACAACTCTGTATGGTTCCAATAATCTTGCTTCATAACATAGGTCACTCATGACTCTCAGTGTGACCCCTCTAAGACCAGATGCCTCTTATTACAGGCATTACTTTTCCCCAGGTCCCACTTAAAAAACTCTCTGGCATTGATTAAAAAAAGTTCCCATTGCCATCTTTGCTGCATGCAGTTTCTTAATTTCAGCATCATTTACTGTCTCTGCCACATCTGTACCTATAGAAACATACCCTTCCTTCAACACTCATTCCATGTCAACTTCTTGCTGTCTTTGCTTCAAGAGCACATCAGACATTATCTTTCTTCCTTAAATATCTAGTATTGCTCTCTATGTACTAGTGTCTAACACTCAATTGCTTTCTGACCATAGCCAAATCATTAAAACTCTTTGAGCCTCTGTTTGCTCATCTGTAAAATGGGAATGTTGATATCTAATGTACCTACTATAAAGAGTAGCAATTAATCTCAGACAATATATCTAGGTAATATATATTTTATCATTTATTTTATTAATACATCTTAGGTCAATAGAATCTAGAGCTAGAAAAATATAAATAAATATAAAGAAAAAATAATATGTAATATATGTTTTATTATAATATATTATATATGTACAATATAATACATCATAATATAAAATTGAAAATAATAAAAATATAAAATAATAAAATAAATAAGCAATAAAATATAAATAGATAAAAATGAAAAATATAAAAATAAAATACAAAAATATAAATATAAGAAACCTAATTCAAACCATCTATACTTTTTTATAGAAAAGTAAATGTCCTCAACCATCAAAGAAAATATCCTGTATCTTCTTTGTACTGATATGGTAAATTTTTATATATTTAAATAATGTTGCTTCTCGAAGAATATAAATTATTGGAATACAATGATAATCTCACTCAATTTCTTTTTTTGTAAAATGGGGATATTTATACTTAGAGTACTTACCTCAAAATGTTGTTGTGAGAAATGTACTTTGCCATACTTAAAGTGATATTTATTTACAAAATCTAATTATTCGGACGACGAAATCATATTTGGGATTTGTTATTATGTGGACTGGGGTCTGAAATTAGCATAGTTTCCTGCACATTGTAAATGCTCAATGATTGCGTGCATGTGTGTTTTGTTTTTAAATGGTGATTCTGACCACCTTTGTTGATCCTATCTTTGCCTTTTGGTTGGATATAAATTTTCCTGAGAAATCTTGGTTCTGAGTGTAATATATAGTGGGTGTATTGCTATGCTGATGTTACTTAAATGTGACTGCCTGGCTGTCTACCCTTGCTCTCAAAATGAAAAGTTTAGCTGTTTGGAGATACTGCTTACAACACAGGTATATGTAAAGAGAATTTCCAATAGACCAGGTAAAAGTCTGTCCATCTCTGGCCACAGTACATCATTGTAATCACAGAATTATGGTATTAGCAACATCTTGCTGACATGTACTTTTTTGATGATCTAGGCAAAACTGAAGCTAAAAACCTCGGGAACAATGGATAATACAGGAGCCAAAGACCAGGCAGGGCAAGCCTGTTGTGATGGCCCATTCTCACTTAGCCTACTAATATAGTCTACAAGTGGATTCACTCTAATATCAAAACTGTAATTTAAGTAACTTAGAACTTTAAGACTCTAGGCCTTTTGGAAAGGAACTTCACATATGTCTGTACAATTTAACAACCTTTAATTTTTTTGCCTTTATCAAATTATATGCTTGTTACTACTATGTTAATTACTCTGCAGAAAGATATAGAGATTAAATGGTTTCCCTACTTTCAGAGAACTAATAGCATATTAAGAAAATATGATGCGTAAACACAAATAACCACATTACAAATAAGAAATTTCAAGTGCTTTACTGCAAAGGATGATGGATTTGTAATCAGAAGACCTGAAACCTTGTGATCATGAGTAAGATACTTTCAGAGCTCTGTGGACCTTACTTTGCCCCTCTAGGCAATGACGGGGTTTGGATGAGATGATATTTGATGTGACTTCCAGCTCTAATTATCTTATCTATGATCATATTTCTGGAGAACATTAAGTAGCAAGGTATCATATAGTCCAATGGAGAAAGCACTGCATTTAGAATCAGATTATCTGAGTTCAAGACCCAATTTGATCTTTTCTTATCCTTGTGACATTGGACAAATCACTCCACATCTCCTGATCTTAGATTTCTTGTTCACAGAATGAGGAGGATGAAGTGTAGGACCTCTAAGAGCACTTCCAGATATAAATCTGCAATGATCCTATGATAATGAAGTGCTATGTGGGATCAAAGCTAGGAAAATCATCATAGAACAAATGATTAGGGAAAACTTTGAAAATGATATTTGAGTTGGGCCCTACAAAATAGCAAAAATGTCAAATGAAGGGGCCAGACATTTCAGGGATAGTTTGAAACATTAGACACATTGCAGAATACCCCCAGAACAAACAAAGAGAAAACATTGAGTCATTCAGTAAAATGTATGTTGGGCTTTGACATCAGAAGCCCTGGTACTGCTAATTGTGGTCTTTTGTGTCAGACTCCGATAAAACAGTGCGCCACTAAATTACATGTAAGGGTCCTTGCAGCATATTGACTTAGAAAACCACATATTCAAATAATCTCTGATCTCTTGTATTATTTTTTATTTCACTAAATATTTCCCAATTGCATTTTAATCTGCTTCCAATGTATTGGGAAGTATTAAGGGCTGCTATGTAGAGCAAGGGCTCTTTATTTTATACCTTTGCACTAGATAACCTTGGAAGAGTCACTGAAACACCCTGTACCACAGTTTCTTCATCTTTCAAATGAGAGCATTTGCCTAGGTAGCCTTTAAAGTCCTTTTTTAGCTCATCTGTTATCTTATGAAAAATTTACACCTTCAGGATTGTAAGGTCTGCAAAGTGTCTTACCTATATTGTTTCATTTGTATAATTTGACCAAAGGAAGGGAAGGAGCAGACTGGGGACAAAGACTAGAAATAAAGTGAAGTTCTAGAGTATGTGTTATCTTTTTTTTTTTTAATTACAAGGTTAAAGCATTTGGGTATTTTTTTTTCTTCAGAAATATATAGAAAGAATAGGCAGAAGAAATATGTGTGTTTCTCTTTTCCATTTTCCCTGAGGATTGATAGCCTTTAAACCAACACGGTTTGTCTTTATCTGGAGGTTTTATTATTTTTTTTCCTACCTCTAACTGCTGTGTGTGTTAACTGCTTTCTAAATCATTTGCAAGGTTGCTATTTAAACATACTTCTGCATAATCACTGCCTTCACTCTATTGTGGTTTTGCCTTTCCCACTCCCACCTCCACCCCATTTTCAATATCTTTATTTAGATGTCAGATTCTTCAATCTTTGCTCGAACTCCTTAAGGAACAAGTGCCTATTATGTCACATATACATATTTTCCTCTCCTGCCTTTCAAGTTCACTGAAAGCCTATAAAATGGGAGCAGCCCATAGACGTTTTGCAAAAGGAAATTATATTTAGTTCAAGGTAGAGATGAATTTTGTAAAGAACGTTGAATTGGGAAACACAATGTCTCAGTTCTAATACCAACTTGGATGTCCAGTAGCCATACGACTATGAGCAATGCTCTTGATTTCTCTGTACTTTAGTTTCCTCATCTGTAAAATATGGATAATAAGACTTATACTGCTTAAAGCCCAAGGATTTTGGGAGCAAAGTACCATATAACCTTTTGAGCAAGGATTCTAATTTTTGTTGTTGCATGGACACGTGGACAGTCTAGTGAAGCCTGTTCTCACTATTCTCAGAATAATATTTTAAATGTATAAAACAAAATACATAGGATCATAAAGGCAACATTATATTGAAATACACTTCTCAAAAATATATCTTTTCAAAATTTTCACAGACCACAAGTAAAAAGTCCCTGCCTTAGAGTATTATAGAATAGTTAGTTCAACTTAGCTTTGTCCTCTTTGAGGTATGTTAGTTGCTTCAGGCTAATGGTCAGTTATGATTCTGGTGTAAGAAATAATGACCTAGTTCAGAGATTTCACACATATGGCCAGCTGCTTCTAGCTCCCCAAATCGTATTGTGCAGTCCTCTTGTCCAGATTTATAAGCTGTCAGAATGAACAAGTCTTTCTAGAAACAAATGCAGGCTTAGGTAATAGTAGTATGAAAAAATAGTTTATAATTAAAAATATAGTGTGAGTTTGAATGGAAGATGTTAATACTGTATATAGTCAAATAATGTGAAATGAGAATAAAGTAAAATGCATTATAAGAATGACTTATGAAAGGCTTCAGGGAAGATGTCACAATGGATGAAAGTATAGAAAAATGCTTAGAAATCCTCCAGATGGATATGATAGGAGAGGACATTTCATATGTGGATAATAATGAGTGAAGACTGAAAATGGAAAGCTTCATGTGTGTTCAGGGGTAGCAAGCTGTCCAGGTTAGCTGGTACATAACATGCATACACTGAAAGATTATGATACAAGGGTAGAAAGGCAGAAGGTAGCAAAATCTGGATGGGCCCCAAATGTGAGTATAATTAGTTTATATTTTATGCATTATTCAATAGGGAGCCACTATAAGAAGCAACATGATAGGGGCAGAGCATAGAAGGCAGAGCTGCAGGAATAAGTACAGTGAAATTCCCCAACACAACTGCTCAACAAAGATCTAGAAAAGGTACCAAATCAAGTTCTGATTGGGGAATTAAAAATTCATTGATTTATACTTTCAACTTAGCTTATCATAGAGAAATCTCCAGAAAGGTCTATGAATATTGACCACAGGTTTATCCAACAATGTGCCATATGGAGTATTGGAATATTACAGCCCATGGAAATTAAAAGGGAGCCAAGACAATGCACCAAGGAAACAAGTCCTAGGCAACCCAGTGGAGTCCTGATCATATGCAGAATTCAAGTACAGGTTCTGGTTGGAAAGTTTTGTAATATACTACCCAGTTAAATGCCACAAATTCAGGGCAGACTCAGAAGAGTGCTTGAGCTTAGAGGTGAAGTTATACGGGGTGTTCCTAAAGTATGGACACATAGGCAAAAAAGCGTATTTTCAAGAAATGAAATGAAAGAAATTTTCAACAACATTTTATTTAATTGAAATATTAACAAATAACATCTTCAATTCATTTGTGATGCAAAAGTTGATGTGCTTTGCAAGATTTGTGCAAACTCAATGCAATAAATCCAGATTGCTGTCAATTGTCTCTGTTCAGACTTCAGGAACATCCTGTAGAGTAAGGAACATTCACAGGTCTTTGACTGTGTATTGAAAATGAAGCAAGTTCATTCTTTTGAATCTGATTCAGGAGACCAATAAGATCTCATTTCCATCCTCTATTCCTGTCTGATGCTTATAATTGAATAAACAGGGCAGAAAGTACAGACAAAATGAGACTCTGTAGTTCAGCCTCTCAGAATATGTTGAACATTCCAGGTGGCTTGTAGTAGCTGAGTCCAACAGCAGTCTATTGGACTCCAACTGGGGCAAAATCACAGATGTATCATTCTGGCCTGATTTCAAGTATTGACAAGCAGTCACCACTATAAAAAGAGCATAGAGCTAAAAATATAAAATTATAGAAGTGAAAATTATTTCATATCATTGGGGCATGTCAAAAAAAGTTTAGATATAGAATAAGGAAGAAATGGGGGGAAAGTTGGCACTTAAATTTTAACTCTCATCTGAACTGGGCAAATGTGGGTATTGAACACACAAAAAAAGCTGGGAATTGAAATGCATTCTTTTTTTTCAATATATAGTCCAGAGTGAAAGGGGAGAAACAGGGGGAGGATAAAAGGGAAAGCAGATTAAGGCAATAATTATTCTTTTTTAAAATAGTATTTTATTTTCCCCAATTGCATGTTAAAATAATTTTTAACATTTTTTTAAGTTTTCAGTTCCAAAATTTGTAATGGGATACTATTACAAATATGAAGCACTTCTTGAGGTAAAAAAGATTAGAAACTTATGGGATTCTCACCAATTGGAGAATGGATTATGATAGGTAAATGTAATGGGATGCTATTATGCTGTGGAAATGATGAGGAGATTAGTTTCAAAGAATCTTAAGAAGACTTATATGAAGTCTTAACTGAATTTTGTGCATAGAAACAAGATAATGTATGCAATAGCAAAATTATTGTAAAAGCAAGCAACTTTGAAAATAAAATTAGCAATACTGATTAATGCATTGACTATCCACAATTCCAGAGAAGTCCTGAAAAAAAAATCTCACCTACCTCCTGATAGAAAGATAATAGAGTCAGACTATTAATAATAGACTCTAATAGAGTTAGATTCAAAGATAGAAACTTTTGAAGTGTTTTTGAACCTGGGTATGTCTTTGTTTTCTTGCTGTCAAGATGGGTCAGTATGTTGTTAAGCAAAATTGTCTCCTTAGTATGGCTTTTGTTCCTTTTGAGTGGAAGTACTTTCAGCTGTTAAGTGCTAAGCCCCAGGCCCAAAGCCCTATCAGGTATGAAACCTGTGTGGGTGTAGATTAATGACTTAAGAGGGGCCAACTCGGGGAACCAATGGTCTCTGGTTGTTGAGGCGGGGCTTGAGAACCCCAGAGGCTCGGCTGGGAGGAAAGGTGAGCCAAGAGACAGTTTCAGCAGAAGCGGAAGCTGCGGAAGCCAGAAGCTGCGGTAGCCAAAAGCTGCGGTAGCCAGAAGCTGCGGAGGCAGGAAGCTGCGGAAGCAGGGCTTACCCATGTGTAGACCCAGGAGTGCGAGCAGGAACTTGAGGCCAGTAAAAATGATTTGGCTAAATACTATCTTGTTTTTCTGTGGCCTCCTGGTTACTCTTGTGAGGTGGGCTTTCTGGGCCTGGAGTCTTTTTGTCAAGATGTCGGAATGGGGAGGCTGGTTCA
>CM053622.1:721223113-721238954 GCA_028646595.1 Phalanger gymnotis | reverse complement strand
TTGAGGCCAGTAAAAATGATTTGGCTAAATACTATCTTGTTTTTCTGTGGCCTCCTGGTTACTCTTGTGAGGTGGGCTTTCTGGGCCTGGAGTCTTTTTGTCAAGATGTCGGAATGGGGAGGCTGGTTCATGGATCAGCTGCGGTGGGGCCTAAATAAATTTCTTGTTGTTTTCTCCTTAGAGAACCTCTCATACCTTGCGATTTCAAACCATTCAAACATATACATGATTATATTTGAGATTATAAATTCGGCCTTCCTACTACAGTCAGGGAGAAAGAGAGAAAATAGATTTTCATTTCGAAAAAAAAAATTAAAAACAAAGACGCATAAGGTGACAGTGTATAGATCCTTTACCTTGGAGTAAGGAATACCTACATGTAAATAGTGCTTTAAGTACATTGTTTTCAGTACCCTCTGAATGACACTATCATTTTAGTGTTCACAGTCACCTAAATATCACTTTCCATATCAGAATGAGCTGTTATACATGATAGCGGGGGGCTAAGATCAGGGTCAGCCACAATGGGCTTGACATATGTGGCGTCTGGCTCCTTTATTACCCTCTTCTCCTCTTACCTTGAGCTTGGTTAGAATTTTGTATCTTTTCCACACCTCATTACTCAAAAAACATTGCCACGCTAGTCAGCCAAGTTGTGGCAATCTGTGGCAAGTGTTACTCTTGGAATCAGGAATGCCTTTGTCAGCATTTGGCTGCCAGCACTTACTAGCTAGGTGACCCTGGACAAGTCACTTGACCTCTCTCCTCAGTTCCAGAATCTATAAAACGAGAATAATGACAACACCGAATTCCCAGTGTTTTTGTTGTTGTTGCTTTTAGGGGGAAAATGAGTTGATGTATGTAGAAAGCTTTATAAATCATAAAATGCTACATGTCAGCTATTGTTATCATTGTAAGATTCTGAGAATGGAGATGAGGTAATCATAACAATTCATGAGGAAAACTTGCCTGTGACCCATATTCCCTTCTTATGCCTTTGTAAAACCAGTGCTAGAGATGCTAACCTCCTGTGTTAATCCTACCAGAGCCTATCAATTCAATACTGAGACATTTAAAAAGCTTGAGAGAAACAGTTTCTAGGTAATTTATTCATTGTATTAATAAAGCCAGCATTTTATTAATAAAAGAATGATCATTTGACCATCTCTCTTAAAGCAAAGATCCCTCATGGTGGTGGACTCACAGTTTATATGTCCTTGGAAGAGCAGGTGTTCACAAGGTGACAATCAACTCTGACTGATTAATAAGAAAATGAATATTACAATGAGAGTTTGGGCAACATTAAAATGAGGGTCTTCATGTACCTGACTTGGATCATCCAAGTCCTGGCCAAAGAGACTTTACAATTTCCATGTCACCTGCCTAATAGAGGAAAGATTGACATTTTCCCATGCCTCTCTTAGTAAACACAATGAGCATGAAACCTCTCATTAGCCCAAACTTAGAATTTTGTTTACTGTCTGATTAGATCTTGGGCCTGGGTAAACCTTTGAGAAACATTTCCCCACTGGTTGATTTCTGATTGAGGAAGTAGAAAAGGGGAAAATCCTGAATCCTACTATAATAATCAGTTATTAAATACAAGAGAGAAATAATCATTTTTCTCAATAGAAATTGGCCTTTCTTCTGAGACAGCCTGTCATGTGCTTTATAGACATAACGTATTTACCTTAAGGTGTAAGGTTAATTTATAATCTCTAAAATATTCTCTAAACATTCATATTCAGGACAATTCCTAGAAATAGTTGCTGAATATAATGTCATCCTCATTTTACAATAATATCAGTGAAGCTCATGTGAGGAAAGTGACATGTAAGATGACAAACATATAAGTTATAAACCTGAAAATCACATTTAAGCTTGATAAGTGATATTGTGGACAGATAACCTGGACTTAGGCCCAAATGGCCAAGAGCTGAAACCCAGATATGTTACTTAGCACCTCCCTTACAGGGCTGTTGTGAGGATCAACTGAGGTAATAATTGTAAAGGGTTTAGTACAGTGCTTGGCACATAGTAAAAGTTATATAAATGCTACTTATTATTATTCTAGTGGGTATTATTATTTAATAACTATAGCTATAGGCATGAGAATTCTTGTTTCTGTCCCTTGCATTCCCCATCTACAAAATGAGGGATGTAGGTGTATTCTGAGCTCCTTTCTTACTACAAATCCTATGATGCCAAGTCCCTTGCTACATCTTTCTCCCTTATTTCATCACCTCCCAAATGAGCAAGAACTATTTTACTGATGATAGAAACGAATCAAGTAGAAATTTAAGATTTTAATTAAAATAGTTTCCTGTGAGTTCAAACCTTTGGAAAAAGCTTATCCCAGGAAATTAAAAACAAAAGGCCAAAAATAAAATAAAATGCCTACCAGTGGTCATTAATAAACAATAAGTAAGAAGCCAATAATACATAATAACTCAGACAGCTTCCACAAGGCTGGAAGATATTTAACACATTAATAGAAGACAGAGGCAGTACTGCAAAGCAGATAAATGTAGTCTAATGATGGTTTTGATGAGTCTTTGTCTTTGGGCTCTTTGTGCATTGAAAAATATGAGAACTAAAAAGAAGAGAAGTAAAATAGTCACTGAGTGGTGCGTGTCACTAATGAGTGATGAGACTGTGAAAGACAAAAGACAAACCACAGCGTGCAGTGTTTGATCAGTCTTTATCTGATACGTCTCTGTGTATTGCAAAATATGAGCTATGACAAAGAGTAGACACTTTTAAAAAATCCAGAAATAAGTTTGATACATGAAAAGTAGTATCTTCAACCCTACCCCCAACCACTTTCTGGGCTGAATCTTTATTGGCCCTTACATTTGTGATCAACAAATTTATCATAGGGACCAAATGTCCTGATAGAAATGTCAAATCAGTGAACAGACTAAAGCAAGTGCATCTTTATTAGAATGGTCCCAAATTACTTTACTAAGGTAATAATTCAAGTTTGGATTTTATCAGCAGACTATTTTGGTGAAATGAGAACTGGACTTGGAGTCAGGACGTAAATGGATTTGAGTCTCAGACCTGACACAAAAGCTGAATAGATGACTTTGAGCAAGTCGGTTTACCTTTCTCATAGAGAATAGTCTTAACATCCTATCTATCTGCCAGGGATATTGCAAGGAAAAAAAAACCTTTTTTTAATTGTAAAGAGCTATAGAAAGGTGGGGCAGCTAGGTAGTACAATGGATAGAGTGCTGCATCTAGAGTCAGGGAGACTCACAGTCTCAGACAATTACCAGCTTGGTAATTGTCACTTGGTAAAAGTCACTTGTGCAAGTGACTTAATCTGTTTGCCTCAGTTTCCTTACGTGTAAGATAAGCTGAAGAAGGAAATAGCCAACCACTCCAGAAATTTTGCCAAGAAAACCCTAAACAGGGTCATGAAGAGTCAGGCATGGCTGAAATGACTGAACAGCACCAACATAGAAAGGTGAGTTTTTGTTCGTTGAAGACTTTATGGAGATAAAGTGTTGTGGCAGTTCTTATTAGATACATGCCGCAAACCTTTGAAATATGAAGCAAAAAAGTACGTCTTTCCCCACTTTGTAGACAGACCACACAAGCCCAAAGATATTAAGCAGCTTTCTCAAAATCACTCAGCTAAAGAAGCCAAGCTGGAATTTAAATCTATTTCTCCTGACAAATATTCCAATACAAAGTACTTTGCAAATGTTAAAGGGCTATAATTCTGAACTATTACTGTTCTTCGTCATCCTCCTCCTCCTCTTCCTCCTCTTCCTTGTCTTCCTTCTCATTCTCCTCCTCTTAATAATAATGAATATAACATTACATCCCTAGGTAAATTCTCTAAAAGTACGTGATAAATGTTCCAATACCAAAAACTTATTCTTGTATGCCACTCTATATGTAGATTCTTCATTCAAAAGTTTTAACCATGAATATCGTCTCAACAGATGCCAAGCCAACTACTACTGAAACCAAGCCCTGGAAGATTTAACCCTTTCATACTCAGAATTCCCATTCTAGAACCTTGAGCTGATTAGCACTTGCCTCATTCAATGCACTGTACTTAGGCTTGGCTCAAGCCATGTCTCACTAAATTCATACCATTTCTCCTATCCTAGTTTTCCGACCTGTTGGACTACTCCTTCCCACTATCTTTTGCATGATCTTCATCCTGGGTATTCCCTCTAAGCTTGGGTGTCAGCCATGACATTATCCTGGGCCCTCTTCCCTTCTTCCTCAACAGATAGTGATTTTTCTAAAGTCACCAATGATCTCTTAAAGGAATTCAAGATACAACTTAAAATAACATTTCCTTTATAGCCAAATATAATAATTGATGTGACATAATGAGCTTGCTACAAAAGACAGACATTCGACATATCTCTACTACTACACACAAACACACACACATGCATGCACACACACACATACACTGAAGCAGATAGTAACAGAATATTGGATTTGTTAAAAATGCTTGCAAGAAAAACACAGATGATGAATTAGTAAAATTACCTTAAAACGATTAAGCCCTGGAATCAGTTCTCATGTGTTTCTAAGCTACTGTAAAGCTAAGAAATTTTTCTTCTCTGCTCTGCCCCTCCAATACCAAGCAGAATAATCTTAATCTTTTTCCATATGGCTTTACAAAGAAACTTAATAACTACCATAATGAGCCCCATATAAATGCACATTTTTTCTTCTTCTGTCTAAATATCCCAATTTCTTCCCACTGATCTTTATATGGCATGGTCTTCAGTATCATTACTATCAATGGCGTTTCCTCTCATTCTTCTAACATTCTTCAATTTTGCCCATATTATTGCCCATTATATTTCTTAAAGGTACTCCCGTTTGTGGCTTCACTAAAATGTTTTGCCCAGCATGGAACACGATTCCAGGAGTACTCTGAGCAGGACTGTGTCAGAGGCCTCTTACTCCAGAAACATTTTTTTAATCTGACATTTGACTCCATTGGTGTGCTGAGGCCTCCATGAGCAACTTCCTTTACCAATGAAACATGGGATATTCTCTGACACTTCAAATCGTAGAGGGTTACCCAAAGCATGGAGAGGTTGTGACTATTCTGTGGTCCTACAAATAAAATGTATCAGAGATGGTATTTAAATTCATGTCCTCTCAACTCTGAGGACAAATCTTTATCCATTATGCAATAGTGTCTTTAACTTGGTGCTCTTCATTTTCTTGATTATGGCCTCAGATTTTTGTAGACTACTTTGACACATTGCTATCTCATATTTTACTTGCTGTTTATTAGTCACAAATCTTTTCTCAAAGAAATTTACTCTGTCCATGCTTCATGCAAACTATTATTATGAAGTTAATTTTTTAATACAACCAGAGAACTTTATACATCTATGTTGCAGTATCTTTTTTTTTATTAAAGAATAGCACAGGTCTTTTGTGTTATTTTTTTTGGATCCTGATTTTGGCATTAAATATGTCAACTAAAGCACACAGATATGCATCAGCAAATTTGAAAAGTAGACTTTCCACAACTTCCTCATTAGTAAAAAATGTTCAGCAATGCTTAGTAAAGGATGAATAAGTGAAGCAATTTATGAGTACTCCTGTGAGATATAGATATTATTCCCCTAATGATATTAGGGATTAGTCTTTGGATTTAGTAATTCAACCAGTTCTCATTCCAGTTAATTTTATGATGATGATATCTAATATATTATATTAGTTACAATAAAAATATTTAATATATCATCTCCATCTAATATATCAATACTCAATAATGTATAGTATTAATAACTACGTAATCTTATTACATCATTTTTCTTTAAATAGTTTAGAGAATAGCAGAGTGTTTGGTATGTAAGATCAGAAATATACAAAGTAACTATAAAACAAGTTATGATAATAATTAAAATGATGATAGTAGTAGTAATATATATTTCTATAATAATAACTTATGTTTACATAGCACTTTAAGGATTGCAAAATGATTTTCAAACATTTTTTCATTAGATAAGGAGTAGTTTAAAAAAAATAAATCCAATAGCCTCAGAAATTCAAAGAGAGAGGGATGAAATTTGGTTGAGGAAATCTCAGAAGATTTTATAGATGAGTTGGCCATTGACCTGGGCCATGAAGGAGTTGAGGGAAAATAAGAAGGAAGAATTATATGTTCCATCTTTTAACCTTAATTGGGAAGAGTAACAATACATAGAGACTCACAGAATACCATATTAATTTTTCTTTATTTGGTAGGTAGGGCATCACTGAAAATAAAGTGAATAGACAACCATTCTCAGAGTTATAAAAATCTGAGTTCAAGTTTCACTTCTTAAACATTGGATGTACTAGGCAAGTCATTTAACCTCCAGTATACTTGGACCTCTCTAGGACTTTGACTTGCAGTATTTATATATTTGTGTTGAAATAACTAATTTCCCACCATCACCACCCACTGGGAGTCCCTACATTGATGAAATCAAGGTCTGAACCAAAAACAAACAAAAACTAATAATACATAAGAAGCAATGAGAATATATGGAAATACTTGAAAGAATTGATAATAGAGTAAATAAAGCAAAAAGAGAGAAAATGCAAGCCAACTACAAAATAAATGAATATATCACTAAAAAAGCCAGGATTTGTATTACACATTTGTCATGTATCTGCTCATGAAAATCCTTTTGTTTCCCTTTTTACTGTTAGGATAAAATACAAAATCCTGTATTTGGTATTGAATTCTACTTACAATCTCATCTCAACTTTTTTTCCCCACAATATTGCTCACTGTGGACACTCTTATTTGCTGTTCTGTCTCCTCCTGTCCTTCAGGCTTGGAATACGCTTCATTTTCACATCCAGCTCCAAAAAGTCCTCGCTCATCATTTTTTTAAAGGTCTCTTCTTGCTTTCTCTAGTCATTAAGGCTATTCTCCCCGTGACCTAAAAATTATATCACATTTATTTTGCATTTAATTACCTGTCTACATGCCATAGTATACCCATTAGAATCTAATTCCTTGAAGGTAACAGCTGTTTCAGTTTTTGTTTTTATATCTGTAGCATTTAGCATAGTGTCTGGTTTTAGTAAGACCTTAATAAATGTTTGTGGAATTGAATGGATTAATTTCAATATCTTCCCTAAGGAATCAAAGATGATATATAGCTATCTCCTCTTATTGGAGAGATGGACTATGTATTTCAGATGTCGTATCTTCTTTACTTGACTGATGTTTTTCTTATTACTGTATGAGGAAAGGTTATGTTGGAGTGGTTATAGGGAAGTGACAGTGATGTAAAAAAAAACACCTATCAAACATTTAAGTCAAATCACTTCTGTGACAGATTAAAACAGTGCGGTTCTTTATTGGAACTGGTGGAGAGTAATGAATGAAGATCACAGGCACCAGCAAGAAAAAGCAAGGAATTATCCATAGGAAGCCAAGAGAGTTTGGGGTGAAAAGGTACTTAAAAGTACTTAAAACTTTAGAAATTGAACAAGCATGTTAAATTGAATTGAATGTTGTATTTAAAGTAAAAGGTCCTGAGTTCAGATTCCATATCTGTTAGTGATTACATGTATGACCTTGGACAAGTTGTTTAAGTTCTCAGGGCCTCTGCATCTAATCTGTAAAATGAGAAATTTAGACTCAGTGGTCTCTGAAGTCCCATCTAGCTCTATAATCTTGCGATTTTATGTTAGGCAATCATTAATCAGTAGTAAGTCTAATCCCGGTCTGAGGGTACAGGGCAAAGCCAGTCAGGAACTATATCAAAATGGATGCCGCGAAGATGGTTTTAGCATTTTAGGAAGAGAACAACTTGTATATGATCAGATGAGGTCAGTTACTAACTAACAGTAAACAATTTGGAGTAGCACAACTACTGATTGACAGTTTTGCCATGCTCATGGACATAGATATCTGATACTTAGTTATGAAAAGAAAAGTCAGTTCACATGAAGCATGCAGAAGAGACTGTATATAATTTAAGATGAAAAATGGTAGAATCAGGATTTTCCTGCAAAGACCTCCATAATATTCTAGCTTGGCTAATTAAATATACCTCTACTTTACCCTCATTCTCCCGACTAACAAACTCAGAGGACAGGGTTTACTTCTACAGCCCTTGAAATAGCTTTCCCTAAACCCATAGGTTAAGAATCATTGGATGTGTGGCTAGAAAGTTTATTACTTCATGCCCTTGTTTAAATATTTTAGTTCAAGACAGAAATGTTTTGGAAGCAAGATGTAATTATTCAGGAAGCCTTTGGGGCCAGTGAAGCTGAAAGGCTAACATTGAACCACCATATGGTGTATGCATGGGAAGGAGTTGGCTGGAACTGAACATTTAAATCCGTTTCTTTCTATGAACAATGAGATGAAACCATCCAGTTCTTCCAGGAGCTTTGAAAAGGATCACCTGTTGGACCCAGACATGGGGTAAATTGCTTTCATTTGAATACAATTTGGAACTTGCTCAACTAATCTCAGTTTGTTAATTGCATTTTGGAGGAAGAAGAAATTGAATGAAACAACTGGTTCTTGTTATAACTGTGCCAGCCATGGCTTACTGTGTGCAGTTCCAGAACCATGCCTTGTTAGTCTCAATAAAAGGTGGACTTTGCAAACTATAATAATTAAATCTGCCTCAAGAAAACAAGCTATAGGATCACATGGTACCATGCTACATTAAAATATAGCAACTTCTATTGAAAAATAATGGTCCCTATTTAAACTAATAAAGGAACCTAAACCCTTTTCACTATCCATGAAGGCCATCTACCTTGGGATGTGGATGGAATATTATCTGCTAGGGAGACAGAACATAGATTGGTCAAATCAGAGATGCACTGAAGGACTTACTGAAAATTATCTGTATAATTTATCTATGTTATTTAGGTCAGCAGAATGAAATCCAAATTTCTTAGCTTGGTATTCTATGCTGTGTCCACAATGATCCAGCCTACTTGTTCAAGCTTATCTCTTAATATTTCCTTTTAAACATATACTCCAGACATCAGAAGTTCTTTCTATATCTATGTCTATTTCTACATATATTACATTTCTATATTTCTATATCTATCTATACACACACACACACACACACACACACACACATATATATATATATTTCTTTATGCTCCAGCCATCAGAAGTTCTTTCTATGTATGTCTTTCTCATCTATGTTCCCCCTATCACACTGTTCCCCACAACTAGAATATACTCCTTTCAACTTTTGAAATTCTACTTGTTATCCAAGGTGGTCCTTAAATAGCCTTGCTTATACTGAGACTTTCTTTAGCTTCAAGGGGATAGTAAAACCTTCTGTTAAAAGTACAGGAATTGGAGAGGATAGGAAGATAGTGATTGGGTGGTGAACTTGTTAAGAAAGGAGGACAAATGTTCTGGACCTCAGTATGCCGTAAATTGAATCGGGTGGAATATTTGGATCAAATGAACTTTTAAGGAGAAAAATTGCTTAGTGAAGGAGGTGGAATCTGGAAGTAATAGTGGGAATCAAAGAGTGTTCTAACTCTTCTAGGACTAGCCTACAGATAGTGCTTTAGACAATAGCAGAGGTTGCAGCACCATCAGAAGGGAGCCATTCTCAGTGAAAACTAAATGGAAAGAATGTGGACCAAAAATACCCAGTGTGAGAAGAGTTTGTTTCACATGGACAATTCTAGAGTGCATGGTCAAGATTGATTTGGACATAGCTGGGGTAAGGTTGAGGAGGATGAGCTTGGAGGAAAAAATAAACATGTGGAAAAGACAGGAGATAGTTTTCCCCTAAAATGCTTGAGATTGATCAGTACAAGGGAGGATGAGAAACAGAAGAAGCAATAGGAGTAACCTAAGACCCATGGCTTTTCCTCCTTTGGTTTGGAGTCTAAGGTGGTGGTGGTAGTTAGAGTAGGAAGGTTGCAGATGGTGATCCCCTCCCATACTTGTTAGGTCTAGCTTTTCTCCACCATGCTGGGTACAGCTGCTACTTTTTCAGTATTTCTGGTGGAGCAGGAAGTGACTAGTGATCTGCTTATTACCTCTAGGACTGAGATGTTTAAACTTTTTGGTACCATTGAACCTTTTCTTAGAAGAATGTTTTAACAGAAATACAATAATAACAGAAATACAATAAAATGCATAAGATAATACAAGAAATCATTTCTCCTAAAATAGTTAACTTTTTTAAGTTCACAAATTCCTGCATAAGAAAACTTGTTCTAGAATAAAGTAGAAATTCCTCTGTTTAGCTTTTAACGACCTATACTACTTGATTCCTATTTACCTTTTCAGCCTTGCTAGATACCATAATTCTTCAAGATTATGTAATACAGCTGAATTGTCCCATTCCATTCTTCTGTCTTTGTTCCTCACACAGCATTGCATATCCCATCCCTAAACCATTCCCAAATTGTCATTCACACTTGTGTAGAATGCACTCCTCCTTTATGTTCACGTGAATTAGTCCTTCTCTTGCTTTAAGATACTATTAAAACATCTTCATCTAAATGAAGGCATTCCTGGTCTCAACTCCTATCGCCCTCATACCCACATTATCATGCATTTAACTACTTTGTATGTATTTCCATGTATTCACGTTATGTTTGTGTATTTAATTGTTGTCCTCTCCCACAATAATTAAGCTTCTTGAGAATAAGAATTATTTCATTTTTGTATTTATACATGCAAAACTTAATACACTGCCTGACACATAGCAGAAACCTAAGAAATTCATGATTTTTTCAGAGTTGTTGCCATCCTGTTCTGATATGAGTTGCTTAATGTGGATATTCTCAATCCATATTTCACTCATCTTCTGACTGATGTTACTTTGAGATGGCATGACCTTGAATATTCCTCTACACCCCACCTGTTTATTTCCTCCAAAGCTTGCCTCTCTCTGACACTTTGACAAAGTTTTTATCAACTTTGTTTCTACTTAGTCAGGTTTCAGTAGCACCCTCGCATCTGTTCTACCAGACTCCACCAGAGACTGTAGTACTACTTTCACCATTACCGCATCAAATTTCCCAGTCATTTCTGAAAAGGGACTTCTTATTGGATATCATCTTGGAAGTCAGGGATATATTATGAATGAAGGGGATGGGATCTGGTAAGGGAACTGAAAAGGGTCACAAAAACTGTTGGAAATGTGGTAATACTGGAGATTGAAAAAAAATACAATCCCTACTGTCAAGTACCATAAATTCTAGTAGAGGAGACAGCATTTAAATAAATAGATACATGCATAATATATATCTGTAATAGTTGAAGGTAACCTTAGAGAGTAAGTCAATAAGGGAGGAATAAATAAAATCTATACTGTATGACATAAATATTTCAAGAATTCTATGGACCCATGATGCAACTTACCAATATAGCGTAATATGATAAAGGGTTTTGGCAATGTGGTGAATGGAGCTTTGGACTTGGGATCATTTAGAACAGACTAGGCTCAATTTGTGCCTCTGACACTCACTAGTTACATGATCATGGATAATTCTGTTGTAAGCACCTGTGGTAGACTTGGCATCTCTGTCAGAGTGTGGTATGTATTGGAGGAGAGGGGTTGAGTGAACACTTTGGGAGTAGGGATTAGCCTTCTCTACCATTACTACTATAAAATTTTACTTACTCATGCTTCTTGTCCTGAACTGTGGATAAAATAAAAATTGCTTGATCTTTTGTGCATAATTCCAAATTTAGAGATATTTGAGAAGTCATGAGGATTATAGAAAAATCCAGTCCTCCAATTTTTGGTCACTTTAGCTGGATATCCCTAAAATGAATTTCATATTCTTCTTAACAGGGCATCATCTCTCTGTGTAGTAGAGGGCAGTGTTCTTTATCAATACTATGGAATCATGGTTGATAATTTATTTGATCAACATTATTAAATCTTTTAATATCATTTATTCTTATAATAACACAGATTTTATTCCACTTCTGTTCACCGCACTCTTTAACAGTTCCTGTGAGCCTTTCCATATCCCTTTGAAACCATCATTTTTTCCTCCATTACATTCAAATACCATAATTTTTAACCATTCCTCAATTCCTGGACACCTCATTTGGTTTCACATCTTAAAAGGCTGCAATAAATGTTTATGTACATATTAGAATTTTCCTCTTTTTGTGGTCTCCAGAGGTATAGGATGAGCAGTGATATCACTGGGTCAAACAGCATGATATGTTTTTTTTTTCCTTTTTGTGCATAATTCCAAATTGCTCTCCAGAATATCTGGACCATTTCACAGCTCTGCCAATAAGGCATCAATGTGTCTTCTAATGGAGCTTCTAATGTGAGAAATGCTTTAATTTTCATTTTTCTAATTATTAGTGATGTGGATTTTTTCATACTACTATATATGATTTCTGTTTCTTCCATTGAGAATTGCCTATTCATAAACTTAGACTATTTATCAATCAGGGAAGTAGAAAATACTTGGGAGTCTACCTATTAAGACACCAGAACAATATAATGCAACTATTAGCATGATTTAGAGAAATGACACATATAACTAATTGTAGAAATATTATTATCTGTGGTTAGACAGCCAATATAATAAAATGGCAATTCTATCTACATTTATCTACCTGTTCAATTTTCTTAGCAGTCAAACTACCAAATGATTACTTTATGTAACTAGAAAAAATAATCAAAATCATATAGAAGCACAAATGTTCAAGCAGCTCAAGGGGAATAATGAAGGGGACCTAATATTACCGGATTTCAAACTATACTATCAAGTGAAGTAAAATTGATCAATTGTCTGTGTTCTACTTGTATCCTCAGAATGTGAAGACACTATTGAAGAAGAGTCCTGGCCTATTGAATGGACCCTTTCATAATATAGTGGAAGGATATAGACAGAGTTCTCCTCAGATAATCATTCTTAGATGGGTTACAACCTTCCTCCTTGGAGGAATTGTCTTCCTCAATGAGATCACAGATCCATTTGAATGATTGTCCATTTCAAATAATAATGAATTATTTATGTGTGATGATGCTTCTATTGATGATGATGATGATGAAGAAAGTCTCTTTTTCAAAGTTATCTTAAGTTTCAACAAATCCCATTCCATCATTTTTCTCCAATAAATTGTCCTCTCTATCATTACCTACTGTTTCAGTAATCTTCAATTACTCCCTGTCTGACACATCTTCCTTAGTGCCTACAAACATGCATATATCTCCCTGTAACTACAATGGTGCTTATAGCTGCTGTGGAGATGTAAGGTCAGTAACCCCAGCACACAGGAGGGCTGCTAGCACAGATACTTTGATCTACTTTTCTAAAGAAAGCAACTTTAAGCAGTTTGCAATCTCACTTTAATTAAACATACATATATCATTCACTTCATTTGGGGTAAAAGTCAGCACTCTGAACTTGAGAGAAAACACAAACAGAAAGTATAAGCAGAAATTATATAAACAGAACACATAACACAAATCAGCAGAAAGGGCTTCTGACTGTCTGTCCAAAGCAATGCGTACCAGAGAGAAGCACCAACATCTGGCTTTTCAAAGCCAAAAGACTCCTTAACAGCTACCCACAGTCTTGTCTGGCCAAATCACAGGAACACTCTTCATAAAATGCTAACCTCAGAGTGTGTGTGTGTGTGTGTGTGTGTGTGTGTGTGTGTGTGTGTGTGTGTGTATATATATATGTATATGTATATATATGTATATATATAGATATAGATATCTATATATAGAGATATCTATATAGATATGGAGATATATATATATATATATATATGCTTCTTCAGGGTCAGAAGCTGTCACAACCATGTGACTCAAACTCATGTGACTTAGGCTTTCTTGTGACTTAAGCAGATCATTCAAGGCTCTTGATTCAATCAAAGGCAAGGCTCAATCAAAGGCCCTTGGTTGCCTCAATGCTGAGAAGCACTCCAAAAGAAAAAAAAAACAGCAAAAACTCCCACTTTGCTTGCCATTACACTTCCTCATCCTCAAAAAACCCTTACATGGAGGGGGGGCAGGGCCAAGATGGCAGCTGGAAAGCAGGGACAAGCGTGAGCTCCCCGCCAAGTCCCTCCAAAAACCTATTAAACATAGCTCTGAACCAATTCTAGAACTGCAGAACCCACAAAATAGCAGAGGGAAGCAGGGCTCCAGCCCAGGACAGCCTGGATGGTCTCTAGGTGAGGTCTATGCCACACAGAGCTGGGAGCAGAGGGGAGCAGGGCAGAGACCAGTGTGGGTGGCAGCAGGACCAACAAGACCAGGAGCCGGGCAGAGCGTGCCCTAGCACCCTGCATCAGTGAGCTGCAGCAGTTATCAGACTTTTCAACCCACAAACACCAAACACAGCCAAGAAAGGTTAGTGGGAAAAGCTGCTGGGTTGGAAGGTGTTCCTGGTTCAGCCACTGCCCCAGGGGCAGCAGAGGTGGGGCAGCTACAGAACTACAGCTGCAGTTGCTTCTGGCCCCAGGCCCACCTGGTGGGAGGAATTAAGTGATGGATTAGAGCAGGAGTGAAGAGCCTGCTGAAGATCTAAGTCCAGTCCTGGTTGGGGGTTCTTGGGGAAAGAGGAGTGCTGATGTGGCAGAGCTAGCACATCCCCCCAAGGTTGGAACATAGTTCTCCTAACTCTACAAGCAGTCATACTCTGCTGAAAAACTCAAGGGTCAAATTAGTTGGCTGTGAACATGGCCAGGGCAGTGAAAACGCACCCAGATGCAGTCTCAGACTTTGTAATCTTTCTTTGGTGACAAAGAAGACCAAAACATACAGCCAGAAGTCAACGAAGTCAAAGAGCCTACAACAAAAGCCTCCAAGTAAAACATGAACTGCTCTCAGGCCATGGAATAGCTCAAAAAGCATTTGGAAAAGCAAGTTAGAGAAGTAGAGGAAAAATTGGGAGGAGAAATGAGAAGGATACGAGAAAACTGTGAAAAACAAGTCAATGACTTGCTAAAGGAGACCCAAAAAAATACCGAAAAATATACTGAAGAAAACAACACCTTGAAAAAATAGACTAACTCAAATGTCAAAAGAACTCCAAAAATCCAATGAGGAGAAGAATAACTTGAAAGGCAGAATTAGCAAATGGAAAAGGAGGTCCAAAAGACTACTGAAGAAACTACTACATTAAATATTAGATTGGAGAAAGTGGAAGCTAGTGACTTTATGAGAAATAAAGATTTTATAATGAAAAATGGAAGACAATGTGAAATATCTCACTGGAAAAACCACTGACCTGGAAAATAGATCCAGGAGAGAGAATTTAAAAATTATTGGACTACCTGAAAGCCATGATCCAAAAAAGAGCCTAGATATCATCTTTCAAGAAATTATCAAGGAGAACTCCCCTGATAGATATTCTAGAGCCACAGAGCAAAATAGAAATTGAAAGAATCCACAGATCACCTCCTCAAATAGATCCCCAAAAGAAACCTCCTAGGAATATTGTCACCAAATTCGAGAGCTCCCAAATCAAGGAGAAAATACTGCAAGCAACCAGAAAGAAATTTGAGTATTGTGGAAACACAATCAGAATAACCCAAGATCTAGCAGCTTCTACATTAAGAGATCAAAAGGGCTTTGAATACGATATCCTGGAGGTCAGTGGAGCTAGGATTAAAACCAAGAATCACCTACCCAGCAAAACTGAGTATGGTGCTCCAAGGCAAAATATGGACTTTCAATAAAATAGAGGACTTTCAAGCTTTCTCAGTGAAAAGACCAGAGCTGAATAGAAAATTTGACTTTCAAACACAAGAATCAAGAGAAGCATGAAAAGGTAATCAAGAAAAAGAACAAGAAAAAGAAATTGCAAGGGACTTACTAAAGTTGAACTGTTTTGTTTACATTCCTAC
>CM053622.1:721192639-721222613 GCA_028646595.1 Phalanger gymnotis | reverse complement strand
TTAGGAAGAAGCAAAATATAGTTAGTCTTTCACAACATGAGTATTGTGGAAGGGTTATACATAATGATACACATGTGGCCTATGTTGAATTGCTTTACTTCTTAGGGAGGGTGGGTGGGAATTGAAGAGGGGAGAGAATTTGGAACTCAAATTTTTAAAAACAGATGTTCAAAAACAAAAAAAAAAGTTTTTGCATGAAACTAGGAAATAAGATACACAGGCAATGGGGTGTAGAAATTTATCTTGCCCTATGTGAAAGGAAGGGAAAAGGGGATGCAAGGGGAGTGGGGTGACAGAAGGGAGGGCTGACTGGGGAACAGGGCAACCAGAATACATGCCATCTAGGAGTGGGGGGGTAGAAATGGGGAGAAAATTTGTAATTCAAACTCTTGTGAAAATCAATGCTGAAAACTAAATATATTAAATAAAAACAAATTAAAAAAAAAACCCTTACATGATCCATCCATCTCTACTATCTATCACCTTATATCCCCCCTCTCTTTTATGAGTAAAATCTTTGATAAGGCCACCTGTAATAGGTCAGCTGTCAAATTAATCTTTCTAAAATGCATGTCTGAGTATAACAACCTTCTATTAAATAAAACCCAGTGGTTCTTTATTACTTCCAGGATCAAATGTAAAATCATCCATTTGGAGGATATTTGAATGTCTCTTTAAAGCCACTTATAATCTAGTCTGTTCCTGCCCTTCGAATTTTCTTACATTCCTCCATATACTCTGATCAAGGGACATTGATTTCCTTGCTGTTCCTCACATACAAAACTCTTACCATTTTCACTAGCTGCCCCCTATACCTAGAATTTTCTCCCTTATCATTCTCCTCACTTCCCTGGCTTTTTCAAGTTCCAGCTAGTCTCATAATCTACAAGTCCTTCCTAAAATGAATGTGTTCTCTCTTCCATTTTACCTTGTACATGTCTTCATATATAGTTGTTTGTATATTGGTGAGACCCCATTATCTGTGACCATTTGAGAGCAAGGACTGGTTTTGTTTTGTTTTTGCCTTTCTTTGTATTGCCAATCCCTGGCACATAGTCATATCTTAACAAATACTAGGTGCTTTGGGTAATAGATTGATATAGTGAGATATATTTCCTTTTTTTTTTTAATTTTTGGAGGGGTCAAACATGATTTTTATGGAGTGGGGAAATTACTGGTTTTGTAAAATACCTTCAACATAGAAAATCACTAAATCTATTTCTAGTCTTAGAAAGTTGTCTGCAATGTGAAAGGTTACATAATTGTTCCATGATGACTTAGTGGACAGGTATAAATAAATCAAGAAGAAATAAACATAATATCCAAGAAGCAATGAGACTACCTGAATATTCCCAATTTATCCCCTAGCCTTTTTATGTGTATTCACCTAAACTATTCTCAAAGCATATTGGTCTACCAAGTTTAAGAAATTTTCAGAAAAAAAAGAGTTAATAAAAATAATAGGAAATAACCACCCTGTGGTCTCCTGACCATCATGGCTTGAAAATTCTATTGTATTCATGACTTATACTTAGGTGAGTATGAGGTATTCAATTAATAGTGTGATGCTGTGAATGGAGAACCAGAAATCAATTACCTGTGGTATGTTATCTATTTCATCATTTACTTAACCTGTCTTTTGGAAGGATAAATGTATAATGCCATTGGAAATTAAGACTGGAATGACATAGGTTGAAATCCTTGCTCTCCTCATTAACCAGCAGTTTGAATCTGAGCAAGATATTTCCTTTCTTTAAACAACTGTTGCATCTATAAAATGGAAGAGTTAAGATATGAGATCTCTTAAGTATATTTCAACTCCAATGGCTTGTATTCTCTGTGGTCTCTTTTCCTATCTCCATTTACTATAGTTATCTCTATCAGAAGGTAGTTGTCAGGATGATTTGTTAATTCAGTAACTCACAAATACTAACGATAGACAGACAGGGCCTGTGATTACAAGGACAATTTAAAAATATATGTTGGGCCCGTATAGGATTTCTATCGAGAATACAGTATGCTTTCTTGGGGCAAACCTTCAATTAGAAGATTGAGATTAGGATTCATATATAAACATCATTAGCACTTAGTCACACCCTCTCCCCAACATGTACTTTCTTCTTCTTTTCCTTTTACTCTCTTTACCTTTTTTTTCTTTCTGTTGTTGGAATCACTTTGAAAAAAATGAAATATATCTCTCCCCATTTCTTCCTCCTCACCTATAACATTTGAAAGCTTCATCTTCAAAGTTCACTTTTTTCCAAAAATAAATTTGAAGATATCTTCCATGAATTCTTTTTGAGGTCTTATAAATGAACAAAAACCTTATAATAGCTTTCAGTTATCCTTTAAAGTTTAAGTAGACTTTTTACATTACTTATAAGGAATACAAAAAACCTAAAAGCCAAGAAAAAAATCTAAAGCAGGGCAAAAAATGTTGAGTGGTCTTGATGGCTGTATTGAATTGTGTTAATGAATAATAGAAGACAGCCATGAAAGGATCAGAAAGGCAAAAGCCTTGGAATGTGGCAAATTATTCCAACCATAAACAGTTTTGGTTATTTATGTTTGTTCTCTATCTCCCCAGTGGGCAAAAAGTACAAATATCATTATTCTTATTTACATATGATGAAAATAAAGGTCAAATGAAGAATAATCATCGAGAGTTGGAAGAAGCCAAAGAGATCATCTAGTTTACTAGATAATCTCCCAAAGGATTACTTGATAGACCTAGAAAAAAACATAATCATAATCATATGAAAGCACAAAAGGTCAAGTATTTCAAGGTAAATAATGAAGAGAGCCTAGTTTTACCAGATTTCAAGCTATACTACCAAAAAAAGAATAGTTGATGAATTGTTAGTGTCTTCAGCTGATCTCTTCATGGTGTGAAGAAATTCTTCTAGTCTCTCCTTTGATTCTGCCCCTCCTCAAAAGAGTTGGCTACTGATTACACCCTCCCCCAATCGCCCTCCCTTCTATCACAGCCACCTCTCTTATCCCCTTTCCCCCTATTTCCTATATGGTACCTAATTGAGTGTGTACATTATTCTCCCCTTAAGGAAAACCCAGCGAGAGTGAGATTCACTCATTTCTTCTTACTCTCTCAACCCCTCCATTATAAAAGCTTTTTCTTCCCTCTTTTATGCTAGATAATTTGCCTCATTCTACCTCTGCTTTTCTCCTTTGCTCAGTACCATCCTGTCTCACTCCTTAATTTTATTTTTAGCTAGCATCCTCTGATATTAAACTCACCTTTTTTAGCCTGTGTGTGTGTGAGTGAGTGTGAGTGTGTATTCTCTTCAACTACCCTAATACTGAGAAATGTCTAATGAGTTACAAATATCATCTTTCCATGTAGGGGATGTAAACAGTTCAACTTTAATAAGTCCTTTATGATTTCTCTTTCCTGTTTACTTTTTATGCTTTTTTTGAGTCTTGTATTTGAAAGCCAAATTTTCTATTCATAAGTGGTCTGTTCATCAAGAATACTTGAAAATCCTCTATTTCATTGAATGTCCATTTTAACCTGAAGGATTATACTCAGTTTTGCTGGGTAGGTGATTCTTGCTTTTCATCCTAGCTCCTTTGCTGTCTGGAATATCATATTCCAAGCCCTGATTCCTTAATGTAGAAGCTGCTAAATCTTGTGTTATCCTGATTGTGTTTCCACAATACATGAATCGTTTCTTTCTGGCTGCTTGCAATATTTTCTTTGTGACCTGGGAACTGTGGAATCTGGCTATAATATTCCTGCCAGTTTTCATTTTCAGATCTCTTTCAGGAGGTAATTGCTGGACTCCTTCAGTTTCTATTTTACCTTCTGGTTCCAGAACATCAGGAGAGTTTTCCTTGATAATTTCTTGAAAGATGATGTCCAGGCTCTTTTTTCGATCATGGCTTTCAGGTAGTCGAATAATTTTTACATTTTCTCTATCTATTTTCTAGGTCAGTTGTTTTCCAGTGAGATATTTTATATTGTCACCTATTTTTTTTTATTCTTTTGGTTCCTTTTTGGAATTTCTTTTCATGTGTTTGATGTTTTTCTTGGATAGTTATTTTTTTCCTTTGATCTAATCTCTTCTACTGTTCTTTTGTTGTTGTTTTTTCTGTGTTCCTTGATATTTGCTTTGGCAGACAAATTTAAGACAATTTCTTTTTTTTTTCCTTTTTCAGTTTAAGGACTTCTTGTTATTATGATTTATAATTATTATTAGTTAGACAAGATTCATGTCTTATTAATATTCTCCTGGGAATATGGGTAGCTATATGATCTTATAAGGTGAAAAGATTCTTAACAGAATGAAAACTTCCATGAAATAAAAAATAGCATTAAGGAAGCGTGATATGACATTTCTTGGTTTAGGAAAAATATATATATATATGTGTGTATCTGTATATGTATATATGTATGTATATATATGTATATATGTATGTGTGTATACACCCACATCCACACCTATAGACAGATAGATATATAGAGATATATAAGACTGTGGGTATGCATGCATGTATGTATATACATATAGATATACATACACATACAAATGCACAGATGCATATGTATATATACATGCACATATACATACATGTCCTTTATGTCAGTGTGCCTCTACGTCATTACAGCTAATTTTTATGAAAATCTTTATTTGCATTAAATTTGAATTAATTTAACTCAATAAGTATTTACTAAATGCTTACTAGGTATATGGCACTAGACAGTGACAAAGCAAATAGGAGTAAAAAGAACAACTTTGGCCCTCAAGGAACTTATATTCTGATCAGTAAAAAAATGACATATTAAAGGAAACCAAAAAGTGGGGGAATGGAGGATCAAGACATTCATTAATATGGAGGAGAGAAGAAGAATGAAAGCCTTTGAAATGACTTCAGCACTTTTAATTCAATAGAAATAAGTTTGAGGAGGAACTGGCCAACCAAAGGAGGGGCTTACAGGGGTAAAAGTGATCTTTCAAGATGAGAAGTCTTCTAGAATATGTTAGAAAAAGGAGTCTAATCAGTCAGGAACAGAATCCAGAGATGAATGAAAAAGGTTCTATAGAATTGAGTTAGTTTGATAAGAACTCTAGAAATGCAACGCTTCCTTACTGCCCCACCCCCAATCTTATTCATTACCATGGCTTTATCTTTGGAAACTTTGTAAAAAAAAATAGTTTATGACTCAGAGGAAAAGGATTGTGCATTAACAAATACATAAACAAACAAAAATAATAACTAAACAACTGGTAACAGCTAGCTTAATTAGTGTATAGCACTCTGTACTTGGAATCATGAGGACCAGAGTTCAAATTCTGTCTCAAATGCTATTTATGCCTTTTGGCTAATCACTGAGATAGATTCTGTTTGTCTCAGTTTCTTCATCTTTGTAATGAGGATAACAATAATTAACTCACGGGGTTTGTTTTTGAGGATCAAATAATATAACATACTAGGTATATGCACATATGTAACTTTACAAAACTCAGTGAGCTATACGAGCGAGTTATTTTGTTGAAAATGGTAGTAGTAATAGTAGTAGTAGTTAGTAGTACAGTAGTAGTAGTAGTGGCAGTGGCAGCAGCAGCAGTACTAGTCATAGTCGTAGTCATAGTCATAGTAGCAGAAGCAGCAGCAGCAGCCCTGTTTCATATATTCTGGAATTTGGATGGTCTACTTAGTTTTTAGATTCAGTGGGGACAGGAACTCCATATTCAGGTAAAAACAATGATAGGAGCAAAGATAGGTATTAGAAATAGTCAATGCTGAGCTCTTAAAATGTAAATGCTTGTGCAGCATTGCTCTCAAAATAGAGATCAAAGCATCTTAAGCCAAAGTCGTGGAGAACAATTACGTCTGCCTGGGATTTTCTAAAAAAGTTTTGGGCTTTGTTAAAAAGGATGATGGTGGTGTTCAAGTTCAGTTTTAGCATGGACTAAGGAAGGTTCCACTGTATAAAAAGTGTCAAGCCAGTCTGACTATTTGCTTCTCCCTGGTCTAAATTTCATGATTGCCCAGCAACTAGAGATGATTGATGAAAGTGGCAATGCAGTTTCTATCAAGGCAGCCCTTTTAAAGTAGAATTTATGGTTCCGTAAACATGCTTCTTTAGAATATTTGCTTATGGCAAGTCCCACAAAATGTCTAGGCTGCTGAGGCTGGATTCATAAATACATACCTTTCAGTAAAAATAAAGAAACAACACACCTCCCCGAAAAAGTTGTCTGATAACAGTAGTTTTTAAACTGCTTTTTTCCCCTCATCTTAGATTCTTCACAGTCTAAGTCTATAAACACATTCTCATTGTTAAGGTTGTTAAATGCGTATGTAAGGGGAGGGGGATGTCCAAAGGTTATAAATAAAGTATAATAAGATTACAAAGTAAACCAATTCAATTAAATAAGCTCTTATTAATTATCACCTGTGTATCAGGCATTATGCTAAGTGCTATGGATACAAATAGGAAAAAAAAAAGACAGTCCTTGACCTCAAGGAACTAATAATTTAATGAGAGAAGATAACACACAAAGGGAAGATGAAAAACTAGGGATGGGGTGCCAGGGGCACCATTGTCCTGAAGAGTTGAAGCAAGCTAGAGTAACTTACAGAAAAATGAATTACCAGGAGGTTATGAATCTTCTATAGAGGAAGGTTTTGGAGTAGTTTACTGTCAAATGTGTAGTAACATATCAATTGAAATATAGTTCTCTGTCTGGCTCTGTGTATGTCTCTGTGTCTCTTACTGTCTCTGTCTCTGTCTCTCTCTCTCTTCAGCTAGCAATCTACTATCTGTTTCGCTATGTATCTGTCTATATATCTGTGTATTTGCCCCAGGTTAAGAACCCCAGTTTATGGTTTCTAGCTTTGTATCTTCCATGGCATACAGAACTATTAAATGTTCCTGAGAGTGGGGAGTGGAAATATTGATTTTGCTTTATCTGAATCCTCACTATCTTTATGAGAAGCTATGAAAACTCCAGAGCAAATCGTATGTGAGGCAAAGTTCCTGCCCTCAAAGAGTTTATCATCTATTTATGACAACACAAATCTAAATATGAAAATGACCAAAATGAGATATAAAGTTATTTTGTATATAAAGCTATATATGAACTTATTTTGTATATATTTTAAGAGACAACAAAAGTTGGAGACAATTAAGAGTCAACAATAATCAATAGGAGAAAGAGAAACACTAGCTTCTATATATTACACACAGTATCAAAATCTAAGAAAGAATAAAATCTCATCATTATCTAATCATGAAGTCATTTTATTTCCTTTGTGATTTCTCCTTTTTTCATATTTTCAATGGTCTTTAGTTTCACTAGAGGTCAGTACTGACTGTAACGCTACTGGACTTTTTATGCCTTGGTTTGATGGTTTCTATAAGTTCCCATGGTCATAATAGTCATTAACTACTGTCCAGCCTTAGGGTGATGAGTCATTTTGCACTTGATTAGTCTGATTCATGCAGAGCAGACACACGCTCCATTGTCGGTCTCATACTTGAAGCTATTCTAGTTTGGTAGCCACTGTGAAAACCCCTATTCCCCTGAGATATGCCTCAAGAATCCATTATCATTTCCATTTCCCAGTGTGTGATCAGAGAAGTACAGTAGTGGGGCTTATGGCATTGAATTCATTGAAAGAAGATGGATTTGCTTGCTCTCTCAAAAATAGGACTATTCTTTGTTAAAGCATGTCTCATGCTATTGCAATTGGGCTATAAGTGTTAATAGCCAAGTAAGATGCATAAAACAAATTTAGGGGAATATTATTTTTCTGAAAAAAAACTTCACATAAAATTTTTGTAGAAATATTAGTCAACTAAATATAAATATATTTAGCTATTTATTGAGGTCTATGACTTTTTTATAGACATATCTTAATCACTCAATGCATATTCTATGTATACTCTATGTTGCAGGCACTTTTCAAAATGCTATCTATCTCTATGTATAGATATATAGAGGTATATAGAGCTAAAGGTATAGATAGATATAGATATATCTCATTGAGAGAGAGAAGGAGGGAGGGAGGGAGAGGGAGAGGGAGAGGGAGAGGGAGAGGGAGAGAGAGAGAGAGAGAGAGAGAGAGAGAGAGAGAGAGAGAGAGAGAGAGAGAGAGAAATGAGAATATGGATGAATAGAAGACTAGAAATATAGGCCAAGCTGTGAAGTACTTCAAATGACAAATGGGTTTATATGTGATCCTGAACATATTATGGAGTCCTTGGAATTTATTTGGCAGGGCAGTGACATGGTTAGACTTGTCATTTAAGAAAACCACTTTGGCAGCTGGTTGGAGAATGGTTGAAGAGGGGAGCAACTTAAGGTGGAGAGAGAAGTGCGTCCAGGGAATAAATGTTCTTGTTCTTAAGTAGGGACTGAAATACCATTCTAAAGCAATATATCTTAAAAAATCGAAACCTTTTATTCTAACTTCTATTTCTTCTCATCCTCACTTTCATTTTACTTCAAACATTCTAGATTTCATCTAGTCTATGTAACCTGTTATTGCCCTTTCTTTAAAATGAGAAGCTTCTTCTCATCATAGTTCAGCTATTGTTGCTTTCAATTTTTACCACAGCATTTCTTTCTTACTTAACTGAAGTATCAGCTTTGGATTATTGATAATCTTGTTTTGTTAGTTTGTCCTTTGTTTTCATTTGTTTGTTTTTTACTGATTAACTAATTCACCTGTAGTAAGTATCATTTCCTAGTGCAAAAATAGAAACAAGTCCATCCGCTTCCTTGATTTTTATAAGGAACATACTAAACTTGAAACTCTGAGGCATGGTGATATGCAGTCCTAGTATTCTCCTTCCAGTCCCAGTGATTTTTTTTTTTTTTTTACATTTGGAGGGCATTCATTCAGTAATTGGCTACATATATCCCCTAATTGCTGTCCCATTTTCTGGCTTGCTGTTAGAATATCTTAAAAGTGTGAAACTTTTTTTTTCTTTCCATATCGATCATTTCAATCAAAGTCCTACTCCCTACCTACCTCTGCCACCCCATCATCCACCGTTATAAACTCTGGATCTGTGTTTCCATTTCATTGGGAGGAACATGGTATAGTGAATAGAGGATCACTAGCTTGAGGCAGGAAGACATGTGTCCAAGTCTTGCCTGTGATGCACACTCATTGCATGATGATTAGCCTCTCAGTGTTCAAAACAACTCTCTTAGGCAGTAAATCATTAGATGATTTGATGGAAAGGGAGGTTCTATACTAGGAATTCCCCATGCCAACTAAAATTACACATAATGATGATGATACATGATTTTGATATCTATTTTATAATATAGATACATAATAAATTAGGTTTGATGTACTCATTCATAGTATTCATTATAATGCTGGCTTGATAATGGATTCATTCATTTTGTATATATCATTCATTTGCTAAACTTATATCAAACTGCCACTTCATGCATTCATTGGTCCAGGCTATTTTGTATTCGTTGTTTTGTTATGTGGAGAGTTGTAAAGGGAGTTTACTTGCTAATGAAATCAAAGTTCCAGAATATTTTAATGAGTTAATATACAGGTGGAGATATACGAAAGAATAGGATCTAATCCTTTCCCTTAAGGAATTTTCATTATAGTAGAGATGAAAAATCACATATAAATAATTAGAAAATAAATTAGAATATGACCTTTGCATACAAAAATTAAAGGGTTTTTAGAAAAACGTGTATATACATGTATATATGTATATAAGTTAAGTGTGCATATATATAAATATATATGTGTGTATATACATATATACACACATGTGCATATTATCTATCAATGTATCTATCTATATCTTAAATGTCAATAAAATCACTTCCTTAGAACAAACACGTGAAATAGATACTATAACTATCACTACACAATTTCCTAGATGAACAAAATGGCTTTCATAGAAGTAGATCGACTTAAATAAGACTGCATAACCACTAAACGGAAGAGCCAGGATTAAAGCCAACGTCTTCTGACTTCCAGTCTTGCTCTTCTTTTTATTAAGCTGCCACTGCCTTTCTATACTATGGAGGAAGTGGCTGCCTACTAGTGTCAGGATCAGGAAGGCTTCATGGAAGAGGTAACATTTAAGCTCAGCCTTTTACAATGGGTAGCATTTAATCATATGGATTTGGGAAGGGTGTCCATTCTAGAGTTGAGGAATGTTATAGAAACAGAAAAGCACATGTATGGAGAATTGTGAATAAACCAATGTAACTGTGAATGATTTTATTTTGAGATAAGTCTGGAAGGATAGGTTGAAAACAAATTGCTGAATTCTAATTTTGACTAAGGGCAATATATTTGGAAAATGAGGAATCATTGAAGCTTATGAATAAAAATATAGCATGGTCAGAATTATTTATTACATGTCAGAGAGGTGAAAGACAATTTAATGACATGAAAGATGGAATCATAGATTGGCAGATTTGAAGGGGACATCAGATCATTAAGAAAAATTTAATTTTCTGTAAGGAGAAACTGAGGCCCAGAGTTATGAAATGACTTGCAGAATTTGACCCACTAAGGATTGACAAGACTGGAAATTGATCCAAAGTCTTTTGACATCATGCTTAACAACGCGTTTTCTCTTTTTCCTAAGTCTCACCATAAAAAAAAAACAACAAGTTAACAAGGTAACACAACAGTCTATGCAGAAGATAAAGCAGGCCAGTGTAAACTTGGGTTGTAACTAGGGGAACAATACAGAAGAAAGTGATATGAGGATCATCAGCACTTGATGACTGAGTGAATTTAGAATGTGAGACACAGAAAATCAAAGATATCTCCTAGGTTCTTAGGCAGAATGGCTGGGAAAATTAATGAGTGATATATAGTTGGGAAGTAGAGCAACCAGCACCCAGCCCAAAACACTTTTTATTTTATTTCTTAAATGATTCTATTTATGGGAGTGTTTAGTTGATGTGTTTTCTTTAAGCATGTTGATTCGGAAGAACCACCAAGAATCATCCTGCATCAGACATAATACTCATCAAATTAGAGAATGTCTATTTGCCACTCCTCATAACAAAGGTAAAGTTTATGTTGATGAAATGGAGCAAATTTACATAGGTATTAAATAATAGAACTGGAGGTTGAATCCATGTTTTCTAACTCCTCCCCAGCCTCTCATGGGCAGAAAAAGTGTTTTCATATTTAAGTGTATGTGCAAACACTGGATCAGTGTCTTATCATAACAGAGGAGCTTAATGAAACTATGAGCTTGGCTATGCAGGGTTATGCAAGATGGACAGGTCATAATGGAGAGCTCTGTTAACAGTAAACCCCTAAAGATGGAAATGGCAAACTACTCCAGTATCTTTGCAAAGAAAACCCCATGGGCAACATTAAAATGCTAAAAAGAAATGACATCAGAAAATGAGTCTGTCAGATCGGAAGGGCCTGGTGTACTATGGTCCACAGTGTCACAAAGAGTTGGCTATGCCTGAACAATAACACAATGCAAATATGTGAATATATGCACTTATATGTGTAAATATACATTACAAACATATAAATTTATATGTGTGAAAACAAATGTCTTATATTTAAGTATGCATAGATACAAGTCCACATATCTGTATATTCATATAATACATGCATGCACATTTCTATCATAATATTTGCATGTGTATTCATGTGCATACATATACACACATGTGTATTTACACATTGTTAAGTAGGAAAGTATTTATTTTCACTTATACATATATATTAATATATGGATCCATATGTGTGTATATATGTATAAAAGCATATGTGATTTTTTTTTCTAAGATACCACTAGGAAAGTAATGTGGTACATTAAAGAGGACACTAGATTTGGGGTCATAGAGTCTGGGTATAAATGCCTCCATTGCCACTTAGTACCTTTGTGACTTTGGACTAATCCCTTGACATATCTTTTTTATCTTTTTTTTTCTTTTTGTTCATCTTTGTTATTAAGGCTTTGGACTAAGTACTCTCAAGTATCCCTCCCAATTTGATGAACATCTACTATAGAAAATTTCTACTTATTGCTATTGTACTAAACAATATGCTTAAAGAAAACATATTGACATATATTAATATGAAAACTCATTAAAGAAAACATATATATGTGTACATGTTATATGTAAAAGAACAGTCATAAATATCATTTTTAAGAGAACAGTTGTTAATTCAATCCGTACCTAAACCATTCATCTTTTCTCTATAACTTCCTTGATGCATGGACCTCCAGCTTTCCATGATAGGGAATTAAGTACCAAGGGAAGTCAAAGTTTCCTCCTCTGAAATATAATAAAGGATCACAGTTCATACATTTAAAGCTAGGAGTCACTTCTAAATTAATCTATTCAATTCAATAATAAATTTATTAAGCACCTACTATGTGCCAACCACTGTGATAAGCAACATAGCAACATAGAGAGATTGTGGAATGTCATTATTAACTACTAGTCTTTGAGTCAGAAAATGAATTCAACTCTCAGATTTTGATCTTTACAACTGGGTTACCCTAATCAAGTCATTTAGCCTCACTGATTCTGATTTTCTTCTTATGTAAACTATCAGTAATAAACCTTGCCTTACCTACTTCACAGCATGGTTATAAGGAATGTGCCCTCCCCACCCCCAGCCTCAAAGTGATAGAAATGGGAAGTGTCATTGTCTTTAAAATATGTATAATTTATTCAGCATCACTAATTGGTTGCAGTGGGTGAAAGCGTTATACTCTTCTCACAGGTTAAGTTATTTTTTTTAAGAATTTCTGAGAGGATCATAGAGAGAAACTCAAATAAAGAATCTTCCAGTGGAGTACTGAAATGAAACTGTCCACCTATGGCCTGAGACAGCTAGAATCTGTCTTCAGGATCATCTTACCACATGGTGGCTCAAGCTTCCTTCCAGACATTTTAACCAAGTGGGAAAAAAGTACCTTGAGAGTGAAAAATAAACTCCTACGTGCTTTTCCTCTGCAACTTCTAGCCATTTGTTTATATGGCCGAGAAGGGCAATTATCTCTCTCTCTAATCTCTACTGCTTGTGCTCCTTATATGTTATTTTAATTGGCAGTGAATTCTAGTAACAAAGGATATCTTGTGCAATCAAGCATTACTTTATAGGACTCTCAGAGGATACTGGTAGTTTTGCCAAGTGTTGTGGTGTTTTCATCAATGGCAATAAAAAATACCCCTGTGTAGCACCTGATAGCAAGAGATCTCCTCTGATATTTCGCAAACTGTGTAATGTGAGTAGACATGTTAAGTACTGTGATGCTTGATAGACAATGGATGGGAATCTTCACATATCTCTCCTTCTCCTAAGTTTTATGACACTATATGCCTTGCAATAGAAAGCATGAAATGTTAAAGTCGTTGCTATATGTTTTGAAAGTTAAAAAAAAAAAAACGATTCCACACCATATCACCTTTGAGAAGTTGGAAGGCATTGACAAGTTCAAGGAATGTAAGAGAAACAAGACTAATTGGCCTGGAGGGGGAGGAAAGGATTAGTGGAATTAAAAGGGAGCTAATATAGCTAAACCATTTCCTAAATTTAAGCCCTTTCCTGAGAGGGAGGTGTGCAACTTTCTGCTTAATTCTTCCTGACATCTGGCCGACAGGGATTACTAGGAAAAACAGTAAATTTGGCATCAGCAGACTACCATACTTGCCCCTCCCTGTGGTTGCTGCTGAGACTTTGAAAAGAGGACTAGTTTGGGAGTAAAACAAAATGAAATAATAAAAAAAAAACTATGCCTAAAGTCCAGCTCTGCTATATTCCCTCTCTGAACAGCAATATCCTAATTTATAAAATTAAGGCATTCAATTCCCATGGGTTATATTGGGGAAAAATTTCTCCGAAGACTAATGACCTGGGTTCAAAATAGTATTACATTATATTTTGACCTTCAGAAAATCATTTAACCCCCTTAACTCTTAGGATATTCATCTTTAAAATGAAAGTAGTTGGAACAGAGGGCCTCCAGGGGCCCTTCAAGCTCTCAGTCTATGATCATATTATCCAACCATATGATTTCTAAGTTGCTTTTAACTCTGAATCCTATGTGACTATGGCTAATGGAATTCCATTGTTCCTCTCTTAAACACCTAAATAGTATTTAAGAGATTAGCACATTATTGAATAGGTGTCAGCACACTGGACAGCACTTGACTCTATCCACCTCCATCACAACCACTGAATGCCAAAGGAGAGAATGTGGTTTTGTTTAGAAAATGGCTAATAAGCCAAGATGCAAATTGGGCAAAAACATGAAAATATATAGAGTCATGTTGACAAAAGAGAATATGGGACTTTGAGTCAAGATGACCTGAATAGGAATCCTGCCTCTGACACTTAATTAGCTGTGATCCTAGACAAGTTACTTAATCTCTTTTGGCTTCAGTTTCCTCATCAGCAAGAAAGGGATAACAGCTGTTACCTTCTGGGATCATTGTAAGCATCAATTGCAATCATATATGAAAAAAGATTTGTAATCCTTAAAGCAATTTATAACTGTTATTATTACTAGCTTATAGTCTTATATGAATAAATATAGGAATAAACATGCATGTATGCATGTCTACACACAGAGAAATGATGAATGATGTCAGGATCATTAATTAGGAAGAGTTATTTTAAGGAGTTAAGGGAGGCAGTTGCTTAAAATATATGAAGGCCACTGTGGCAAGGTTAAAAGAAATATATTTATCTTCAAAAGAAAAGATTCAGTTTAAAAATATTTTAAAGAGTTTACTCACAGAATCTGATAGGTAGAATACGTCTGTGCTACCATCTAGGTCATGGATAGTGAACCTGTGACCTCAAGGCCACATGTGGCCTTCTAGGTCTTTGGGTGTGGCCTTTTGACTGAGTGCAATGGTTTTTACAGAACACAGTTTTACAGAACAAATCCTTTTGTCAAAGGGATTTGTTCTATGAAGCTTGGATTTAGTCAAAGGGCCAAACTTGAGGGCCTACAGGACAATCCCAATCACCAAAGAGCTTATATTCTAAAGGAGAAAGACAACATAGAAAAGGGAACTGAGTAGCAAGTTATGGGGCAGAAAGAAAATAACTGTCATTGTGACATAGTTGATGTTCATACCCTTCATGAAAACTCTTTTACTGTTTAGGGGCATTTTTCATTTAGTTTCTAGTCTGGCCCCATTTTCCCAATGATTGGGGGCTCTATAGTTCTGATGTCTGAATGAGTAAGTTTTCTATTGAACTATTTTAGCATAAACATTAGCAGTATCTAGGAAATATGTGTTCATATTTGTAGAGCTAGAAGATATCTTACTCTCCAAAGAAACAAGATAGATGAAGCAATTTGCCCAAGGTCATATACAGAGTAATGGACAAAGAGCTAGAATTTTTAAATTCAGGGCCTGGCACCTTTTTCAATGGATGAGGAAGAAGACAATTACAATGGTAATGGAACTATCCTTTCTGTAAATATACTTTAAGCCATGAAAATATTTTTGTGTACCTTTGGTCTCCACAAATATCCAAGTGATAAAAGTACTATTATCACTCCCCTTCTGGTGATGAGAAAACTGAAACCCAAAAAAGTAGAGTAACATCACGAGTGTCATACAGCCAGTTAAAGCCTGGATTTGAAAACATTGCTTCCTAACTCCAAGTCCGGTGTTCTTTTCATTATCCCATGTTGTCTCTGACTATAATCGTAATTATAATTATAGTAATAGTGTTGGCAGTTTTAATGATGATGGCATGTGATTGTAAAAAATATCTGAATTAAATTTATTTTAGTTAAAATCTTGAAGGTTGTGTACAGAAATCAAGACATTTGGTTTGAATTCTGCCTCTCTATATTCAATCCAAATAAACAATTATTAAGTAGAGCATGTGTATAATGAGAGTGATGAGTACAGCATGTACATAGAAGGACGCTAATGAGAATGCCCAGGAAAGATGTAGGTAAAGTGCTTTCCAAAAATCTGAAGAAGAGATCATTTGTACTGTGGCTGGGCATTTAAACCTTTTTGAACTTTCATTAACTCACTGAGAAAAACCGGAGGGATAAAATTACCTCTCTAGTCCTCTCCAGATCTTACAATCTTTGATTCTATAATTTTCTCTCAAGAACAATGAAATATAGGAGTCAAGTATGACATTAGAAATCATGAGTGCTGAAAATGGGGGAGATAATAGAATCACTGACAATGATAGGGAAAGGAAAGAAAAAATAAACATTTAGAAAGGGATTATTGAAGAGGTTATATTTTTTATCCTGTTCAGTTAAATTTGGCAGTGATACATGGCAAAAAGATGTTGGGGACAGCTGGAGATAAGAAAGTATGCTATGGCAGCCAGAATACAGGTGAAGAGGTATATTGGTGAGTTTTTAATATTGGTTCATTTGAATACAAAGAGACAAGAAAGCATTCTCAATAAGTCTCAGGAAGAGGAAAAGTCAAGAACAAAATTAACAATATTAACATCAAAAGTAACAGCATTATTATTTATCATGGTGTCATTTAGGAGGTTTGAAGAAGAATAAATGAAAATCAATTAAAATGCTGTTGAGGGGTCAGCTTGAGGATCTATGCCTTTAAAATAAACCTAATTATTTGGAAATGTTTACCCCAAGTCATTAAACTGTGCATACCATTTTCACCCAGCAATACTACTCCTACATTTTTACCTTGATGAGGTCAAAGAAAGAGGGTTCATAGTCCAAGTGTGCAAAAATGCTTATAGCAACTCTTTTTTTGTTTCTAGGGGGGAAATGAATAGCAATAACAACTAGAAACTGTTTGTGTGCATCAATTATTGGAGAATGCCTAAATAATTTATTGTAAATGAATGAAACCAATATTATTGTACCACAAGAAATCATTAAACTGATAGTTTCAGAGAGAAAAAAAAATAAGACCTTTATGACCTGATTAGGACAAGGGGGGAAATGTTTGATAATAATAGCATTATAAAGAAAAATATGGGAAGAAGTGATAATTCTCTTAAGTGCAATGATCCATCATTCCAGAGAAACAAAGATGACTCATACTACTTACTTCTTTTCAATCAGTCAGTAAGAATTTATTAAGCATTTGCATGCTAGAAAGTGTGCTAAGTGCTAGGGACACAAAGAATGAGGTAAAAGATAGTCTTTGCTCCTAAGGAGCTCAAAATCTAATGGGAGACACCACAGGCAAATGAATACGTGCAAACAAGCCCATGTATAATTAGCCATGTGCTTCTGGATTTAGCCAATTTCATAATATTATTGTCTTTACTAAGCCTTTTTGTCACACGGTTTTTATTTTTAGTCAATTTAGGAATAAGGTAGGAAGGAGAGAAAATATTGAATTAAACTAAAAAAAAAAAAAAGAATGAGACCTGGTTATTAAATCATGACAAGAAGATAAATAGGGAAAAAATTGTTCAGAAGATTAAAGTAGCAGCATGAAGACCTATACCCCTCTTTTGCTCAGCTTACAGTTTTGTGCTAATAACTTGGGTCAAAAAATGCATTAATATGGTTTTATTTTGTGACAGTAAGGATCAAGTATGTTTACTTCTAACAGTAGGCTGATTAGAATAACTTGCCTTAAGTAGAAGGAATCAGATTCATCTGGTTTACTAACATATTTTTATTAGTTCTTTGTCAGTTGAACACTGGATTTGGGTCCATATATAAGTGGCCTATTGCTTGTTCTTCTTATGTTTGAAATCTTGTTGTTTTTAAAAATAAATATTACTCCAAAAACATGCAAAATATATACCTCTTTAAGATAAAATTTTAATTACTATTAGAAGAATTTCAGTTCAGACTTTAAAATGTCTGCCCCAAAGATATTTAAGTTTAAAATAATCATGGAAATCTCATTACCATAGAGGTAATGATGAAGTTAGAATACTCATATGTATATGTATATATGTATATTTGTGTATATGTACATGTATGTATATACATTCATGTACATGTATACATATACAAGTCCACACATATACTCTAAATATGGATGTGTGTATATATGTATGTATGCATGTTCAAATACATATTTGTGTACCGATATACTTAAAAGTAGAATTTTTCATGAATTATAGAAATTCACAAATAGATATAGAAAATCATAATGCAAACTTGTACCAAGCCATATATAATTAAACTTTTTGAAATTTATTAAAGGTATGGAGAAGAAAAAAAATCAGTAAATTGTTAGTTACCTGATTTAAATCTCATTGACTAGACATAAAAAAATAGTTATGTTGAATATCCAATGTGATGAAACTGTGATTTCATGATAATAATTTAATGACCACATGTCAGAATTTGGTAAATTCAGTATAACATTATATTAAACAATATTTTCAATGAAAAAGACATATTAGCTCCTTGAAAAAGGCTGAGTGTCTTACCAAGGTCACATTTTTAGAGAGGAGGAAGTTCGTATTACCTTAAGTTTGCCAATATTCACAGGGCAATGGTACCACTAGATGTTTCCTCCTATCTCTTCTCAGCTCGTTCTAAGGCAGCAGCCATAACAAATTCATTCTAGCATCGATTTCCTAACTTTTTTATAGTGTGAAATGAATACTTCAGTTTTCAAATGACCTTGGAATTCTAGAAACCAATAAACTTCAAACTGATCTGGATTTCTTGGTTTAAACTATCAGATAAGACATTTTAAAAAATTGCCAAGTTTTCACATTTCATTCTATTTTAACTGATATCTATGTTTGTATCATCTACCAAACATGATAGAAATAAGAAATGAGCCTTCTTCTGAAGCTACAGAGCTTGCCAAGGTTTGCCTCATTTGTTGTTTGTTAAGTGGCCAGCATAAACAGGGAATCATGCAAAGACCGGGAAATTCTTATAAGTCGGTGTTCAATGACAATATTATTAAGAATTCCATTTTGTTTGTTGGCTTTTATTCTAAAACTCCTGAAGTTTGGCTACAAATAGATCATTTATATTCATGCATTGACTTTTTTTTTATCATTTTCATAATGAAGATTCTCTTCCCAGACATCATTGTGTACATGCTTAGCTATTACAAACTCAACTGTAGGAAAGATAAGTAATTTCAAGTTGTAATCTAAATGGCGTCTGGTTATCTAAATGGTGTTTTAATATAAAAGCACTGCTTTTCTCTGGTATCAGTGTTTTATTTACACTGTGATATTCTATTAAAACTATATTAGCTGCCATTTTCTTAATTTAGATATTTCTTTTCCCCTACGAAGGATTTTTTGAAGATGACATAGGATCATAACTCAAAACATACTTTTTAATATTTCTGGTGACTACATTTAACATGAAATAATGAATTAGAGGAAGAGTCAAACAAACAATGAACATACGGAGTGTACGTTTGGCCATTATATATATATATATATATATATATATATATACTTTTCAAACTAATAATTAAGCTTATTTGCATCATGCTTGAATACCTACAGGGTACATTCCTCACAAACCAATCAATAGCCAAAAACATTATTAGGAAAATGCAGTAGCATGCAGGACCTATAGGAGGAATGTGTGGGTTATTATTTGGCTAAAAGACTTCCAAATTATTTGACATGGGCAAAGTATTAATCTCTCTCTTTCTCAATTAAACTGTGTATTAAATGGGGATAATGTTATAATGAAAGGCTACATGACACAGGTGACTGGCCTTGCAATAAAAAAAAGATTTGTATTCTACCCTATCTCCTGATACTTAACAGCTATTAGATGGTGATCATGTCACTAAGCCTTTATTTTCTTCAAGCTGCTGGCAGACTATTTTCTATATTTTTTTCTTTAATCTTTATTGGCAAAAGGGCTTTCCATATCATGAAACTTCCCCAAAGTGATGAAATCTCAACTCTAGATTGGATACCTACAGTGTTTGTCTTGCTAGAGTGTGGTAAAATATAAATCAGAGAACATGAAGCACTTCACAAAATTTAAGAAGTAGTGACTAAACCTGTGATTACACTAGTGATGAAACTCCCATTATTAATGCAAGTCAGCACTCTGCAACTTAGTGAGTTAGAGAGTTGTCTAGAACAGGGATGGGAAGCCTGTGGCCTGAAGGCCACATGTGGCCCTCTAGGTCCTCAAGCATGGCCATTTGACTGAATCCAAACTTCACAGAACAAATCCCCTTAATAGAAGGATCTGTTGTGTAAAACGTGGACTCAGTCAAAAGGCTACACACAAAGAAGGATCAAGATGGCCACATGTTGCCTTGAGGCTGCAGATTCCTCACCTCTTGTCTAGAACCCCAAAAAGTTCTACTGATTTCCAGAGGAAATCTCTGGATCTTTGTTCACTTCACTGAACTGACTCTGAGCCTAAGCTTCCTTCATCTGCAAAGTGAACATGGGGACAATGCTTAGAATAGTTTGATCACAAGATTCTGTAAAGAATTTTGCAAACCATAAAACACTATAGATATTTATGTTATTGCTATTACCTCAATTTCAGAAATAATAAATCTGAGGTTCAGAGAGATGAGGCAACTTAACCCAAGTTAATCAGTTCTTTTAGTGTCAGAATAGCAACTTGATCTCAGGTCTATACCTCCACATCCATTAACCGTGCTATTATTCCATCCTGTTTTCTTGTTTCTAAAGAAATATCTATGATTTTCCATTAATTTTCATTACAAAAACTTAGGTCATGTATTCTCTCCATCATCATAATCACTCAGCAATCTGCTATAGAAATTTTAATTAGACATAACTAGCTTTAGTTATAGCAACCACCTCTAGTTAGACTCCACTTTTGTAACTGAATATTAGGAAACCACAAATCTCTTTTTCCATCTTAGATATCAACTCTTTTATGACTTCCCTCTTATGATCCAAATGGGATTTTATTTTTGTAATCTGAATACATTTCTATATCTCTTCATTTTGTTTTGTTTTAGCTATTTTACTGATGTAATCTCATAGAAATATTGAAGAATTGGAATGGAACTTAGAATATAGTCTTATTTTTTCAGTCATTTTTCAGTCATGTCTGACTCTTTGTGACCCCATTTGGGGTTTTCTTGGCAAAAATACTGGAGTAGTTTTCCATTTGCTTCTCCAGTTCATTATATAGATGAGGAAACTGAGGCAAACAGGGTTAAATGACTTGCCCGGGGTCACACGGCTAGTAAGTATCTGAGGCCAGATTCAAATTCAGGCCTTATTGACTCCTTGCTTGACACTCTACTCACTGAGTTATGTAACTGACCCAGACAGAATCCAGTCTAGATGTTATTAAAAGTGCCTCTGCTATGAACCTATTTTTAGTAATGCCTATAGAGTCCTCAGAATCTTGTATTTCAAAAAAAAATTAATGAAAAGAAAATCTAAGTTTCCTTTAAAGATTAGTTAGAATAAAAATGTTTTCATTTCCTCATTCAAGTTCATGGACCCCCTGAAGTCTACCCACAGACTCCTGTTGATCAGAGGTTAAGAATGCTGATCTAGTTCAAACTGTGCCTGAGGCATGAGTACCCCCTACAACATACTTAAAGGAACCGTACATGTCAGTGGATATTGAGTCCTGCCATGATGGTAACTTACTGCGTATAATTTCTTGAGCCTCTCTTTCTTCATGTATAAAATGAGACTAATGAAACCTATTGATACTTCCCTCATGAGGGAATTGTAAGAAAATAAGTCTTTTTTTCAAAGTTCAAAGCACTATATAAATATATGAGATGTTACTCAGCCAAGAAACAAACTTGTTCCTTAATTAGTTCTAACTGTTAGGAAGCCTTTCTTTCTATCATTCTGAAGTCTATTTCTCTACATTTTTATACCCATAACTGCTTGTTTTGCCTTTTTGGGCCATGTAATCTATAGCCCCATGACAACTCATTAAGACATTTAAAAAGCAATATCATATACTTCTTAAATCTCTCCTTCTGCAGGATAATCTCTCATTAATTCAACTGTTGCTTTATCCTCATCGCATTCCTCCAGATAGTTCTGGCTCAGTGCTTTATAAACTTGACCTCCACCAAGGAAATTTGGTGTTATTTTAAAGCATCCGTGAGCAAAGATAAGCACAAAGCATTGCCAAATTTGATCCATATTTAAGTGATAAACCATGAAGTTTTACTCAGTAAGTTAAATAAAAAAAAATTGTGGACTGAAAAAGTAAAATGTCACGCACATATTTGATTTTTTTTTCTGAAGTGTACTTAGGTGCTTTGCTGATTAAAAAGAAAACAACAACATGAATTGAAAGGCATTGACAAATTGATAGAAAATTTTACTATATATATAATATATATGTATATATATATATTATTTATGTATATAAATATATATGTATTTCCCCAATCAACAGTAACTAACAAAATTAAAAATGCTATCACATTAAGAAATGCTCATACTATGAGATGACATGGAGCCAGGGAGTTTCGGATTTAAGTCCCACCTGTGACATACACTGGCTATGTGGCCTTCAGCAAATCATTTAATTTCTTGAGTGTTCCATGCAAATCTCTAATGCTATATATTACAAAGTAGTACTGGACTTCCATTGGCAGGGTAAAGTCTTTGCATGAGAGATTCCCCTATGGCTGCAAAATCACAGAATAGAATCCTACCCCTATTCAATCTTTATATTATTAAAAAATATTGTGAATTGTTCCATTTTATTGATATTCTTAGGGCAACTAGGTGGCACAGTGTATAGAGCACAAGGCCTGGAGTCAGAAAGACCTGATTTCAAATCTGGCCTCAGACACTTACTAGCTTTATGACACTGGGTAAGTCATTTACCCCATTTGCCTCAGTTTCCTCATCTGTAAAATGAGCTAGAGAGGTAAGTGACAAACTACTCTAATGTCTTTGCCAAGAAAACTCCAAATGGGTATTGAAGAGTTGGGCACAACTAAAATGGCTGAAAAACAATTTTTTTTGGTATTTTTCCCCTTGGATGCATGCACATAAAATAGATTTCTTTATACATTCTGACCATGGATAATGACAGTAAGACAATAAAACTGCCTTACTCTATATATTTTTCATCTAAAATTACACCTAAATATTGAATCCAACATGATGGCTATTGTCAGCTCTTGTTTGTCTATTGTAATATGTTTGACTCATATTTAACTTCTTTAAAGGGCCCCATCACGATACATTAAACATATAATGATGTCTGTATCTTAAAAGCATGTAGTTGATATTTAATCCAACATATTTTTTTACATATCCATTCTAAATTAAATTATTTTCCACTTGTGTACACTCCTGAACTTCATCATGCCTTTCTGGAATATCATCATCTTGAAAGATGTCTTTCCTTCCTCTGGTTGGCAAAGGTAAAAGAAGCACAGTAGAGAGATCCTCCCAAATCCTTCACTTACAGAGGGTGCCCAAAGCAGCCAGCTCATCATTTTCAACCAGCTGCTCTCATGGAATCCATTGAACCAACTATGCTTCCCATAAAGTACCTGCTTTTCAGAAGCTCTTTTGTATTGTCTACCCCATTTGATTGTGAGCTCCTTGAGGGCAGGGACTGTCCTTTGCCTTTCCTTAACCTTGGTGCTTGGTACACTGTCTAGCATACAGTAGGTATGCAACAAATTTTATTCACTGGTTAACTGAATCTTAACAGATTTGGTTCACTATTTTTTAATTATTTTTTTAATTTCAATTTTGAAATTTTCTTCCTTACCTATACACTGAAAAGACAAGAAAAATAAAATTCATTGCAAATATGTATAGATATGCAAAAAATTTTCCTTAAAAAACAAAAGGATGAAAAGGAACAAAACATGCTTCAATTTGAACTCTGGGTCTATCAGTTCTCTTTCTGGAGGTAGATAGCATGTTTCTCCATGACTCCTTTGGAATTTTTGTTGGGCATTGTATTGATCAGAGTACTAACTCTTTCAGAGTTGATTGTCTTTATAATATTATTATTGTATATATTGTCCCCCTGGTTCTGCTTACTTGGCTTTGCATCAGTTCATGTTAGGTCTAACCAGTTTTTTTTTTTTCTGAAACCATCTCTTGAACCATTTTTTATAGCATAATGACATTCCATCATTTCTCACTTAGCTGCTCTCATAAAATTCATTATATCCCTGAGCCAGGTACTCTCCCCAGCAAGCCCCTGCTTTTCAGCTTGTTTTTATATATTTTCTCCCCCATTTGACTGTGAGCTTTTTGAGGGTAGGGGCTGTCTTTTACCTTTCCTTATATCCTCAGTGCTTAGCACAAGGAATCTAGGTGGTGTAGTCAATAGAGCATCGGGTCTGGAGTCAAGAAGATCTGAGTTCAAATCAAATCTCAAATACTTACTAGCTGTGTGACCCTGGACATGTCACTTAACCCTGTTTGCCTCTGTTTCTCACTTTTAGAATAAAATGGAGAAGAAAATAGCAAACTACTCCAGTATCTTTGCCAAGAAAATCTCAAACGGGTCAGAAAGAGTCTGAAACAACTGAACAATATTTTTTATGATGCTTTCCAACGTAATTTCAGATCCTAATGCTATGTAATCCCACATTGTAGCTATTCTCCATATCTTTGTAAAAATTTTCTTTTTTCTTTTTTTTAAAAAAAATTACTCCTTTTAGTTTAAATATTCAGTTCCACAAGCTTTTGAGTTCCAAATTTTCTCCCATTCCCTCCCCCCACCAAGATGACATGCAATGTAATATATGTTCTACATATACATTCACATTAATATATTTTTACATCAGTCATGTTGAAAAGAAGAATTAAAACCAATGGAATGAACTACTAGAAAGAAGAAACAAAAGAAAAAAGATAAAGAGAGCAAATAGTATACTTCTATCTGCCTTCAGACTCCATAATTCTTTCTCTGAATGTGGATAGCATTTTCCATCATGAGTCTTTCAGAGTTGTCTTAGAACCTTGCATTACTGAGAAGAGCCAAGTCTTTCAAAGTTGGTCATTAAACAATGTACCTATAACTGTGTACAATGTTCCCCTGGTTCCGCTCCCTTCACTCAGCATCAGTTCATACAAGTCTTTCCAGGTTTTTCTGAAGTCTGCCTGCTCATCATTTCTTACAGTACAATAGCATTCCATTACATTCACGTACCAAAGCTTGTTCAGCCATTCTCCAATTGATGGCCATCCCCTCGATTTCCAATTCTTTGCCACTACAAAAAGAGCTGTTTTAAATCTTTTTTGTACGTGTGGGTCCTTTTCCCATTTGTATGATCTCTGAGATACAGCCATAGAAGTGGTATTTCTGGGTCAAAGGGTATGCACATTATTATAGCCCTTTAATCATAATTTCAAATTGCTCTCCAAAATGGTTTAATCAATTCCTTGTGAAAATTTTCCAAGCCAGATGTTTATGCCTTTATGCGTTGATAAATGTGGTTCTTAAAATGGGTCCAAATATCTGCTCTATAGACAACCCTTCATTTGCTCTCCATCCATTTATATCTACTCTTTGAGTCTTCTCATTCAAGCAGTATGAAATCCACCTGGTCATACCCTCATCCTGCCTACATCACTCTAATCTTGTCCAATATAATACATGAGAAGCTTTGGTGAATGAATATGGGAAAATAAAATTACCTTAAACTATATCTACTACATCGCATTGATGTAACCATTTAATTTTTCGATATGTGTATTTTGTATAATATTGTAAAGAATTACATATAACATATTCATGGGATAAAAAAAAATGTTGGAAGATAGGTTTTTAGACAGTAAACCAAAGGCTTTAAAATGTATCTACTGTAAACAGTAACAGCAAATCATGTGTCTACTAATCCTTTCAGTAAACTGTACTACTGTGAACATGTGGTCACTTATAGATCATCTTTTGTGAAAGCCTACAGGTTCTCCTGTACCTTTGTCAAGGTTGCCATTGGTGAATTTGTACATTATTTTCATAAAGATTTTCTATAGAAAGGAAAACAGTTATGTTGATCACTAGCTGTTAATATTTTCTTAGCCATCTTTTTAGTTATACTAAGGTTAATGACTTTTCTAAGCATCTTGTATATCCTAAAATCTTTGAGACATCTGGAGAATTGATTGCTTTATGACCTCAAAATTGTCTTTCCTCCAAGAAAAACCTGACTAATGCATTTATATCTTATACCTCTTCGGTACCTTCAATTCACTGAGTGCAGCTGGGGAGAATTTGATCTTTTACCTACTTATCTTAGTTTTCCATTTCTGATTGACCACCGTCATTCTATTCATCTCTGTCTGAAGATAATGTTTCTTGGTAAAGAATACAGAAGTGAAATAAGGACTGATTACTAGTTCCTTCTTTCCATTGTCACCATCTTTGTCCCATGCACCCAGAATCGTTATTCAATTCATTCTTTGGTCTTTCTTATGACCCCATTATAGCTAAGAAAAAAAATCTTTTATATTGTCCTTAGTCCATAGCACATCATAATCTTCAGCTCTTTTGCAATTTTAGTGACTCTGAGCCAGTCGTTTTAATTTTCTAGCGCTCTGCATGTTTCCTCTATTAAAGGGAATAGGATAGAAAGATAAGATCATAGCTAAAATTCTTTCCAGATGTGAAATACTATGTTTTAAGGTCTCTTCCATCCCCCAAATCCATTCATTCTGCTACTTAATCAAGCTCTTGAATTTTAAGAACAGTGAAAAATTCCTTATTCTTAAATTCTTTTCAAGGAGTAGGGGGATGTAACAAAGGCAATCACTAAATACTTTTGATAACCAAGGTATCCTCAATTATTATACTACTATTTAAGCTGCCTTAATACTTTTTACATAACTTCACATGAATCAAAATGTGTAGTTTTCATTAAAATTAATAACATTTTATATAGATACTTAGAACTTTTTGATTTAAATCTAATATTCTTTTTTGTGTTCTATGTATGTAGAAATAATCTTTATTTGGTTTTTAATTAAAGTATAAAATTAAAATAAAGAACTATATATACATAGGTAACTATATGCCTATTTTAATTCTCACCACAACATTATAAGGAAGGTAGTGCGATTATCATATATCCATTTTATTATATCCATTTTATTGATGAGGAAACTGACACCTAGCAAAGTGAAGATCTAAGTCATGACATAACCTCAAATGCCTTACCTCCAAGTGCATGTGATGTTTCAATGACATGACACTGCATCCTCAGTCTTACTCATATTCAATTTGTGGTTATAAAACACTATAGATGTCATCTCCTTAAGCCCTCACAGCAACTCAATGAAGACAGTTTCTGCATGCATTATTGTGTGGAGTACATGGGATAGTTACTGAGAAGGAATACAAATGCTCAAAGGATCATTAGTCAGACAGTTTACTATTATTGACATCTGAGCATGTAGCTCTACTGCTCTTCAGTCTCATAGCCTTTACAATAGATGGTGGCACAGGAATAAGTTGGAATGGTTTACACTATTTAGAACAAAATGTTAGGTCTCTGTTCTAATGTCTGATTGTTGTTGTTGGGCTTTTCCACAGAGACTGAGTGGAGATAATCAGCAGGTGATCCTGCCTTTCTCTTTCTACTATCTCTTTCTCCTTCCTACCCTCATGGAAAATAAGGCATACTAAAATTGGATGGAGTTCACTAAACCAGTGATGATTAAGAGAGCATTGTGTTTATTGCCTAACTGGAAGTAAGCCAATCTTGGGTCACTAAAACTTTCTCAGGTGGTTCAATCAGTGGCCAAACATGGAGTCACTTCTGTCAACAAGGGCCAAACAAGGCCACACTCACACTTGTCTTCCTCGTTATGTATACGTATATGAGTGCATATGTGTGTATGTGTATTAATGCATGCATGCATATATGTATGTATACACGGTAACCGAACATCAGGAAGATTAAGTGGCTTATTCATAGACAGCTTATGTCCATACTGAAACTCAGATCTCCCAGCTGTAAAGCCAGTACCTTTCACTGCACCACTGAGGTTCACACTGCCTAATTGGTGAGTATATAAGCTTCAAATTCATGCACTCTACCATATCTCACTGGCCCTGGGCATATTTAATATTCTAACCCAGCTACCTGGCCATATGCCATTCTTTTATCACTTCTCTGGGAACCATAATCAAATCACTGCTGCTATTGATAATGGAGAGTTTGTCTACCATCTTTCCTATGAATCTTTTCATTGTTCTTATGACTCCCTAACCCAAAGCACTAATCCCTAGTCATCACTATCTTAAATGCTGGGTCTCTGCCTTTTAGAATGATAACTTTGAGGACAATTGTTTCCTCTTTTCTGTTTGTCTCAGCAGTGCTCTCCACAGTATTAGTGAATAAATGATTTGGGGGATTTTTCATTCATTCATTTGTTCATTCACCTCTTTTTATAATATAGATTATTTTAAAAATTATTTAATATTTTATTTCCACAATTATAGGTAAAAACATCTTTTAACACTTTTGTTATTTATTTATTTAATACTTTTAGTTTTCAGCATTAATTTTCACAAGAGTTTGAATTACAAATTTGCTCCCCCTTTCTACCCTCCCCCCACTCCAAGATGGCATATATTCAGATTGCCCTGTTCCCCAGTCAACCCTCCCTTCTGTTACCCCATTCCCCCACCATCCCCTTTTCCCTTACTTTATGGTAGGGCAAGATGGAATTTTATGCCCCATTGTCTGTATGTCTTACTTCCTAATTGCATGCAAAAACTTTATTTTGAACATCTGCTTTTAAAACTTTGAATTCCAAATTCTCTCCCCTCTTCCTTCCCCACCCACCCTACCTAAGAAGCAAGCAATTCAACATAGGCCATATGTGTATCATTATGCAAAACTCTTCCACAATACTCATGTTGTGAAAGATTAACTATATTTTCCTCCTTCCTATCCTATCCCCCTTTATCTAATGTTCTCCCTTGACCCTGTCCCTTTTCAAAAATGTTTGTTTTTGATTACCTCCTCCCACTATATGCCCTCCCTCCTATTGTACCCCCTTTTTGATCTTCTTCCTCCTTTCCTGTGGGGTAAGATACCAAATTGAGTGTGTATGTTATTCTCTCCTCAGGTCAAATCCAATAAGGACAAAATTCACTCATTCCCCCTCACCTGCCTCCTCTTCCCTCCCAAAAGAACTGCTTTTTCTTGCCACTTTTATGTAAGATAATTTACCCCATTCGATCTCTCCCTTTCTCCCTCTCCCAATATATTCCTCTCTCATCCCTTAATTGAATTTTATTTTTTTAGATATCATCCCTTCATATTCAACTCACCCAGTGCCCTCTGTCTATATATATGTATGTATATATATATGTATATATATAGATAGATAGATATAGATATAGATATCTATATATATCCATATCTCTATATATATATATCTGTATATTCCCTTCAGCTACCCTAATACTGAGGTCTCATGAATTATACACATCATCTTTCCATGTAGGAATGTAAACAAAACAGTTCAACTAGTAAGTCCTTTATGATTTCTCTTTCTTGATTACCGTTTCATGCTTCTCTTGATTCTAGTGTTTGAAAATCAAATTTTCTCTTCAGCTCTGGTCTTTTCACTGAGAAAACTTGAAAGTCCGCTATTTTATTGAAAATCCATATTTTGCCTTGGGGACTTATACTCAGTTTTGCTGGGTAGGTGATTCTTGGTTTTAATCTTAGCTCCACTGACCTCTGGAATATCACATTCCAAACCCTTTGATCCCTTAATGTAGAAGCTACTAGATCTTGGGTTACTCTGATTGTGTTTCCACAATACTTAAATTGTTTCTTTCTGACTGCTTGCAGTATTTTCTCCTTGATCTGGGAGCTCTGGAATTTGGCAACAATATTACTAGTAGTTTTCTTTTTGGGATCTCTTTCAGGAGGCGATCGGTGGATTCTTTCAATTTCTATTTTACCCTCTGGCTCTAGAATATCAGGGCAGTTCTCCTTGATAATTTCTTGAAAGATGATATCTAGGCTCTTTTTTTGATCATGGCTTTCAGGTAGTCCAATAATTTTTCAATTCTCTCTCCTGGATCTATTTTCCAGGTCAGTAGTTTTTCCAATGAGATATT
>CM053622.1:721168493-721192139 GCA_028646595.1 Phalanger gymnotis | reverse complement strand
AAGATAAAAAAAAGGGGGGATGATGGAAGTTAGGGCAGATGGGGATGAAGATAATCAAAAACAAACACTTTCGAAAAGGGACAGGGTTAAGGGAGAAAATTCAATAAAGGGGGATAGGTTAGGAAGAAGCAAAATATAGTTAGTCTTTCACAACGTGAGTATTGTGGAAGGGTTATACATAATGTTACGCATGTGGCCCATGTTGAATTGCTTGACTTCTTAGGGAAGGTGGATGGGAAGGGAAGAGGGGAGAGAATTTGGAACTCAAGGTTTTAAAAAAATAGATGTTCAAAAGTAAAAAGAGTTTTTTTTTTTCATGCAATTAGAAAATAAGATGCACAGGGAATGGGGCATAGAGATTTATCTTGCCCTACAAGAAAGGAAGGGAAAGGGAAATGGGAAGGGAATGGGGCGACAGAGGGTAGGGTAGGGCAGACTGGGGAACAGGGCAACCAGAGTGTATGCCATCTTGGAGTGGGGCGGGGAGGAAATGGGGAGAAAATTTGTAATTCAAACGCCTTTGAAAATCAATGCTGAAAACCAAACATGTTAAAAATAAATTAAAAGAAAAAAAGAAAAGAAAAAGAAAAAATAAATAAAAAAACAAAAAAACAAAAAAAAAAAACAAAAAAAGAACAACATTTATTAGTCTTTCTAAAAGTGTATAGAATACAAAAAATAATGAAAAATTTATTGAGCTCTCTAATTTTTCCTCTCATATTTAAGCCAGTGAAGTAGTTGTTGAATAAATACATTAAGGTGCCTGAAACAAAGGATACGCCTAAGATAAAGAAAATTTAAAAGGTTACTCTGTGTTATAAGGGACGTTGGTTAGTCATTCATCATAACTCATAATGGCATTGTAACAATCTGGACAGAGTATGTCTTGAAAATCATTGAGGCCTTTAGGGATTCTCTGAGGTATTTATCCCTCCCTCCATGAAATTAATCATTTTGTATTTATTTTCTATATGTGTTTTATATTCACATACATATATGAAATAAAACAATCACATTAGAAGGATTCTTATCTTGTTTTTGAATCCCCAGAGTGTTGAATGGTGCCTGAAAAATAGTAAGTGCTTAAAATCTTATTTCTTGATTGGTGTGTTGGTAAGCAAAATGGGCTCTTAGCACTCAGTTCAACTAAGTGCCCCTGAAGAGTTTGGCCTTTGTTTCCTTGATTAGATTGGGGTGTCCTTGGTGTCTCCCTGCCTCAGGGGAGGGTTTAGTTTAGATGTGAGTGTGAGTGACATGTCTGGGACAGCAGAGGCTTTTAGACCACGTGTATTTAAGTCGCCTCTTTGTGACGATTCTAGGTCATGTGGGTGAGTTGCATGTGTGACTCATCCTTGACCCTGAAAAAGATATAAAACCAGGGGTTGGCTTCCTCTTCCTTGGAGCTCTTTCCCACAGCAGTGGTGGCACAAGTGACTCTGGGCCAGCCCTTGTTTTGAGCTCCCAGGCTGAACCTAGACGTTGGTAACTATGAATTGTATTGGGTCTTTCTGTTTGTAATTTGTTTAGCGGCTCTCACTCGAGATGGTATTGATGCAGAGACTCTGCACAGGTGTAGCTAAGGGCCTTCCAGCTTGTAAACTGGATTCTGAGACTTTGTTAAACTCTGGTAACTATGTATTGGGATTTGAATCAGACAAGGTCTGTCCGTTGATGTTTGTACTTTGTTTGTATTTTGCTCTAAAGTTCAGTATGCTGGTCTTTTTCCCCTGAACTAAGTGAATGATGTTTGTATGCTGAATTAAAGTAAGCTTGTCAAGCCCTTCATGTAGCTTTCCTTATTAAAGCAGATCAAAAGAATATGTGCTTTTGCAGCACACTGGCAGCTTTCTGGGTGCTGACTGTTGGTGGATCTTACACCCCCACAGCAGCTGCTAGCCGGATTGTTAAAACAATTGGTTGGCCTGTGTTTGAGTTTTGGATCTTCCACTTTGGGCAAGTTGTTCCATTTCCTTAAAGCAGTTGCCTTAAAAATAAAATCCGGATACTATAATCTCCTACCTGCCTCATAGAGCTCTGACGAGGAAATCTCTTTGTAAACCATAACGTGTGAGGAATTAGAAATATTTCACTCATTTTCCTAGCCAATGCAAGTTTTTGGATAATATTTTGTGCATCCACATTATTTCCATGGAGGTTGGACAATGCCTCACACACACACACACACACACACATATATATATAAATTTTAATATATTATTTAATAGAAGGAAGTGAGAAATTCAAGAGAAATCAATTTTTTAGAATCTTTCATCCTACCTGTAATGATACTGACTTCTGTATTTTAAATGATTTTTACTTCACTGTCTAACTGGATTTTAAATGAGGGAACAAAATCACTAATTCTTTCCATGGACACTTTCTTTCAGAGGCCAAGGAACTGATTATGGATGGGAAATCCAGTTATATTTCTCTTGCCCAGTTTGAGGCAATAAACACAGAAATAGGAAGAAACATGACGGTGCCCTGGGACACTCATTTGAACAAAAAGGCTTTCCACATGTATTGCCCAGGAAGGGAAAGACTCTGGCTGCTGTTTCCAAGCAGAACATTACCTTTATCTTGTGGCCAAAGAGCAAGCCATTTGCAGATAATCAATGTCTCTGACAGGCTCATTAAAGGAAATAAACTCTTATAGACCAGATGGAAATGTTTGAAAATGAGAGCTGAGTGAGAGGAAACTGTTGGTTACTTGGAATCCCAAGCTATGTGCACAAGGCTGATCTGATTAACTGTCTTGAAAATTAGTTTGTTGTGAATTTTAGAGGCCACAGGTGGTTGAAATCTTACCAATAATAAAGAGACATAATACCTATTCTTCCATAAACCTTTGCCATTATGCCACAGCAAGAGGTAGTCTCTTCTTCCTGTGTCACTTGGTACCTCTGAATTATTTTATTCTATTTGGTATCAAATTAATTTTTTTATGCATTTTCCTCATGAGCCAGTGTATATAATATATACAGAATTTTCCCAGAAGCCCTGGGATGAACTATGACACACATAGGCTCCTGTGTCATGTAAACTCTTTTGCTTTAAGCAACTCTCTAAGAATATAAAACACAGAGAAATGCCAGCATATATGGATAGAGGGATTTTTTTCTTATCCAGGAGGAAGGATAAGGGAAAAGAAAGGAAATAAGCATTTATAGAACACCCACTTTGTGCCTGGCATTGTGCTAAGAGCTTTACAAATATTATCTCATTTGATCATCACCATAATCATGGGAGGTATGTGGTATTGTTATTCCCATTTCACAGTTGAGGAAACTGAGGCAGATAGAAATTAAATTATTCACAGAGTCACACAGGTATTAAATGTCTGAGACCTAATTTGAACTCAGTTCTTTTTGACTCCATGCCCAGTGCTGTACCACCTAAGATCCTAAATGAAATTATAGGTTGTCTCTATCCCTGTGGATTTTTGTGTTCTCCTCAACTTAACCACTTACTCCTCACATTTCTCATAATTTCTCTGGCATTCTGCTTTATATTCATCATACTGATTCTTGTATCACTGAACCTGGTCTGCTTGTAAGCTGCTTGAGAGCAAGTTCATATTTACCTTTCATATCCTTTGGTAATCGACAGTATGATTTGTATATAGTAGTGTTAGTGATTCATGTCAATTCAACAGCCATTAACTACCTTCTATGTGCAAGGTCTTGTGCCAAGCCCTAGGGAAGCAAAAAAGGATGAGCTGATGCCATACTACAGAATTACCCAAATAAATGAGAAAATAAGGAGATGCAATATAGTTGTGAGAGCACATTGTTGTGAGAAATTTGAGAAAGGAGAAATCACTTTCAACTGGCAGAGTTGAAGGAAGGCATCATGCAGTAGGTGCAAATTGAGTTGAGCCTTGACATTAGGACAACATTTCTTCAGGAACTGCTTATGTTAAACTTGCTGTGGATAAGAGCTCAGAGATATTGTAGAGAGCATGACAAAAATGGTGAATGCAAAGTGGGACAGTCTGGCACAGGAAGTAGGTGAAAGGGAGTATTAATTTGTATATCCACAGCATTTTAAGGTTTAAAAAAAAGCAGTGAAATACTGGCTATTCGCTGGATATTCACAACTTTGTGATGTAGGTGTTGTCATTGCCCTCATTTGACAAATGAGGAAACTGAGTCTGATGGTAAGGGATTTGCCCAAGTTGCACTCAGAGATAGGATAAGGTGGGAAAGTAAGAGAGAAAGCAGATGGTTATGGTCAAAGTTTGTTGAAATACTAAGTGTTTTTTGAAACATTATTTTTCTAAGAAGTTGCAGGAACAAGTGAGAGTTGTGTTTTTCTCATGAGATGTCAATTTCATTTCCATATGAAAGGATTTTGCAAGGTGTTTAAGATCCTTTTAAGCCAGACCAACTATATCATGCACGATCAGGTGATGATGTACACAGAAACATAAATACTTATTTTTAGAATAATTATTTTAAGCAGCCAAGTTCTCATGCCCACCCCTCACCCCAAGCAACAAAATCCATAGAATGCATCTTTCATCAAAGCAAAAGCCAGAGTAATCCCAAAATTGAGCTTAATTCTATTTGTTTTTGTAGCAGTTTGAAAATTGTATACTATTAAGTCCCTTTTGAAAATGTTTGAAGTTTGAAAGGACATTCATAATCAAGGAGAATGGATTTTAAGGGAGAGCAAAGATATTTATTGGCAAGGTTTGGTTTTCTGCCTTCCCTGCAAAGAGACATGGGAATGCTTCCTCTTTTTCTTCTGTAACAGTTGGTCCATTCCGAAGCACCAGACTGGACAATCTTCTGTAACAAGTAGGAAATGCTGACACCTAAGGTACAACTACATAGAAAAGAATACTAGGATAACTTTGAACCATCTTAATTGCCATATAAATAATGTGGCTGAAGGATATTTTGTGGCATAGCCAATGTCCTTGTCAGAACACCCGGCTCTGACATTAAAAGTCCAGGGCAGTTGAATAAGTCAATTTTTTCCTCTCTCGCTTTCACTTTCCTCATTTATAAAATTAGACAGTTGGATTTTAATGATTGTGAATGTCAGTTCCAGGTCTAATGTGCTATAATTCCATTTCATTCCAATATATCAAATGCAATAGAACTTAGTTCACTTTGATTGGTTTTACTTTACCCCCTGTCCCATAATTGGAGGCAAATACATAGTTCAGTGGATAGAAGTCTTGACCTACAACCATGAAGACCTGATTTCAAATCCATCGGCCAATAACTTACTAGCTATTTGACCATGGGCAAGCTACTTAAAAACTGTCTGTCTCAGTTACCTCATGTATAAAATGGGTATGGCTGACATCTACCTCCCTGAGTTGTTGGAAGGATAAAATGAGACAATATGTGCAAAGTACTTTGCAAACCTTAACTTAATACACAAATGCTAGTTATGATTAGAATAATCACAGTAATTGCTCATATTCCATCACTCCAATCTGAAATGTTTCCAAGCTGTTCTCTTCTTATTTCCCTCTACTTTAGGAGTCCTAAACCTATTTTTACAAATCATATACTCCCTTCAGCAAAAGAAGCCTGTGGAACCCTTCTCAGAATAATGTACATGAGATTTAAATATTATGAAGGAAACCAAATATTAATGTATGTATTTTTTCTATTTCAGTTAATGGACACCCTTCTCTCCATGGATCTCTGTTGTACATAAACCATGTTCTGGTCAATCAGTCATGTGACACTTTTAGCTCAGCTTAGGGGAAAATGTCCCTAAATTAGACATGTACCAAAATGGAACACCTCAGCAAGTAAAAAGATTCCTATGACTGAAGGTCTCCAAAGTCAGGAAAACAACGATACTAGGATTTTGTGGAGGATATTCCTAATAGAAATTTAGCCAAATGACTAATGAAGCACCACCAAGCTCTAAGATTCTGTCATTCTACTCTTCTTTTTTAGCAGACACCTTCATAGTAAGAAGTATCCATTTTAATTTATTAGAACAAAAGCATTCTTGTCAGTTAAAATAATCCATAGTAATAACTTTATTTAAACCTCTCTTTTAAGATATAAGAAAAAATGAAACAGAGAAAGGTCAAGTGACTTCCTTAAGAATGTAGAACTATTTAATGACAGGGGCAGTTACAGAACCTTGATTTTCTCAATTCTTGTCCAATTCTGCTTTTTATTTGTTTGGTTGTCTGGGAATGTGCTTAGTACTATACCTCTAGTTATCTCAGAAGACCTGTGTGAACATAAAGAAATAAAACCCCTTGTCATATTTTGGTGGCTAGCAGTAACGTATCTTATTAAAAGTATTTATTTTACCCTAAGGTAAATGTAGGAGAGAAACTTAAAAGGAACCATCCTTTAGATAGCTTAGGTAACTAATGTTTGACAATATAAAATGAATTTGCCCCTTATCTTATGAAGGCAGAAGACATTGGGAGTGAGTGAGGAAAATTGGACTTCTGAGATGACAAAATATTAAGTGATTCCTGTGGAATGAATATCTAGTTTTCATAACTTGGTACCTAACTGCATCACTCCTAGAAAGGGGGAGGCATAGGACACAGGGGATACTAAAACATCCATCTTTGTTTTGAAACAGTATTGAAAAGAGATATCCATCTATGTAGAAAACATCTTCTTAGTAACATTTTTTAAAATTATTTCACCACTTTATAGCTACAATAGACCTCCTTTTCTCTAATGATTTACTCACCACATTCTATGGCCACAGGAGGGAATTGGCAAAAGTTATTGTTACAGAAAACTTTATGTTACTCCTTTAAGCACTAAAACATATTTCAAAAAATCTGTTTAACCAGTTAACAGCTCCATCAAACAGGAAATTAGTATGATGAAATGCCTGTGATATATAAAGAGGCTACATTGATAAAGCCTATTTTTAATGATGGTTTTAGCCATGGTTGATGTTTACAATCTAATTAGGGAAGTAACAACTTTATTATTATCATTGCCATCATCAAGATCAGCATTATCATCACCAGGCCAATTTATCTACTGCTTTCTGGTTCATCAAGACTTAAAAACAACATTGTAATGGAGATAGTGAAAGTTCTGTATGCATGCATATATGTGTGGTCAAACCTGTGATTTCAATAGCATAGGAGGATCTCTATAATGAATTGTCTCTACCCATGAAAATCAACCACTCATCTTCAACTGATAGTCTGAGAGAGTTGTCTTAGGACCCTGAGAGATGCAAAGTATAAGACAAAGGATTTGAATCCAGATTATCATGGCTATATTGTCACCTCTTTTTCCCTTGGACCTCTAGTTGTTCCTTTGCGTAACGATGAAAATTAGGGAATTAAGTTACTTTGTCTTGGTCATTCCACTGGCAAAGAATAAGAAAATAGTGTTTTAGATTTCTTACTGGAAAAGTTAGACACTATAGCAAAAGAAACAAAATTTGAAAAAGAAAATGACAATATAGGATAACATACCAAAATTTCTGTGGTACAGCTAAAGCAGTCCTAAGGCAAGAAGTCATATCCTTACAAAAGTTAAAAAAATCATTCACCTGCAGGCTTAGCACCACTAGGGTCTGTCCACAATGCCCACCGTCTGCTTCTTGATTGTAACCTCTACTAGATTCCTACCCTCACTCCATCTCCTTGTATGCTTTAGGAAGAAGTCTATTACTGGTATTTTTATTGTTACTGTATTGCTGTTGCTGTCTCCATTTATTCACTCCTCCTCAAGTTCTGTTGTTTGGGGTGTTTTTGAATCCAATCATCTCTTCAGTTCTGAATTGCTTCCTAAAAATGTATCTTTTTCAGTGAATGTCCATCTTTCACACTGTATTGTTAATTTCAGATTTGTAGAATAAGGTATCCTGGGCTGTATACTGAGCTTTAAGTGCTCTTTGGATCATATTATTCCATGCCATCCTCCATTTCTTTTAGTGGGTACTGAAGAGTCTTGCAATATTCAAATATGTTTGCCTTTGCATTTGATGACTTTTCCTTAGGGCAAGTAGAACTTGTTACTTCTGAAATGAGTTGCTAAATTTAACTACTCTGTGTCTTGGAGTTTGCAATCTTGAGTTCCCTTGTGGTTTGGTTTGGTTTTGTTTGTTTTTTTCCTTTTGTTTTGTTTTCCTCTCAAGGCATTCTCTGAATTCTTTCAATTGGAATTTCATTTTCTATGTTCAGAAATTATAGGCACATCTATTATTTCTTTCACTTTGGTGGTGGCTTATTTTTTTGCTTGTCATTTTCTTTTCTGGAAATATAGGACACGGGTTCACTCAGTGTATTCTATCTTCAAGTTCAATGTTTTCTTGCATAGTAAGTTTATTTTATTTTTATTTTTTTTCTTCTATTCTTCTAGGTAGTCCTTCATTTCCATGTGTATTCCCATTCTTTTGTTCCATCTTCGGTTTCTTTAAGGTGTGCCATTTCAGATAAAATTTGGCTTTCCTTTAACTATTTTCCCCTATTTTCCTCATTGTTTTCTGTTAGTTTTTGGTTGTGTAATGCACAAACTCTGCTCTCATAATTCTCATTTTCCTTTAACCTTTCAGGAATAGCATTTTATGATTCCATGTACTCCTCAAATTCCACAGGATCCTCTGTCCCATAAAGAATTAAATTATTTTCTTTTGTTTTGCAGTGTATATTCATAGATGCTTCAACTTGTTTACCATTTTTAGAGGCCATATTTCCTCTTGTCACTGTTTTCTTTTTCTTTTTTCTTATTGACTTGCCTGTTTATACTCAAATTCTTTAATATTTTTCATTCACAAAATCTTTGCTGTTTTCAGTCTCAACTCCTTATTTAACTTATCACTCATTTCCTGACTTGTTCCCTTTTCATTGTGACTTCTTGAAAATGGATTTTGACATATCTGAGCCTCCTCTCACACTGAGTACTTCACAGTTCATCAGACTAGGTCTTTAACTCAACCGATTTTTTGGGAAGTCAGAACTGGCCCAACTAGATGCTGTTCTTTTCCTCTTAGACTTAGTATAGAGCTGCACAAGTGCCCACACACCCATTTGATCTTCTGCTTTTTATTTTAGCACTCATCCATTTCTTTTTTTTTTAAGTCAAATTTATTATCGATGTTTTTAAGTCATTAAAATATTTTGAGTTTCAAGTTCTCTTCTTCCTTCTCATTCCTCCCCCACTAATTAAAGAGGAAAGAAATGTGAAATCATTTAAACATGTCAAATCATGCAAAATGTATTTCCATATTAGCTATATTAGAAAAAAGCAAGGAAAATTTAAAAAGTAAAAAAAAAAATCATGCTTCAATCTGCCCTCAGATCTTATCTGTTCTCTCTCTGAAGGTGGGCAGAATTTTTAATCATGAGTCCCTCAGAATTGTCTTGTATCATTTTATTTATCAGAATCTTTATGTCAGTCACAGTTGATCATAGTACTCTATTGCTGTTACTGTGCACAATGGTATTCTTTTTCTTTTCACTTTAGTTTGCATCAGTTCATATAAATCTTCCCAATTTTTTAAACCATCTCACTCCTCATTTCTTATAGCACAATAGTATTCTATCACAGTCACATAACCATAACTCGTTCAGTTATTCTCCAATCGATGTGCATCACAATAATTTCCAATTCTTTCCTACCCCAGGAAAGCTGTTATAAATATTTTTGTACTTTTTCTTTTATATCTTTGGCATACAGATCTAGTACTGGAATTGCTGAGACAAAGGATATACACATTTTTATACACTTTGTGCATAATTCTAAATTGATCTCCAGAATTCTTGGACCAGTTCACAGCTGCACCAATAGGGCCTTCGTGTTCCAATATTTCCACATTCCCTCCAACATATGTAATTTTATTTTTCTGTTATATTAGCCAAACTGATAGGTGTGAGGTGATCCTTAGGATCATTTTATTTGTTGTTTCTCTAATCAATAGTGATCTAGAGCATTTTATTATGAATGTTAATAACTTTTATTTCTTTTTCTGAAAACTATCTGTTCATAACCTATGGCCATTTATTGACTGAGGAATGGATCTTAATTTGAAAATGAGACATTTACTTGCACATTGGGAAATTAGGCCTTAATCAGAGACATTTGCCATAAAATTTTCCCATTTTCTGTTTTCCTTCTAACCCTGACTGTATTGATTTTATTTGTGTATTTTTTTAAAAAAATTAATATCAAAATCATCTTTATTTCCTATGATCCACTTTATCTCTTGCTTTGTTGTAAATTCTTCCTTATCCAAAGATTTAACAGGTACAATTTTCTAAACTCCTCTCATTTGTTTCATATGTCACCCTTTATGTCGAAAACATGTATCCATTTTGATTTTATCTTGATATATAATGTGAGAGGCTGGTCTATATCCTGTTTCTGCCAAACTGATTTCCAGTTTTCCAGAAATTTCTGTCAGATACTGAGTTCTTGCCTCAAAATTTTATAACTTTGGATTTAAGTGACATTAGATTATGGTAGACATTTACCCCTTTTACTGCGTCCTTAATCTCTTGTATGGATCCATTACTATATTTTGTAGCCAGTACCAGATTGTTTTATTGATTACATTTTGTAATATAATTTGAAATTTAGTACTGCTAGCTCAGATTCTTTTGCATTCTTTTTTCATCTATTCCCTTGATATTCTTGACCTTTTATTTTTCCACAAGAATTTTGTTATTATTTTTTCTAAGTCTTTAAAACATATTTGTTTATTTGGTATAGCATGGAAGATGTAAAATTAATTTAGATAGAAATGACATTTTTATAGTATTGGCTCAGCCTTCTGTTCAATGATTATTATTTCTTCAATTGTATAGTTTGGACTTATTTGTGTGAACTATTTTGTAATTAGATTTTTCTTGACAAGTAGACTCTTAAGTATTTTATGTTGTCTGAGATTATTTTTTTCTTTTTTCATTTATAAATTTTTTTTAGTAAATGGTATTTTATTTTTTCCATTTACATGTAAAGATATTTTTCAACATTCATTTTTATAAGATTTTGAGTGTGAAATTTTTTCTTTCTCCATCTCTCCCAAACACCCTTGCCAAGATGGCAAGCAAACTGATATAGGCCATACATGTGCAATCATGAAAACATATTTCTACATTAGTCATGTTGCAAAAAGAAGAAACAGTACAAAAGAGAAAAGCCACCAAAAAAGAAAAAACAAACAAAAAAAGAGCAAATAGTACCCTTCAATCTGTATTCAGACTCCACAGTTTTCTTTAGACGTGGATAGCCATTTCCCATCATTAAATTGCTGAGAAGAGCTAATTAGCATAGAATATTGCTGTTACGATGGTTGTGCTTACTTCACTGAGCATCATTTCAAGTAAGTCCTTCCAGATTTTTTCCCCTGAAATCTGCCTGCTCATCATTACTTAAAGCACAACAGTATTCCATGATGTTTATATATCACAGCTTTTTCAGCCATTCCCCAATTGATAGGCATTTCTCCAATTTCTAATTCTTTGTCACCACAAAAAGAACTGTTACAACTATTTTGTACATGTAGGTCCTTCTCCTTTTGTTAAGAACTCATTAGGATACAGACCTAGCAGTGGTATTGTTGGATCAAAGGGTATGGTTAATTTCAAATTGTTCTCCAGAATGGTTGGATTAGTTCACAACTCCACCAATGATGCCTTAATGTTCCAATTTTCTTTTCCCACATTTATCATTTTCTGTTTCTGTCAGATTGACCAGTCTGTTAGGTGTAAGGTGGTACACAGAGCTGTTTCAATTTGCATTTCTCCAATCAGTAGTGATTTGGTGCATTTTTTTCAGATGAATATAGGTAGCTTTAATTTCTTCATCTGAAGACTGCCTGTTCACATCATTTATCCATTTATCAATTGAGGAATGACTTGTATTCTTATAAATTCAACTCAGTTCTCTGTATGTTTGAGAAATGAGGCCTTTATCAGAAATATTGTCAGGTTAAAAAAAGTGTTTTCCACCTTTCTGCTTTCCTTCTAATTTTGGTTGCATTGGTTTTGTTTGTGCAAAACCTTTTTAATTTAGTGTGATCAAAATTGTCTATTTTGCATTTCATAATGTTCCCTAACTCTTTTTTGGTCATACATTTTTCCCTTCTCCATAGATCTGACAGATAAACTATTTCTTGCTCTCTCAATTTACTCATGGTATCATCTTTTATATGTAAATCATTTTGACCTTATCTTGGTATAGGGTTTGAGATGTTGATCTCTGCCTAGTTTCTACCATACTATTTTCCAGATTTCCCAGAATTTTTTTTTCAAATAGTGTGTTCTTAGCCCAGAAACTGGAGTCTTTTGATTTGTCAAAGAGTAGATTACTATAATAATTTACTACTGTGTAGTAAATCTGTTCCTAATCTATTCCACTGATCCACCAATCTATTGGTTAGCCAGTACCAAATAATTTTGATGATTGCTGCTTTGTAATACAGTTTTAGATCTGGTATGGCTAAGCTACCTTCCTTTGAATTTTTTTTCATTAATTCCATTGATATTCTTGACCTTTTTATTCTTTGAGATAAACTTTGTTATTATTTTTCTAGCTATGTAAAATATTTCTTGGTGATTTGATTGGTTTGCCACTGAGTAAATAAATTAATTTAGGTAGAATTGTCATTTTTATTATGTTAGCTTGGCCTACCCATGAGCAACTGATATTTTTCCAATTATTTTGTTATGACTTTATTTGTGTCAAAAATGTTTTGTAATTATATTCATGTAGTTCCTGGGTTTGTCTTGGTAGGTACACTCCCAAATATAAGATATTTTCTATAGTTATTTTAAATTGAATTTCTCTTTCTTTCTCTTCCTACTGAGCTTTGTTGGTAACATGTAGAAATGCTGATGATTTATGTGGGTTTGTTTTATATCCTATAACTTTACTAAAGTTGTTAATTATTTCAAGTATTTTTAGTTGATTCTTTAGAATTCTCTAAGTATGCCAAAATATCATCTGCAAAGAGTGATATTTTGCTTCTTCATTGCCGATTCTAATTCCTTCAATTTTTTTCTTCTCTTATTGCTAAAGCTAACATTTCTAGTACAATATTGAACAACTGGTGATAATGAATATCCCTGTTTCACCCCAGATCTTATTGGGAAAGCTTCTAGCTTATGTTATGTATAATGCTTGATGATGGGTTTAGACAGATCTTACTTCTCATTTTAAGGAAAACTCCATTTGTTTCTATTCTCACTAGTGTTTTTTTTTTTATAGGAATGAATGCTATGTTTTATCAAAAGCTTTTTCAGCATCTATTCAAATAATCATATCATTCATGTTAGTTTTGTTATTGATATGGTCAGTTATACTAATAGTTTTCCTAATATTGAACCATCCCTGAATTCCTAGTATAAATCATACTTGGTCCTAGTATATTATCCTGGTGACAAACTGCTGTAATGTCTTCCATATATATCAGTATTTATTAGGGCAATTGGTCTACAATCTTATTTCTGTTTTGCCTCTTCCTGGTTAAGGTATCAGCACAATATATGTGTCATAAAAAGAATTTAGTAGGACTTCTTTGACAATTTTTTCCCAAAATAATTAATATATTATTGGAACTAATTTTTTTAAGTGTTTGGTAGAATTCACTTGTAAATCCATCTGGCCCTGGAGAGTTTTTTCCTAGGTAGTTCGTTGAAGGCTTTTTCAATATTTTATCCTGAAATGGGAATAAGTGTTTTATTTCCACTTCTATTAATTTGAATAATTTATATATTTTGTAAATATTCATCCCTTTCACTTAGATTGTCAGATTTATTGGCCTACAGTTGGGCAAAATAGTTCCTAATTATTATTTTAACTTCCTCTTTATTGGTCGTGAATTCACCTTTTTCATTTTTGATATAGCAAACTTAGTTTCCTTCTTTTTTTTTAAACCAAACTAACCAAAGGTTTATCTATTTGATTGATTTTTCCAACTAAATCGAACATTTAGTTTATTCATTAGTTCAATAGTTTCCTTAATTTCAATTTTATTAATTTTTCCTTTGATTTTTAGAATTTCTAATTTGATATTCACTTGGAGATTTTTAATTTCTTTTTTTTCTAGCTTTTTTAAAAAATTGCAGACCTAATTCATTTATCTGCTCTTTCTCTACTTTACACATGTAAGGATTAGAGATATAAAATTTCCCTTAAGTACTGCTTTGTCTGCCTCCCATAAATGCTGATATGTTTTCTCGTTATTATTTTCTTCGTTGTAATTATTGATTGTTTCTATGACTTGTTGTTTGTCCCATTCATTCTTTAGGATTAGATTAATTAGTTTCCAATTAATGTTTAATCTACTTTTCCATGGTCCTTTATCACGTGTAATTTTTGTTGTATCATGATACTAAAAGGATGTATTTCTGCATTGGATTGTGAGGGTTTTATGAACAAATACTTGGTCAATTTTTGTGTAGGTGGCATCTACCACTGAGAAATAAGGTATACTTCTTTCTATCTCCTTCAGTTTTCTACAGTGCTCTGTCATATCTAACTTTTCTAAAATTTTATTCATCTCCTTAACTTCTTTCTTCTTTATTTTGGGGTCAAATTTATCTAGTTCTGTGAGTGAGAGGTTGAGGTTCCCCACTAGTATAGTTTTACAGTATATTTCTTCCTGTAACTCACTTAACCTCTCCTCTAATAACTGGGATGTTTTGCCATTTGGTGCATATATGTTTAATATTGATATTACTTCATTGCCTATGGTAAGTACCTTTTAGCAAAATGTAGTTTCCTTCCTTGTTTGTTTAATTAGGACTATTTTTTTCTTTTGCTTTGTCTGAGAATAGGGGTGCTGCTCCTGTTTTTTTTTTTCTCTTCAGCAGAAGAATAACATATTCTGCTCTAGCATTTTATCTTCACTCTGTGTGCTTCCTCTGCTGCAAATGTGTTTCTTGTAAACAACATATTGTAGGATTCTGGTTTTTAATCCCCTCTGCTATTTACTTTTATTTTACTGGAGAACACATTCCATTCACATTCACAGTTGTGATCACTGTGTCTTTCTGTCCATCCTTTTTTCCCCCGTTTATGCGTTTCTTTCTCCTTCCTCCCACATCCCTCAATTTGCCCTCCCTTTTTCTCAGCCTCCCTTGCTTTTCTTTCCCCTTTTCCCTACTACTTCTTCCCTTCCTTATCCCCTCCCTTCTATCCACCACTCTCACTTTTCTTTCCACTTAACTCTCCTACTTTATATAAGGCAAGATAGAGTTCTATCCCCAACTGGCTGTGTCTGCTATTCCCTCTTTGAGCCAAATTTCTGCCTCCTCCTTTCCTCCTCCCCCCATATAATACTTTTTTATTTACCTCATAAGTAATTCGTTTTTTATTTGCCTCTTAAGTAATTTTTATTTAAGTAATTATTCATTATTTAAGTATTTATTTGCCTCTTAAGTAATTATTTTTTTATCATCACACCAAAGTCACCTTATACCTGGACCATCATCTATCTATACATCTTTTAAATGTCATAATAAAGATACAGCTCTTGAGAGTTACAAGTATCGTCTTTCCATATATGGATATAAACCATTTGTCTTTATTTAATAACATATTTTCTCTTTCTTGTTTATCTTTTCATTCTTCTTTTGAGTTTTGTGCTTGAAGATTGAATTTTCTGTTCAGCTCTGATTTTTTTCATCACAAAAGCTTGGGAATCCTCTATTTCACTGAATGTCTATCTCCTCACCTGAATTTTGCTGAGCAGTTGATCTTTGGTTGTAATCTAAGCTCCTTTGGCTTCCAGAATATTATATCCTATGCTCCCCAATCCTTTAATAGAGAAGCCACTAGATCTTGCATAATCCTGACTGTGGTTCCACAATATTTACATTATTTCTTTCTGACTGCTTGCAGTGTTTTCTCATTGGCCTTATAATTCAGGAATATGGCTACAATATTCTTTGGCATTTTCAATTTGGGATCTCCTTCAGGAGGTGATTGGTGAATTCTTTTAATGACTATTTTATCCTCTGCCTCTAGGACTTCAGGGCAATTTTCCTAGACAATTTCTTCAAAGATGCTTTCCGGGCTTCCCCCCCCCCCCAGATAGAACAATAATTCTTTCAGATAGAACAATAATTCTTAAATCATCTCTCCTGGATGTATTTTCCATGTCAGTTGTTTTTCCAGTGAGGTATTTTACATGTTTTTTTCTATTTTTTTATTCATTCTTTAGGTTTTGTTTGACCGATTCTTGATATCTCATAGAGTCCTTAGCTTCCACTTGCCGAATCCAAATTTTTAAAGAATTGTTTTCTTCAGTTAGCTTTTGTACTTCCTTTTCTATTTGGTCACTTCTTTTTAAGGAGTTGTTTTCTTTAGTCAATTTCTTTTTTTAAGGAATTGTTTTCTTCAGTCAATTTTTGTCCTTCCTTTACCAAGCTGTTGACTCTCTCTTGCATATCTCTTCTTTTTTTCCCCTGTTTTTCTTCTACTTCTTTTATTTGACTATTAAAATCCTTTCTGAGCTCTTACAAGAAGGCTTTTTGGGCTTGAGACCGATTTGTGTTGCCCTGTGAGGTTTCAGATGTAGGTATATTGACAGTTATCTTCTTCTGAGTTTCTGTTTTGATGTTGCCTGTCAACATAATAATTTTCTGTGGTCAGTTTTTCCTTTTGCTTCTTGCTCATCTTGTTTGCCTATTTCCTGGCTTTTAAAGTTGAACTCTCCTCCTGGAGTACAGGGGGCATGGTCCCAAGCTTCTTGTCCTAGGGGCCAGGGTGCTGGTCACTGGCTTTCTGTGCTTGGGACTCAGATGCTGTCAGCTGGAAGCTTTAGGGTTCTGGTAGCATACCTGGTGCTGAGCTAGGGTCCTGGTGGCAGTGTCTGGTATATGCTAAGTCCAGCTGGTTTTTCTTTTTGTTTCGCATTTCCCCAGGGTTACACTGAAGCAAGTGGAGATCTGGCTGGTGGAGGATGGCTGCCCACTCACAGCTACCCTGAAATATGTGATGATTCTCTGAGATGGAGTCTGTTGTTTCCCCTGAATATGCTCATGCATGTAGTGGTGTTGGAGAGGGAGGGTCCTGTTGTTGGTGTTCACCTCTTCCATGACACTGGGTCCTGCAATGTGCCCCTCTTTTATCCTAGTGAGATGGACTTTTCTTGCCAATCCTCCAAGTTTCCCACACTAAAAGATTGCTCCACCTCATCTTTCCATTGTCTCAGTTGTTCCAGGATTTTTCTGGAGGTACTATTTTCTGGTTTTTCTGAAGTCATTATGGGAGAGTGACAGCGAGTTACCGTTTTCTCCTCCTTTGTGGCTATTGGAAGTTATTTGCTCACTATGTATGTATGTGCATATATATGTATATACACAATATACATATATACATACTTGTATAAATGTATATACACATCTATACATGTACATATACATGTATGTTGTCTCATGCTGTCATATTTAATACATATATACATATGAATATACATGCACATATATGCATAATGTACACTTGTATATATGCATTTATGTGTATGTGACTATATATTATATATATACATACACATAAATGCACATATGCATGTGTGTATATATATATACATATACATAAACAAGTGCATGTGGTTCTAGTGTATTATGGTGATAAATTGCTATAATCTCCTTGCAGCAATATTCATTTGGAAAATTTGTCTGTGGTTTACTTTCACTGTTTTTGTTCTCCTTGGTTTAAATATTAGCACCATATTTGTATCATTAAATGAAATTTGGTAGAATTCCTTCTTGGCAGTCTTTTCCAAATAGCTTATATAATATTGGGATTAATTGTTCCCTAATATTTTTTGGCAGAATTCTCTTTTAAATCTATTTGGCATTGGAATTATTTTCTTAGGGAGCTCATTTAGGACTTTATCCAATTTATTTTTCTAAGACAGGGTTATTACTTATTCTACATCCTCTTCTGTTTATCTGAGCAATTTTTATTTTTTATAAATATATGTCCATATCACTTTATGTTTTCAGATTTATGGATAAATAATTGGGCATAATAACTACACAACTTTTTAATTTCCTCTTCATTAATGGTGTATTATATTTTTTCATTTTAGATTTTGGTAATTTGGTTCTCTTTTTTTTCATCAAATTAACTAATGGTTTATCTTTTTCTTTTTTAAAAAAATGCTCCTAGTTTTGCTTCTTTTTTTTTTACTTTTTATTTTCAAAATCTTGACTTTGATTTTAAAGATTCTCATTTGGGTATTTGTTTAGGGATTTTAAAATTGTTCTTTTTCTTGATTTTTCTTTTAATTGCAGGCCTAATTGATTGATCTTTCATCTCTCTCTCTGTCTCTCTCTCTCTCTCTCTCTCTCTCATTTCCCCTCAATGCTGCTATAGCTTCATCACACAAATTTTAGTATGTTGTTTCATGCTGTCATATTTAATGAAATTATTAATTATTTCTGTGTTTGGGTTTTTAAATCACCCATTCTTTAAGATTAAATTATTTAGTTTCCAATTAATTTTAAACTGTTTTTACAAATCTTTATTGATTATAATTTTATTGCATTAGGCTCTAAAAAGGAAGCATTCAATAGATCTGTATTTGTATATAAGGTTTTTATGTGCTAAAACATGGTCAGTAGTGTGTGTGTGTATGTGTGTGTGTGTGTGTGTGTGTGTTTGAATGTGCTGAGAAAATAAAATAAAATAAATAAGATAAAATAAATAAACCTGAGAAAATGTACATCTTTTTATTCCCATTTAACTTTCTCCAGAGGTCTATTATGTAAAACTTTCCTAAAATTCTATTCATATTCTTAACTTTTTTTCCTGTGTTTTAGTGTTAGATTTATCTAGTTCTGAGAAAGGAAAGTTTAGGTCCTTCATTGACATAGTTTGCTGTCTGTTTCCTCCTGTAACTCATGTAACATTTTTTAAAAGAATTTTGATGCTATTACTTTTGATGCATGTATATTTTGTATTGAAATAACTTCATTTCCCTACTTTTCTCTTTTAATTAGATCTATTTTGGCTTTTTCTTTGTACTATGCCTGCCTTTCTTGCCTCATTTGAAACATAATTGATTCTGCTCTAGCTTCTGTCCAATTCACTTTTTTTTCTTTGACATTTTGATTGTAGCTGTTTTGAGATCATGGTCTTCTTCTGAGTTTGTGTCTTGATCTTCCCTGCCACCATAGCATATTTTTATGATCAAATTATTTTTTGTTGTTTGCTCATTTTCCCCAACTATTTCTGGAATTCTAACTTTGTTAAAGGTGGCATTTGTCCTGAGGTAGGTGGAACCACTGTCCCAACATTCAGGGATTTTGTGTTGCTATTCCTAGAGCTAGGTTTGGAGGGGGGGTCTGTAAGTTTTCCATGGTTTATCTTCCAAGGTGGTAAGACCTGAGGAGATGTGGTATCACTACTCTTCTGGCCTACTCTCTGGTCTTTACCTAGAAATGATCACTCTCCCCTGAATGCACAAGTAGTAGTGTGCTTCTTTGCCTTGGAACTGTAACCAGGCCCCCTGATTTTCCACAGAAACAAACACTAGTGCTCCTCTCTACTTTGTATCTGAGACCAAGGCCCTTGATTTCTTGTGAGTGATCACAAACAACTCTTCTCTACCTTGGAATTGCATCCAGGGCCTCTGATCTCCTGCAGTCACAAGTTCTAGTGCCCCTCCTGAACCTGGAACTGGGATCTCATCTCCTGTTCTTCTGCAGCTGGAGACATTGTGCTCTTCCTTGCCTTGGAACTGTGACAAGGGCCCCTGCTCTCCTGTGGACACAAACTCTCATCCTCTTCTTCAATCAGGAATGGCGATCTGGAACTGCATATGGGCAATAGAACAGGGTCCTGCAATCAGTGCCAGCAGGAGGTCCTCTGTAACCTCTTTTTGACTAGTCGTTCTACCCTCTTACTATCTCTGAGCTGAGAGTACCCAAATCTGCTGCTGCCACTGCTGTAGCTGTTCCAAGGCCCACTGCTAATGCTGTCACTGCATGGGCTCTGGGATAGCCCCCGCCCCCATGTCATAGACCTCTCTTGCCTCCTCAGTTGTCTAAGACTGGGGAAATGTTTATTTGTGCCTTTTTCTTGGCCTGGCACTCTAGAATTCCATCTGAGGCTATATTTTAAAGTTGTTTGAAAGTTGCTGTTGGTTTGTTGTTTCTCCTCTGCCATCTTGGCCCCATTCTCTCTACAGGTCATTTTCACCAGTTGCTTCTGTGGCTTGGCCCTGAAAATAATTTTCTGATTCCACCTTTGTTAAACCACTCGTGCTCTTAGTATCTTTCATTTCATTCACTCGTTCATTTGTTCATTCAATATTATATCCATCCACTCTTCTAGTTGGTCATCTAATTATATGTCATCCATACAACAAATAGTCATTACATCTTACCATGTATAGGGCCAGTGCTTTATAAAATATCAAGATAAATAGAAGTAATTATTGTCTTCTCTAAGCTCAGAATCTAGGAAAGCTATTAAAAATGTAAACACATAGCTATAAAATAACTATGTAACATGGTAAGTGCTTAAGATATACTAGTAGAATTTTGTGAGAATTAATAAGAAAGAGAAACCTCTTTGAAATCTTGGGGCTAGTTTGAGTCAGGGAAGGTATGACAAAAGAAGTAACACTTTCTCTAATTCTTTAAGTAAGTAAATAGACATCACATAGGAGGTAGAGAGATTTGCAAGAAACAACAAAGTCACCAAGGTAAAATAGTGTGGAAACTGAGTATTTCAATTGGCTTGGTGCATAGAGCATATAGATAGGGCACTTGTGAAATGACTAAAAATGTCCATTAGTAGCAGATTATCAAGTACATTGAAGCCAAGAGTTTGAACTTCATTTGGAAGGAAATGGGACATCATTAAAGCTTTCTGTGCTAGGCAATGGAACAAATAACCTACCACTGCCTACACTTTAACAGGCACAACACTTTAAAACCATGAGCATTCTGCAAAGTTTAGAACCATAAAAATCAAATGAAAATAATTTTGTTTTGCTTTGCTTTGTTTCCTTTTGCTTTAGGCATTTTAACGATGCATTTTTATTCTGGTTTCAATTCTCTCTATTCATTTGAATAAGTACATATAGTTTGTATGCCACAAGGCATATGAACTAATAAGTAGAACATTTATATTTTAAATATATTTTACCACTGCTAAGATGTAAGAAATGTGGCATTTGTGCATAATCCCTTCTTTTGTACTGTACATAATACCAAATGATGAAATATCTGCAAAGAAACTAACTGTGGCAAAACCAACATGATACTCAGTAAGAAGCAAAGGCTAGAGATGTATTGCTATGCACTTCAAATTGATCTACTCATGATCATGTAGACATTGTAAAGTAAGAAAGCATTGAAATTAGAGCCATAGTATCTAGATTTGAGTCCCATCTCTGCCACTTCATAGCTCTCTGACCTTGAGCAAATCATCTAACTCCTCTGAGCCTCTGATTCATCATATGTAAAACAAGGATAAGATAATTAAATTACCTATTTCACAGTATCACATGTAGTGAGGAAAGAAATTGGCTAAATTGTCTTCTTCCTATTCCTTCTCATCCTCTTCATCCTCTTACTCTTCTTTATTTTCCTTTCTATTTTTTTCTTTTGCTTCTCACTCTCCTCCTCCATCTTCTCTTTTTCTTCTCCATCTCCTCCTTTGACTTTACTTCCTTATCATCCTTCTCTATACCTACTTCCTGATTCACCTTCACCTTTGTCTTTTTTTCTTTATTTTAATATTTTATAATTTTACTACAACTCTTTTCCTCTGCCATGTCAGAGAAAGGGTGAAAAGAAGATAAAATCCTTATGAAAATACACAGATATGCAAAACAATCCACTCATTTGTCCTGTTAATAAAATATATGTCTCTTCTCCCACTCCACTTTTTTTTTTACTCTTTTTTTACTCTGGTTATTTCTCAGTATCGGGAATAGAACTTTCGTTCTTGGTTTTGTTAACAAAGTCTTCTGTAATGTATGGAGTCCCAATATGGTTTACTTCAGATGCCAAGTAAAAGGTTAAAAGTGCAAATTTAGCCAATGGCATTTGCTTTACTCCCAAGGAATCTATAATTTCCCTTACATTTATTTTTTTTTCCATTTCGTTCCATCTATTGCTCAGACATTTTTTCAGTAGCGTTGATTCTTTGAGACCACATTTAAGGTTTTCTTGACAGAAATATTGGAGTGGTTTGCTAATTCTTTCTCTGGATCATTTCATATATGAGGAAAATGAGGTAAAGGAAGTTAAGCGATTTGCTCAGGGTCACACAGAATTGAAATCAGGAAGAGGAGTCTCCCTGACATCAGACACAGAACTCTATACACCATGCCACCTGGCTACCATTTTCCATTATATTACCCCACTTCTTTCATGATCCATTGGATTCTACATTTAATTTAAATCTTTTTTTTCAGATGAATCTTATTGTGATGAATGGCTCATGATTTAAACTATTTTGAGGATTTTATATGAATAATAGCATACATTCATATATATCTTTTCATTGGATAAAATTTTCTGCCCTGCAATCCTTCAAGAGAGGTGATGGTCTTGTTTTAAACCTAAGATTATAGATTGAAGACTGAAGCTCAGGTGACATGACTTGTCAATGGTCATGTTAGCTGCTTATTCAGCATTTTTTAGGGTTTTCACTTTAAATCCAGTGCCCAAATCACTAGAGAGAATAACTTCCTTCATGTTTTATAATGATGACTCTAAGCCTCTTGAGTTGTTGCTGTCAGAGAACTTATCTGTTCTGGGGTTGTGTGTAGACATAAAATAACATGGAAATACATTTCAAATCAATAAACATTTATTCGGGATGTACATTCTACAAGAACCTGTATTAGACAAAGGGGGAGGGGGAAGAGAGGGAGAAGGAGGAAGAGAGAAAAAGAGAGAGAGAGAGAGAGAGAGAGAGAGAGAGAGTCCCTGCTCTCAAGGATTCATGGATCTCACATTCTAATGCTAGGCAAGTTAATATGGAGTAATTTGAAAAGGGTGAGACCATTGACAACTGTAGGTATTGAAGAACAAGTTTTTATGCAGCTCCTCATTGAAGGAAACCACAAAGATTAAAAAAAAAAGACTGAGGTGACAATAGATTGTGTTCTTAACATTGCAGATGTGATGGGTTGTTCTGATGCCCAGAGACAGGAGGTGGCATGTCAGGTTTGAGGAATAAATAGTAGTACAGATTTTTTTTACTTTTGAACAGCTATTTTTTTAAAACCCTAACTTCCAAATTCTCTCCCCTCTTCCCTTCCCATCCACCCTCCCTAAGAAGTCAAGCAATTCAACATAAGCCACATGCGTATCATTATGTATAACCCTTTCACAATACTTATGTTGTGAAAGGCTAACCATATTTTGCTTCTTCCTAACCTATCCCCCTTTATTGAATTTTCTCCCTTGATCCTGTCCCTGTTCAAAAGTGTTTGTTTTTGATTATCTTCATCCCCATCTGTCCTCCCTTCCATCATCCCCCCCCCTTTTTTTATCTTCTTCCTCCTTCTTTCCTGTAGGGTAAGATACACAACTGAGTATGTATGGTATTCCCTCTTCAGGTCAAATCTGATGAGGGCAAGATTCACTCATTCCCCCTCACCTGCCTTCTCTTCTCTTCCTACAGAACTGCTTTTTCTTGCCACTTTTATGGGAGATAATTTACCCCATTCTATCTCTTCCTATCTCCCTCTCTCAAT
>CM053622.1:721156069-721167993 GCA_028646595.1 Phalanger gymnotis | reverse complement strand
TTTAGATCTGACTTTATTCGTGTAGAGAGTGTTTCATAATTATGTTCATATAGGCCCTGCGTGTATCTTGGCAGATACATTCCCAAATATTTTATAGTGTCTACAGTAACTTTGAATGGAATTTCTCTTTCTATCTCTTGCTGTTGGACTTTGTTAGTAATGTATACGAATGCTGAGGATTTAATGGTGGTACTCTTGACAATGACAAGACCATTCATAAAGGAAATAGGTTGGGGGTGGAACATGGGGATTGATTCCGATTTAAATTGAAATCTCATCATCATGCTGTTCAGGTCAGTTTGGTCACACAACACTTTTGCAGTTACCTTAGTCTTTTCTCCTCTCTTATTGGAAGGGTGTAGCCCTGAACTCTTTCCATAGCTTTCTTTTATGGAATGCTGGGAAGTGAAATTTTCCATCTCTCTTCTTTCTGTCAGCATGCATCTTAGCTTGATGTGGACTCAAAAAAAATGTAATGCCCCTGTTCTGGGCACTACCCACTTCTTAAGGGAAAGAACTGTCTTTCGTTTCCTTATTTTTGTTCTAGCACTTAACACTTTGTGTGGAATATTGTAGACGCTCAACGTATACTTACTAAATTTAAATGATTTGAATTGTATTTTTAACAATTTACATTCAAGGCAGCTACTGAAAATCCATTTTGAAATGCCCAATACAAAGTTGGTGATGTGAGTATAGAGTTTAGAAGAGAGACTAAGGTTGGGAGTCATTTCCATAGGGATGAAAATTGAACCTACGCATCTGATAGGATCACCATATGAGAAAGTAAAAAGAAAAAAAAATAATATATAAAACCCTAGACAGAGTATTGGGTGATATCAAGTGTTGGTGAGTGTGGTCTGCCTCAAGATTTAGCAGAGGAGACTGAGAAGGAGTAATCAATTAGTTGAGAGAGAAAATTCATGAAATCTCAAAAGGAAAAGAATACACAGGGATGACCAGCAGTATAAAATTATGCTGAAAGGTCAAGAAAGATGAGGACTAACGAAGAGTTCTATTTGACAACAAAATGATGATTAGTTAATTTGGAGATAGTCTTTTCTATGGATCATGAAGTCAGAAGTCAGATTATTATTTTTTTTAGAGAATAAGGAGAGAAGAGGTGGAAGCACTAAGTGTAGAAAGATATCTCGGGGGATTTGGCTGAGAGATATAGAATGATATCTCATTGTGATCAACAAGTGAATGTTTATTAAAGAAAATAAAATTATGGGTACACTAGGCATCAGGAAAGTTACACTCCTTGCTGAGCTCCTGTCACAAATTTCTAACCTCCTTTTAGGCATTGTAAATTGAATTCCCTTTAGACATCTCAAACTTTGTATGTTCAGTACAGAATACATTGTCTTATATTCATCTCACTTTGCCCCATTCTAAATTCCTATTACTGTGGCCACAGCATTCTCCCAGTCACACAGACTACAAGTTTGTTGCCATCCTCACTTCATCACTCTCACTCCACCCACATATACAATCCATTACTGAAACTTCTATCTTCAAGACATTTCTGTTTTTGTCTGTTTCTATTTTCCTTATATCCCCTTCCCTTAACTAACCTGGTCCAAACAGTCACCACTTTTTACCTGGGGTACTATAATAACTTTCTACCTTGTCTCCATGCATCAAATCTCTCCCCACTTCAATCCATCTTAACTGAGCTGCCAAATTGAGGCTTCTAAAATGTAGGTCTGACTATGTCTCCACAGACTCAACACACATCGCTGGCTCTCTGTTATCTCAGGATCAAATATAAAGTCATCCCTTGGCTCTTAAATATCCTTATAACTTAGCTCCCTCTTACCTTTTCAGTATTCTTAAATTTCATTTCCATCGACATAATAAACAACAAAACAACATGTGCCTACTCACAGGTCCAGAAACACATCATTCCATCTCTCATCACTGTGGCTTTACACTGACTCTCCCTTATGCCTGGAAATCTTTGCCCTCACAAATATATCTTTCTGTTTTCATGAATCTCTTCCAGATTTATTTCAAATTTCTACTTTCTACATAAAGCCTTTCCTAATACTCTTACCTCACTTCCTCCTAGTAATGCTGTCCCTTCTCTGTTTACTTTATTCTATACTTCATATTGTTTATTATATAGCTGCTTGAGGGCAGATTGTGGTTTACTGTTGTTGGTGGTTTTTTATTTGTTTGTTTTTTTTAATCTTTCTTTATCTCCAGTACTTTGGAGCTGACTATTTTTCTAGTCTTGGGCAAGCCACTCACTTTTCTGTGCCTCAGTTTCCTCCACTGAAAAATCAGGAAGGGCAGGCAGTGTTCCTTTCCATCTCTAATCCTGTGGTCCTCTGATCTGAGTCCATCCAGTCTTATCTCTGATGCTTAAAATCTATGTGAATGCAACTGTTATAGCCTACATATTTGTCTTAAGACATAAAAACAATGTTTTCTATAGAATCGGCATGTTCTACTGCAAGCCTTTGTTGCTCTTGTTTATCCTGGATCACCACACCTCAGTCCACTGTCACTTTCAGTATCTTCATTTAGCTAAAGTCATTTCTTCTATGTAAGGCTGCAGGGGTTAAGTGAAGCAGATAATTTGTGTATTTTAGTAGCAGATGGCATTATAATGAGGATTCGATAAGAAGTGTAATTTGAGATTCTGAACTTGGTCTTGATTCATTCTGTAAAAATGGCATTTTTATGTATTCAAACACCCAATTAGCCTTGTCAATAGAAATGTGAGCTCCATTTTCATGCATAAGGACATGCTTCTGCCCCCTAGGGTTCAGGCCTAACCCCAGCTCTCTTAAAGAAAATAACATAAAATAGAAACCTATATTTGTTGGTTTGTTTGTTGTCTTGCAAGTTTGGAAAACTCTGTCACTGATGGGTTCTGTCTGTAGCAATTTAAGAAAAATACAGCTACTTTTCAAAACATATTTTTACCAAAGTGTAAAAAACACTAGGGACACCACATGAGTGTTGTTTATAATGCTGATTTGAACATGTTTTATTTTCCATGATGTTCATTTGCTACTACTCTTCAAATAAACATTAAGAAACTCAAGTACTATTTCTGATTGAAACTCCATTCTAATTCTTGCATTTACAAAAGTGATCAAATTGTCTCTTTTGCTCTATTCCTACATTATTATATAGAATAAGGCACTCTGGATAAATAATATTTAAGAGAAAGAGATATCTACTTGGAAGTAGAGGCCAAAGAGAAAGAAATCATTATTAAAATGGGAACAATGTATAATATGCTTGAATTTTCAGAGACTAAATCTGGAGACAAACTTTATTTTGAAAATTATTTTCAATAAAATTGTATAATAGTAACCAAGAAATAGTTCTAGAGTTCCAAATATGTGTAAGCTACTCAACTAACACTATTTTATGGACTATAGACTAATTTTATTAGAAGACTTAAGCATATATTCGTGTTAGGAAGCACTTATCTTTTCTTAATTTACCCTTATGTTTTTTTCATCTCTGGAAAATTTCACCATAGTGATGAGAAGTCATGGGGCTCAAAATCAGGCCCCTTTATGACTCCCTAATAGCTCTATGGCCTTAGTCAGACCATGTCATATTTCTAAGTCTCAATTGCTTAATTTGACAACTTGGAATAAGAACATATATATCTTTTACAGAGCTGTTCAAAGGCCAAGCAATGTGGCTAGAAAGAAATTGTTTGCAATCCTGCCTTTAAAACACATTGGCCATGTAACCCTGGGAAAGTCATGTCAACTCAATGCTATAGGTACCTCTTTCAGACTATAAGTGGCAAAACAAGGGCCAACGTTCATTTGTAGAGAGAGTTTCTTTACTCTGATGTTCCCTATACTGATGGAGCATAACTTATATCCTATAGTTTTTATTTATTCATTCATCTACAGAATCACATAATTTTAGAATTAAGAGATATTTTGAAAGCTGACTAATCTGACCAAAACTTGGAAAGGAAACATCCTTAAAATATCCCTCAAATTTCTCATCTAACTTATATTTGAAAAATTCCACTGATGTGTCAACCGCTATCTTGAAATACAGCCCATTCCATTTTTGTAGATGATCAATTATTGGAAATTTGTTCCTTACAATGATTTTCTGCATTTTTCTCTTTCTCTTGCTTTTGGTTTCTAGTCACAAAGAAAATGTTTTTATTCTCACACACATGTAACAATCCTTCAAATGCTTAAAGGTCCCTTCCTGCTCAGTCTAATCAATCCCATGCAATATAAGCTTCCCAATATTTGCAATAAGTGTTCATGTGGCACTGTCTCCAGTCACCTGGTGAGGTTATGATGTGTGTGTGTGGTTTGTGTGCATGTGCACGCAGGTGTGTTTGTGCATGAAAGAGAGACAGAGAGGCAGAGAAACAAAAAGAGCAACAATGAGAGAGAGAGAGAGAGAAAGAGAGAGAGAGAGAGAGAGAGATTTTTAAAAGGAGAATAGAGAATAGACCAAGAGAGAATCTCGAGAACCCTTCACTTTTAGGGAGTATGACATGGATGAAAAGCAATCAGAGGTAGCAAGGGAATCAGGAGACAGCAGTGTCATCGAATCTCAGAGAGGTGAGAGAATATATAGTGGGAAACAGTGGTTAATAATGTAAAAAGCAGCACATGGGTCAAATAGGGTTAGAACCAAAAACGACCATCAGACTAGGGAATTAATAGATCATTGATAACCTTGGAGAGAACAGTTTCATTTGTGTGCAGATGTTAGAAGCCGGATTGCAAAGCATAGCAGAGTCAAAGGAGTAACCAGGGAGGTAGTAAGTGTATTCCTTAAAAAAAGTTTAGATTTAAAAGGGAAGAAAAAATATAAAAGTTTGAAAAGATGGTAGATTATATTGAAGGTTTCTGCTTGTTTCATTCTTATTTTTAAAAGGGAAGAGGTTTGGGTATATATACATACATGCATGTATACATATATACATATACATACATATATATATATATATATATATATATATATATATATATATATATATATATATGAATGAAAGAGTGGCAGGCATATCCTATAATGTACTAAATTTGTTCTGAGGAAGAAAAGGAATGTGTGTATTAGTGCACTTCGTTGATGCAGCCCTTTTTCGTCACCCGTACAATTTCTGTGAAATTTACAACTATAACAAATAATATCACCAGTTGCTGCTGCTGGTAGTGATCTAATCCTGATAGCTTTTGGGTTTAATTGTAACTAGTTATTATCACATGAATCTCTGTAGTTTTTCTTAGAAACTCAAGCAAGACTCGGGAATTTTTTTCACATACCATGTCATGAGAATCTCTTATTTTCTCCTTGAGAATTATCCATTTCGAATTAGCCTAAAGAGCAAGTCAGCTTTTTTTTGTTTGTTTCTTTATTTGTAAAAATGCAGGAGCTCCTAGGTAAAGGGTCAGATATATTGTGTTTATCTGTAGGCAGCATTAGGTAACTTGGGTACTTACCTGAACTGTTCAGATGGCTAACGTGGAAACGCTTAATGAAAATTGTACATAAACTTGGTGAAAATGCATCCTTTCAGAGAAGATGGCTTGAAGGGTTTTACTCTAAAGATGCAATAGCCAAGAAATTTTTAAAATGCTTCTGTATTCATCCATTCCATTACTTAACAAATAAGGAATATGGGCTCAGAGAATTTAAATGAATTGTTGAAGGTCAAAAAGTGAGACAAATAGGTGATACAGTAAAATGACTATTAAATTTTGAGTTAGGAAGGCCTGAGTACCAATCTTGATTCAGATTATTACTATGACCCAAGAAAAGTCAGTTCCCCCATTGCACAGATGGCATTTACAAATATAAATTCATGCATGCACACAAACATACATGTAGCATACATCTACATACATATGCACATGTTTGCATGTGTGTGTACATCATGTACTCCTATGTAATGCACACGTGTATGCATGTACCTGAACACACAGAAATACACATGTGTATATATGTATGCATATATATGTGTATATATATATACGTAGTGCTTTGAAAACCTTAAGGAAGAATATCGCTATTATGATCACCTTTATAATTTTTTAAAAATTATTACATTTTGTATATTATATTTATGACATTATATATAATTAATGTTATTTATAACAATTGTTGTTATTATTATTACCGTCCTTATCATTATGATTACTTTAGGGAGAGAGCTTGGAGTCCAACCTGGTTTTCCAGCCTCTTAACCCTGTTTTTCCTAAGACTACCTTACTCATAGAATAATAAAATATTCTTTTGTTAAGGGAACTTATCTGTTGATTGATTTTGTTTACTAATTACTTGGTGACTAAGCCCAAAGTCTGGAATCCTGAAATTAATGACATGAAGGGCTGGGAAAATAAATTATATTGGTTATAACTGTTCTTGAAAATACTGCCTTGTGTGTTTGGGTAACAGAATGTAATATACAACACATCAAGTTAGCACATCTTGTATCATTCCTGAGGTTATCATTTTAAACCTATTCAGATCAGCCCTGTCATAGCTAAATATTCTAACAAGGCACACATTGTAATTTAGGCCTCCTCAGGAATCAGAGGTATTACCTTCTTGTGTTTGTTGTTTGTGATGTCTAATGGGAACTGATGGTTAGCCTCTCACGTTGCAGAAGCAACCAGGCAATTTTTCATGCTCTTATTTTCTAAGCAGCAAAGATTAAAATATGGATAACAGCAAAAACACATGTCTGATTCTATTTAAGTATTTTATAAATCCAGAGAGATAAAAAATAACTATGGATTTCATTATAGAAATTAGGAAGTCCCTGTTGGAAATCAAACTGAGAAATTTGGAAAGATATTATAAAGGTGAGTAAGTGGGAGAGAGCACTGAAAAGACTGATATGAATATCTTTAAAATTACAACCTCTTTTTCATCAACACTTGGTCTTAGGGACATAAATCTAGAAGGAGATTGGACCTCAGAAATCATTCAGTGGATAGAGTGCCGACCTGGATCTGGGAAGATCTGAGTCCACATTTGGCCTCAGACTTTTACTAGTTTTGTGACCCTGGGCAAGTCACTTAACCCCATTTTGCCTCAGTTATTTCATTTCTAAAATGGGAATAATAGTAGAACCCTACTACCCAGGGTTGTTGTCTGGATCACCTGAGATGATACTGGTGCTTAGCATAGTGCCTAACACATAGTGCTATATAATGTTAGCTATGACATATGTTCCAGCAAGGCCAGCATGTTGGTATTTTTATACATATTTTTTAAATATCAGAAAGTACAAATGGTTTTAAATCCTGTGAGATATATTAAATCATTATCTATTTAGCAATGTTCAGAAGTAGAGGAAATAGTTAAGGATTTAAGAGAGGTAATATTACCTCCCAAGTAACAAAAGTATGATTTGTCATCAATATATCTTTTTTTCTTCCTGTCCCTTGCCTTTTTCTCCTCTCTTCTCTGCCAGAAATCTCTGCCAGATTTCTAAAAGAAATCTCTGTACAGTAGAGATACTTAATAAAATATATTGAATTGAGAATAAAACAGATTATTTAATATGCAATAAATGAGCCACCATTTATTTGGCACCCAGTAAGTACAGGGCGCAGATCTTATTGGAGAAGGAAGACAGTAATATATAATAACATATATTTTCTCAGTGGTTCTAATAAAATAAAACTACTGGTTTTATATTATGATATTGGATATTTTAATTATATAGAGAAATAAATTTGCAAGCTATCACTAAACATTTTGTAGAAAATACAGTTTAGTATCATGATTAGCATCTGAACCTTCTGAAATAGGGACTGAAACAAATGGCGGGAATGTCAGCAAAATTGAGACTATCTTTATTTCTTTCTTCATAAAAATGAAATGACTGAGATGATGCTTTATAAAACATAAATTTCACAAATCACCATTTTGTTATATCAGAGATATGTTCCTCTTAAATTTTCAACTGTTTTCTCTACTTTGGGATTTTGCTAAATTGATGGTGATTTAATACATCCCTCAGGATTCCAAACCATTTTTACTCTTGTATTGTTTTAATATATACATTAAAAGCACATACAGTCATGTCAACATTTCTAGAACATTAAATTTTAATGATGGATTCATTTTGGTGATTCTTTACTTATCACCCTGAGTAATATATGCCCACATATCTTTAATAAAGAATTGGTCATAAAATTCAATTATAGGAGCTAAATGGAATTTGTTCATCTAACAATGTATTCTAAACTGTTACCACAGCAGGAAGCCCAGGCATATGATATTTGGGAGCCTGGATATTGCCTAAACATCTCATGGGGATGGAACTTCCAATGTTTAGGCTGCCTGGAATTAGCATAAGAAGCAAGTGGTAATTTTAAGGTATCTTATGGAAGGTTGTAGCAACAATTTGGCTAGAAGCAGCTGTGGCTGTGTAAAACCAACAACAACCAGCACACAGAAGGCAGCAAACACAGGTTCTTTTGATCTGCTTCACTTAGGAAAGAAACATTAAGAGGTTAACAATAATACTTTAATCCAACATACAAATATCATTCACTCAGTTCAGGAGGAAAAGCCAGCACCCTGAACTTCAGAGCAAATACAAATTATAAACATACATGATATAAGCAGCTCAAATCACAATTCATAGTTACCAGGAAAGCATCAACATCTGGGTTTACAAGCTGGGGGACTCTTAAAATGGCTGCCCAGAGTCCCACACTACTCTTCCAGTGACTAACAGCTCCAATGGAGAATGCCAACCTCTGGGTCAAAGGGCTTCCCAATGTGCAACTCAAACCCATTTGACCTAAATGCATCACAAACATGAGACTCAAACCCATATGGCCCAAAAGCCTCTGGCATCACAAACATATCACTCAAACCCATGGAAACCAGGCTTTCCCTTGAGGCACGGAGGTCATCAAAGAATCCTAATTTAATCAAAGAAACAAAGGCTGGACTCATCAAGGGCACTTGATTAAATAAGTACTCCAAAAGAGAAAACAATAAAGAAATCCCATCTTAATTAATATTGCAGAGGTCCATTATATTTCTCTTGTATAGTCTTAGAAGTTTTTGAATTCTATTGTATTGTCTAAAAGAGAGTGAGGAAAGGGAGAGGGGAAAAAAGAAGGAATAAAGTGGAAGGAGGTCTAGAGACTAATAAAAATTGTGATACAGCAAGTGTGGGTGTGGAATAAAGTTCTTAGGTATTTATTCCACTGACATTTTCAAGAACACTGTTGGTGTTCCTTTGGATTGCATGTCCCTGGAGAAGTCTTGTATATTGAGTCATGATGCAGGTTGTCTAAGGCTTTGATCATAAATGAAATCAAAAGCGTTTGGAAATATTGAACCTGTGCCAGCAGGTCAGCCCCAAGTCTTTCCAGCCATCAAGTTTATTGTCATTCCGTCTGCTCAAGTCTGGCTATAGCTGTCTTTTTAAAGCCCCAACAACAAATAGCAAGCCTCAAACATGGAATTTTGGTCATGTATAACATATATAAAATCACATAGAATGCTTATTTGCCCCCAGAAATTTTTGAAACAATTATTTATTTTATGTGTCATATTTAAAACAGGGCAAAAGACGTGTGTGGGTTTCAGTATGCAATTCATTATTAATTCAAATAAAATCACAGATAGGATCCTGTGTTTAGAGCTGAAATTAAATTCAGAGATACTTTAGTCCTGTTCCCTTGTTTTGCTAGAAAGGAAAATAATTACTAGAGAAGTGAAAATATCTGAGCAAGATCACACAAATACATAATGACAGAACCAAGCTTTGGGCCTGTGACTTCAGATGCATTTTTCTTTCTCTAGTTCTTGAAAAGGACCATGACATCAGGGAGATGATGACATGATTTGCAGTTGACTTTGATTTGAGGGAGGGAAGTTCTGTGCAAGGACACCAGCCTCAGTTTCTCCTCCAGAGCCATATGGGTCCAGGGGCCAGATATTCATCAGGAGGACTGGAGATGGCCCAGGATGCAATGGGAGACACTGGCCTTTTTAAGCTAAGGACTTTTTAGGTTCTTACTTTGAGTGAGGTAATGCCCATTCAGTGAATACACCTCTTTAAGAAGTAAGTCAAGAGATGGCCCCTTTAATTAAAAAAAAAAGTGGGAGGTGAAGACCCTCAGGGTTGGTGGCCAAAAGAGAAACAATAGCTTTTTTTGGTTACCTTTGAGCCAGGGGGGGCCAAAAATAGCTATTAAGTTGTGCTTGGGCAGGGACCTATTGTTGTCCAATCTATGAGCTCCAGAGTGAAATGAATTTAAGAGAGAGAAGAGAAGAGAAGAGAAGAGAAGAGAAGAGAAGAGAAGAGAAGAGAAGAGAAGAGAAGAGAAGAGAAGAGAAGAGAAGAGAAGAGAAGAGAAGAGGGAGGAAAGGAGGAAGGGGGAAAGGGAGAGAGATCTAGACAGTAAAACCCAAGTTAACCATGCAGCTTTCAGCCATCAAAATTTACCTTCCTTTGGAGAGGAGAGGAAGAGGGAGAGGTTGAAAACAAGCTGAGTTACCCAACTGGCTAGATCCCCATTCAGGCATCTCAGACTACTCACAGGTTGTGTTTGACCTTTGTTCTCAAAGAGGACCATGACATCAGAGAGATGATAACATGACTTGCAGCTGATTTTGATTTTAGTGAGGGAAGGTTATGCAAGTCACCAGCCTCACTGTCTTCTCCAGAGCCATCTAGTTCCAGTGGCCAGATGTTCATCAGGATGACTGGAGATTGCCTGAATGGGGATCTAGCCAGTGGAGTAACTCAGCTCATCCTCTCACTCTCACTCTCTGTCTCCCTCTCCCTCTCTCCCTCTTCTCTCCAAATGAAGAAAAATTTTGATGGCTGAAAGCTGGCTAGTTAACTTGGGGTTTACTAGATAGATCTCTTCCTTAAAGAGGTGTATTCACTGAATGGGAATTACCTCACTCAAAGTAGGAACCTCAAAAGCCTTAGCCTGAAAGGGCCAGGGGTCTCCCATTGCAGCCTGGGGCATCTCCCAACATTCTGATGAGTAACTGGCCACTAGAACCAGATGACTCTGGAGGAGAAAGTGAGGCTGACCGTGCACAGCCCTCCCTTACTCAAATCAGGGCTAACTGCAAATTATGTCATCGTCTCCCTAAAGGCATGGTCCTCTTCAAGAACAAATGACAAACAGAATCTTTCTCCAGTCAGTACACTTGAACCTAGGGCTGAGATGGATAAAGAATTAAGCTATAATAATAATAACAACAACAATAATAAATTTAATCACTAAATTAATGGAATAATGGAAGTAATAAGTATAATTTAATAATTATTTGACAGTGGTAGTAACATTTATACCACTTTAAGTTTCACCAAGTGCTTTACAAATATTATTATTATTCTGTTGATTGTCTAGACTTAAGAAAGTCTCAATAATGCAGTTTAACCTGCAAAAAAAAAATCAGTCCTGTGAATAATTTTTTCCCTGCTAGAGAGACAGCTGATAAACATTGACCAGAATGCTCTAGGAAATAAGATGTAAAGTATTTTACTGGTTGTCCAAAAGACAGAACTGCAGAACTCCCTTCTTCCTTTCCTTCTTTTTCATCCTTCCTTCCTTCCTTCTTCCCCATCTTCCCTCCTCCTTTCACTGCTATTCCCTCCTCTCTTCTCTTTTGATTCTTCTCCTCCTCCTCCTCCTCCTCCTCCTCCTCCTCCTCCTCCTCCTCCTTCTTCTTCTTCTTCTTCTTCTTCTTCTTCTTCTTCTTCTTCTTCTTCTTCTTCTACTTTTCTCTCTCTCTCTCTCTCTCTCTCTCTCTCTCTCTCTCTCTCTCTCTCTCTCTCTCTCTCTCTCTCCCTCTCTCCCTCCCCCCTTTCCCTCTCCCTTTCTCCCTCTTCTTCTTTCTCTCCTTTTTATCCCTTTCCCTCTCCTTCCCTTTTTCATTCTTTCTATTAACATCAGTGTAGTCATTGTGGATAG
>CM053622.1:721139372-721155969 GCA_028646595.1 Phalanger gymnotis | reverse complement strand
ATTTACTTTCTGCTAACTTCACTTTTTCCTATATCTTGTTTTGTTTCTCACTTCTTAATATTCAAATATAACATTATTCAATACTTATTACAATGAAGTAATATTTCATTACTGAAGCACCAATTCTTTAGCCACTGCCTAGTAAACAGACATATGCTATATTGAAGAAAAACATTTTGAATTAAAATTCTCTATGAAATAGTGTATTTTCTCGTAGAGATAGGTTTTTTGTTCTTCATTCAGGGAGACATGGTAGTACAATGGAAATGTCTGTATATGGATTCATACTCCACCTCTGTCCTTTACTACACGTATAATCTTGGGCTAAAAATATTTAATTTTCATGACTTCAACTAATCATCTATAAAATTGAAGAATTAGATAGACTAGTTTGCCTCCAAGGTCCATTCAAGATCTGAGTCCAAATTCTGCCTTTGATGCTTTCTACTTGTATCAACTTCAGTAGATCACTTGACATTCCTGGGACTCAGGTTCCCTACTTGTCAAATAAAACGCTGACTCTCTGAGGTTCCTTCTAGCTCCAAGTTCCTTTTCAGTTCTAGGATTCTATGATTTTGAGGAGTTGAATCATCTGGTCTCATTGGCTGTGGACTGCAACAGTAAATGGCATGCCTCATGATTTGTACTTACCCAAGGCTCAGTCCAGCTATATCTGTTGACAAGATTAATTACATACTTATGAACCTCATATAATTTTTTAATATCTTACATCACTTTCTCTTGCTAGAAACAAACTGAAATATTAGTTTTGGTTTTGCATAATTCAAGATAATTCCCTTTTCCCGGGTGACACTTTTCAATATATTTTTAGCTGCTTGTAGATTACTAGAGTCTTTGGTCTGAAGACTCACAATTTCTTTGTAATTACTCTTTGCATGTGTCTAGAAAACAAAAACCGTCCATCCTCTGCTGCTTTGGCGGGAATCCAGAAACTAAAGTGGTCCATTCTAGAAGCCTTTGTCTACTATGGCTTACAGTCTTTGACTTCATTTGAGATATATTTTTACACAAAATCTTACAATTTATTTCACTCCCCCCTCCCCTTAAAACAACCCTAATAAGTCAGCATTACCCACACATAAAAGTCTCAAAAAATGTATAGGATACTGGAAAGAAAGCTGGACTTAGGACCAGTAGATATTAATACCTATATCCTTCATTCATTTAAGCCTGCTGATTTCCTAGGTATTCTTTAAAGACCAGCTGACATGACACAGTGGATGGCATGTTGAAATTGGAGTCTGTTCAGATTGCGGTCGGGTGATTTCAAATCCCAGCTCAGACTTTGGTTAGCTGTGTGATCCTAGACAAGTCACTTAACTTCTGTAGGACTATTTCCTCATCTATAAAATAGGGGAGGGCAGATATAACTAGATGGCTCTGACGTCCTATGTTCCACCTACTCCAGTAAGCCCCTTCGAATCCATCTTCCAATTGGCCAACATGATATTACTTCTAGCACTTTTCTTCTAGCACTCTTTTTCATGTCTCTGATGCACTTATGATGTAATGGGTTGCCTATAATTATCAGTGCATATTTCACATACCACTGAAAGACTGTAACTTCAAAACATCAAACAGATATCTTATGTAAACATCATTTATCCTGCAACGTCTAGTACCACGATCTGTATGCATTTGGTACTTATTTTTGTTTAATTAATTTAAATATTATGTATTAAATTCAATGATTTTTTTTTGCTTGGAATGTGCCTTTGTTTAGCATTTTTGGCTCTCTTCCATATTCAGAAATGGTGCTGTTGACTCTTCATCAGTGGGATTATGTTGTAATTAATTGGTATTATTGGACTGTTAGAGCAGTTAGATGGCACAGTAGATATAGCTCCAGTCCTGGAGTCAGGAAAACATAAATTCAAATCTGACCTTAAACATGTACTGGCTGTGTAATGCTGGGAAAGTCATTTATACCTATTTGCCTCAGTCTTTTCATCTGCAAAATGAGCTGGAGAAGGAAATGACAAACCACTCCAGTCTCTTCCAAGAAAACCCCAAATGAGGTCATGAGAAGTTGAACACAACTGAAACAACTGCCACCACCTCAAAAATGATAGGTTTATTCTTTACTTATTATGTGTTTTTTAATTATACAGCTGTAATGATACAGTAGGGATTGGGCAGTTCTTTAGCTGCCACCATCATTTAAGTTTTCCAGGCTAAACTCCTGATGGTAGCTCCAGGATAATTTTTGGGACTATGAGGTGTCCAGGAAAAGTCAGAATGAATATGGAGTCTACCCCTTTCATTCACAATGGTTGAAGTATTAGAAGGGTGAAAAGCAGCTGATGTCCACATGGCAAATGGCAAACTAAATGGGATTCTTAGGCAATATTAAGCAAAGCCTGATATTCAAAATGAGGAAAGTGATAAAACTACTTTCCTCATACTTCTATTTGTTATCTATTCATTTATTTATCTATCTGTCTATTTATTTAATTTTTTCCCTTCACCCTGCCCCTTTTCAAAAGTGTTTCCTTTTGATTACCTCCTTCCCCTATCTGCCCTCCCTTCTATCATCCCCCATTTTATATCTCCTTCCCCCTTCTTTCCTGTGGGGTAAGATACCCAATTGAGTGTGTATGTTATTCCCTCCTCAGGTGAAATCTGATGGGAGCAAGATTCATTCATTCCCCCTCACCTGCCCCCTCTTCCCTCCCTACAGAACTGCTTTTTCTTGCCACTTTTATGCAATATATTTATGTGTACATATATATGTGTGTGTGTGTGTTTATGTATGCATACATATATAATTATGTAAGCATGTATGTATATATGTATGTATGTATGTATATTCCATTCAGCTACCCTAATACTGAGGTCTCATGAATTATACACATCATCTTTCCATGTAGGATTGTAAACAAAACAGTTCAAATTTAGCAAGTCCCTTAAGATTTCTCTTTATTGTTTACGTTTTCATGATTCCCTTGATTCTTGTGTTTGAAAGTCAGATTTTCTATTCAGCTCTGATCTTTTCACTGAGAAAGCACAAAAGTCCTCTATTTTATTGAAAGTCCATATTTTCCCTTGGAGCATTTTACTAAGTTTTGCTGGGTAGGTGATTCTTGGTTTTAATTCTAGTTCCATTGACCTCCAGAATATCATATTCCAAGCCCTTCGATCTCTGAATGTAGAAGCTCCTAGATCTTGTATTATCCTGATTGTGTTTCCACAATACTCAAATTGTTTCTTTATGGCTGCTTGCAGTATTTTCTCCTTGATAAGGGAGCTCTGGAATTTGGCATCAATGTTCCTAGGAGTCTTCTTTTGGTGATCTTTTTCAGGTAGTGATAGGTAGATTCTTTCAATTTGTATTTTACCCTCTGACTCTAGAATATCAGGGCAGTTTTCTTTGATAATTTCTTGAAAGATGATATCTAGGCTCTTTTTTGATCATGGCTTTCAGGTAGCCCAATAATTTTTAAATTATCTCTCCTGCATCTATTTTCTAGGTCAGTGATTTTTCCAATGAGATATTTTACATCGTCTTCCATTTTTTTCATTCCTTTGGTTTTGTTTTATAATATCTTGATTTCTCATAAAGTCACTAGATTCCATTTGCTCCAATCTAATTTTTAAGGTAATATTTTCTTCAGTGGTCTTTTGGACTTCCTTTGCCATTTGGCTAATTTTGGCTTTCAAGGCATTTTTCTACTCATTGGCTTTTTGGAGCTCTTTTGCCATTTGACTTAGTCTATTTTTAAGGTGTTATTTTCTTCAGTATTTTTTGGGTCTTCTTTAGCAATTCATTGACTTGTTTTTCATGAGTTTCCTGCATCACTCTCATTTCGCTTCCCAATTTTTCCTCCTTTTCTCTAACTTGCTTTTCCAAATCCTTTTTGAGCTTTTCCATGGCTTGAGACCAGTTCATGTTTTTCTTGGAGGCTTTTGATGTAGTCTCTTTGACTTTGTTGACTTCTTCTGGCTGTATGTTTTGGTCTTCTTTGTCACCAAAGAAAGATTCCAGAATCTGAGTCTGAATCTGAGTCTGTTTTTGCTGCCTGGCCATGTTCCCAGCCAACTACTTGACCCTTGAGTTTTTTGTCGATGTATGACTGCTTGTAGAGTAGAGAGTACTTTGTCCCAAGGTTGAGGTGCTGCACTGTTGTTTGCAGAGCTTTTGCTATACAGTGAGCTCTGCCACACCAGTGCTCCTCCTCCACCTAGAACTGCCAACCTGTATCGTGACTCAGATCTGAGCAGTTTCTGCACTTCTTCTCTGATCTGCCACTTAATTCCTCCTACCAGGTGGGCCTGGGGCCAGAAACAACTGCAGCTGTAGTTCTGTAGTTGCACCACCTCTGCTCCTGCCAGAGTGGTGGCCGAACCAGGAACTCCTTTCACTCTGTCTCTGCGTTTTTTTTTCCCATTAACCTTCTCTTTTGTCTTTGGTGTTTGTGGGTTGAGAAGTCTGGTAACTGCCACAGCTCATTGATTCAGGGCACTAAGTCGTGTTCCACCCAGCTCCTGGTCTGGTTGGTCTGGGCACAACCCATGCTGGGCTCTGCTCTGCTCCCAGCTCCCTGTGATAATCCTTACCCCACCACCATCCAGGCTGTCCTGGGCTGGAGCCCTGCTTCCTTCTGCTATTTCATGGGTTCTGTAGTTCTAGAATTTGTTCAGAGACATTGTTTATAGGTGCTTGCAGGGTCCAGAGGAGAGATTTAGGTACGTCCCTGCTTTCCAGCCACCATCTTGGCTCCTCCTCCTTAGATCTCTTAAGAGGGGAAACTCACTACTAAATGGACCTATTTTACTCTTGAATGCCATAAATTATTAGGGAGTATTCCTTGTTTTTTAAGCTATCTTGTTAGTATCTATCCATTGTTCTGAAGGAAATAAAAATATAGCTTATTCTTTTGGGTATGATAGTACTACAAAACATTTTGGCAAATCAACAGATTTGTTAAGCATCAATTTGGCCTGAAGCCACTCATATTCTTCTTACATCAAGTTCACATCCCAAATACCAGGAATATTTGCTGCTTTAGCTCCTTTCGTCAAGGACTTCTTCTTCCCATGAAAAGACTAGTGGAGCCTTACAACTATGCCAATAATATATAGCTTCTTTCCAGGTGTGCCATTATGATACCTGGATGATGTAATTGCTTTATAAGGATTTGCCCTCAAACTTATTAGACATTCAGGTCCAAATAGATCCAACTTGATCCAAATGCTATCATTTTTCATTAAAATAAATTCTCTTACACTACTTAGAACTTGAATATTCATCACTTCTTACTTATTAACATATACAGATGAATAAAAGGCCTTCTCAATGAGACTAGAAAGCACATTTGATAAGTGAGCTCAATTTTCTGACGGTTTGCTTATTTATTGATTTGCTATGTGAAAAGTCAAGAAACACATGCAATTTGTAGTCAAAACACAACACCTGGTCCTGACTTGGATACTTATCGACTAAGTGACCATGGACAAAGCCCTTCACCACCATAAGTCTCAATTTCCATGACCAATAAAAGGGGAATACTTTATCACATGACTATTGATTGTAAGGACAACCCTTTGTAAACTGTGAATCACTTGAAAATTGAGAGCACTTCATACTATTTAGCATATACTTATTTATAGCCCGATATATGCAAGGCTTGCTGCTTCTAAGCAATTTTTTGCACTATACTAACTGCTTAGTTTAGAACTCTCTAGTATAGTCAGAATTCCAGAATGCTATCGATTGACTTATAAACTCTTAACCTAGGTGTGTTCTTGAGACTTTAGAACTATCTTTTCAATTTTTAAATGTGTTTTTCATTTCAGATTCTCGCTCTCCTCCCCAGGCAGCTGTCTGACATCATCGGTCTACTGATACTGACTTGTTGAGGGAAAATAGAGAGCTACCAAGCAGGTATGACTTCGTGTGTTAAAATTCCCTATTTAAAATTAAAATCTGATTCCAAGGCATTGCCAAATTTATTTGAGCCCCCCTCCCCAACATGCTTACAATAGAAATTCAGAAAGTGGGTATTGGGAGGAGTGGACTACCACTTCCCCTCCTTCCAGACCTCCTCTAGACAAGTGCTCCTAAGGAAACTACATTACAATTCACTCTGACTAATAATTACCTTATCAACACATATTCTGTCTAAGCCTCTTTAGTCACAGTCCTCCTAATGTAATCTTCGTGCTCAGTGTTCTTCTGTTTGATATGCACTGGGAGCCTACTGCTTCTTTCCATTCTAATCAGAATCGTGAATGCATTGCCTACTGAAATGGTAGTAACAATGATTTTTGAAGCAGATGTTCCCCTTGGATTTGAAATGGAGGGGTTAAAACCACAAATTAAGCCTAATACTGGAAGACTTAATGTGCATTTTGGTTAAAGGATGTTGGCCTAAGGAGTGTAACTGGTGTAAAAATCAGGACCAAAGTTATTAAGACTCCACAATTTCTTATATTCAATTTATTTTTTTCTCAATGTTGGCCTTTGATGCTGAAAGGTGACCAGCTGCATTTATCATCTTTCCCTATGTTTATGGTTATCACACAAGATGCTCTTAGGATTGAGCTTCTGGCAATGTAACTGTGTGTGTGTGTGTGTGTGTGTGTGTGTGTGTGTGTGTGTGTGTGTTTTAACTCATCAGTTACATAAAGAGACATTAATTTCACAGTCAAAAAAGCAGTTGGGGCCATGGTGGTTATAGTTTTTATTTGTAATAATAGAGTATTTTAATTAATGCCTCTCATTCAGGGAAGTCACAACCCTTTGCCACCAACTGTTCACTGTCAGAAGCTTCTGGTGAAGTAAGGAACACTTGTTAACAGAGGAGCTGAGGCATAAGGATGTTGTTCAGTGTTTAGACCAGCATACAAAGCATGGAAGAGAGAGCCAGGAAGACAAATCCCCGTATTCTGGTCCTAAGGTTCCATTCAGTGACAACTTAGACTTGGAACACAGTTTTGTTTGGTCATGATTAACTTGATGATTAGGGATGGGAAAGGGATAATGAAGAAAAATTACATTATTTAGCATCCCAGTGCTTCATCCATATGCTTTCATGGCATGAATCCATAGAACTCATAGAGTAAGATCTTGAAAGGACATTAGAGACCATGGAGGCAGACCCTCTCATTTTACTAACGAGGAAACTAATCACAGAGAAGAGAAATGGCAGGCCTTAAGTCTCACAGATAGAAGGTGTTAGAGGAGGGAGTTGAACCCAAATATTTCTGACTCCAAGTCCAGTACTCTATTTATTATAGTTTGTTGTTATTTAGTCAGCAAGCATTTTTTAAGAACTTATTATGTGTCAGGCACTGTGCTAAAGTAGTGGAGAAATAAAGGTAAAAATGTAATGTACCTTCCCCAAAGGACCTCACATTATAAAGAAGGAGATAACCTATGCACAAGTAGGTGTATGCAACACACATAAAGAATCAACAAAAAAAAATAACCTTAAATGTGACAGCTGTGGGGACTGGTAATGGTCTTCTAGAAAAGTCTGAATTTAATCAGAAACTTAAAGAAAACTAAGGGAAACTAAGAGCTGCCTCTTTGTTCCAGAGGATTTTATCATGGTAACATAAAAAAGTACTATAACTGGGGATGTGGCACTAGTCCAAACCACTTAAGCTGATGTAATTTATGTGGAAGATGATAGGGAATTGCCTCTAGAAAAACAGAGGACTAGAACATTTGTGGACACTGCGTTGGCCTACCATGTGCTCATGAGGATGCATTTTTCATTGACTCTGTAGCCAGAAATATCAAAACAGTCTGACATCTCTGGTTGGGGCTATTGCTGTATTCTAGTTGGGAGGGTAGAAGTGACTTCTTTACTCTCAGCTATTCAGACTGTGCTCTAAATATAAGCCATATTGTCCTTATTCCCACCCAGAAGCTATAGTCCAGACTGGAGGCTTTACTCTCTGAACTTAGGATGGAAAAGATTTTTTAAAAAGTCCAAAGCCCAAGTCTATTTTGAAGACCTCAACATTCTAGGTATACCATCAATGCAAAAAGGCCTACCAACCATGCATTAAGGCAATACAGAGTGTTCACATGTGCTCTAGGCCTTTAATCTCCCAAGACCTCTCTCATGTCCTCTATGAAGAAGACACCATTTTAAGTATTCTGGGTATGCTTTAAATATTCTCCCACACCACTGCAAATACACTGTAAATTATAATGAAGACAATAATAAGAACTTGACAATTATATAGAGCTTTAAAGTTATCAAAACATACATTTTCTCTTTTGAGCCTATAGCATTCCTATTAGGTAAAGACTTTACATCTTACTCTTGCCATTAAACAGATATGATTAGAAAACAGAAACTAATAAAAGAAAAATGACTTTCCTAGAACTCCATTATGAGGACCTAAGCATTGCAACAAGACTCTTTGGAATCAGGGGCAGCAACAGCTACAACAATAAAACTTCCAATTTCTGATTTTGTTGTCATGAGTAGTCATTTCACTAGTACCTATTATATCCCACTCAAGACTTCAGTAAACTGTCTTGGAGAATAGCTAGAATCAGAGAAGCTATCAGTCTTTGGCTAATGTGATATCGAGCCTTTCTGAATTTATGCAAGCTAGTTCTTGAAAGGAAGATATGAATTTTTGCCAGCCTTAGCATAGTCTTAAGGCTCTAGGATCAATTTTAGTCATAATGAAGCATCAGAAGAGCCCTCTAAAGGAGGAATATTACTGCTAGCAACAAAAATGACAATGCAATTTTCTTATGACATTACATAAAAGGCCCTTTCTTCAAAACAACCCAGTGAGACAGCCAGTGTAAATTTTATTATTATCATTTTACAGATTAGAATGTAATCTCCCTGAAGTCAGGTATTATTTGTGCTTCAAAGCTAGGTGGTACAATGGATAGGATTCTGGGCCTAGACTCCGTAAAACCTGAATTCTAATCTCCCATCTGGCTCTTACTAGCTGTGTGACCGTTGGCGAGTCACATAAATTCTATTTGTCTCAGTTTCTTTCATCTGCAAAATGGGGATAATAAAAGCACCTACTTCCCAGGGCTGTTGTAAGGATCAAATGAGATAATATTTGTAAAGCACTTAGCACAGTGGTTGGCACATAGTAGGCACTATAAAAATGTTAGCTATTGTTATAGTTATTACTTTCTTAGTAACCAGAGCCATCAACGCAGTTCTTGGCTCATAGGTTTAAAAGTAGTTTACAATTTGATTCCTTGATTTATTTATACAAGGAGCAACTGACATTATTAGATAGAGAAATAAATTGTCCAAGGTCCTCTCTTTTGTGTTGGACAGAAGTGGACATAAAACCCATATCTTTACACACTAAGATCCATATCCTTTCCATGATAATGAGTAGTGCTATTTGAGGAAATTCATGCATTTCACTTAATGAGTCCTTAAGTTCCCAAGTCACAGTTTTCCTATATTTAAAGGAGAAGGAATTATAATTCATGCAAAATAAACTGTATACCTTCAAATCATCCAGAACTAGTTCAAACCCCTCACTCAACTATGTGGCTCCCACTTTACTAGCAAGATCCTCACAATGCGCACAAGGACCTTAATATCAGGAGGTTAACTCTCTTACTATTGTTTCTTTTGGCTGCATCTCAATCTACTTATCATGTGTATTTTGAAATTACATTAACACACCATGAGGCCTTTTTGAAAATATCATTTTTTTAATTGAATAAAAAAATGAAAAAAATAACGATTGATGGTTCTATAACTGTCTGCCTGACCCCAGGCAAGCCATTTAAACTATCCAAGATTTACTCTCATTAGGTGTTCATCAAAGAAGATTTTATCCTAGCTCACCCATAATGTTCTTGTGAGAACCAGCTGACTGATTAGTTTAGACTCATTTGAATTTTCTCAGACTAACCAGACTATATGGCATTTGGTTTTAATATAGTCTACACTTACCCAAAAATATGACCCACTTAAAACCTTTGTGAACTTGTCAGTAAGATGCAGATCTGCTAGTTTATAGTTATGGGTACTCTTTTGACTAAGGGGTGACATGTTTGTAGCTTTATTAGATGACTTAGATGCCTAATGTTCAGGGAGATTGTGTAATTTGTCTGCAACACCCAGGAAGTGTTAGAAGCCCAATCTGAAGGTGGTACCCCCAATTTCATATTCAGTACCCTACCCACTAAAACGTACAGCCTCTCAATCTTGATTATTACTCTTTATTGATGGAATCTTAAGAGTATATCTATGAATGTATGTATTTTTTTCCTTTCATGTATATTTAATTTTAGATTACATGCTCTAATTGGGACAGAGATAGTACTTATTCAAGTGGTTTTGTTATACAGAACGTATCTTGATGACATTTTTCATTTAATCTATATTTTTTATATATTTCGGGATAACTTGGTTCAGTCATTCATTTAATAACATGGACTTTTCATCAAAAGTGTATCAACTGTAATATGATCTTTGGTGATACAAAAATGGACTTTAAATTTATTCCAAAATATTGTGGTAATCTTTGTATCAAATTCAGGTCAATCAAAATCTATGGTTAATACAAGGCCAAGTAATAGGCAAGATTGCACTGATATCAGTGATAGAAGGTTAAATCCTAGAGAGTAAACAGTATTTAGTGAAATTCCATTGACAAGGCCCCCTCCCTCATGACTCTCTCTACCCATTTAGAAATGTGTCAGGAATATATTTACTTTGACTTCTCTCAGAGTCATCAAAGCCCTCCAAGAAGAACTGAAGAATTCTTCATATCCAAGGATATGAATAAAAGCTTTTTTCAAACAAGAACCAATGCTAAAAACCATAATAAAGATTTCCCCAAATCACGAATAACAAGAGAAATGCAAATTATAATAACTTTGATTTTTTTACCTCAGACAAAAAAAAATAATTAAAAAAAACTGGCAAAGATAACAAAAGACAAAAGTAAAGAATAGGAGAGAAGCTGGAGGAAGAGAAGCTCACTACACTGTGAAAAGTTGTTAATTAGTCCAACATTTGAAAAGACAGTGCTTAATTATGTATTAAAAAATCTCTAAATTATTCATACCCTTTGACTCAGAGTTGCAACTAATGGACCCAAATGATCATAAAGACAGTTATTCAGTCAATTAACTTTCATTAAACATCTCTTTTTTGCCAGGCACTGTGCTAAGTGCTGAAGATATAAATATGAAAAAGAATTACAGTTCTTACCCTCAAGGAGCTTTTAATCTAATGAAGGAAGAAAAGAAAGAAAGAAAGAAAGAAAGAAAGAAAGAAAGAAAGAAAGAAAGAAAGAAAGAAAGAAAGAAAGAAAGAAAGAAAGAAAGAAAGATGAAATGGGGTCGAGGTGATGTAACTGTTAGAGAACCATGAAGAAGAGAAGTCAAAGAAGTTCAGTGAGGTAGAAAATGAGGTGATAGCTGTTCCCTATCCTTAAATGGAAGTATGGGAATGTAACAAATATTATTGCCCCATAAAAAAATAATCAATATGATCAACTCACAGAAATGTTGGGAGACTTATATGAACCAAGTGCAAACAGGAAAACAATATACACAGCGTCTAGAAAAAGAACACTAAAACTTATGATGAAAAACCCTAGAATAAGTGAGTATATATATGTATATATATTATATATATACATATATATAATATATATACATACATACATACATATTCTTTTTTTTCATAAGAGAAGGCTCAATGTGTGTGGGTTTAAGAATGGAAATGTCTGGAAATTACTGGAGTGAAAACTTAGAAAGTATCAACAAACCAAGAAGGATGGGAAAATATATCATAAAATGTGTTTCTGTGGCACAGACAATTGGCTAAGTCATTAGCATTTGAGGTCAGATAAGATACTAAGATTGTTGGGAACAAAAAAGGAAAAAAAAAGTGACTCCAAGAAAGTAAAGGAAAATTATGCTCATGAGAAACCTCCCAGAAATAAGATTAAAATTGAGAACCAGGATTTCATACAGTAGTTAGACACTGGTTTTTAGCTCACTTAAATAGAAGCTGTCTGGCAAAGCCTATCTTAGGTAGACAATATTTCTGATCTCTAGCTCAATTGCATGGTAACATTCTCTAACTTATTTAAACATAGAGATATAGATATCTGTAGATATCTATATCTTTAATTTGTATCTATATGTATATCTATACTAATTGATATCTATACTATTCTTATATAAATATATTTATATTAATTTATATCTATATCTAATCTATATCTATACTTATTTCTAAGTATATATCTATACTTAATTTATATCTATACTTATACTATTCTATTTATCATTGTTATTAAATTCCTTTGAAATCTCACTTCTCTGTTTGGGTGAACTAAAGAAAAAAAGGGGGCGTACCATTGTAATGAGACATATTCTGTGGGCAGTAGCTGACAGTGATCAAAAGAAGTGTTTGCCCATTGCTTTAGGACCTGCTAGCAAGCATTATCAAAATTACAGTGCAAATCTAAAAGAAAGGGAAAAGAGACTTTTGGATATGATTTCAGGTTAGAGGATTATATCCCATTTCCAAAAGAAAAGAGATTATAGATTTTTTTCTTTCATAACCATTATTTTTTGAGGGGAGGAAGTATGGGGTGTGGGTATTAGCCAAATATTTGAGCATACATTGCTAGGCCTAAGGTACTATTAGCAGGAACTTACAGTATAATCTCACTTTAGTCCATGGCTATAAAAACAATTAAACTCTGCATTTAGATAGGAGATTTAGAGCAGAGATTTGTTTCATTTTTGCATGGAATGCACATAACTGGACTCCACATATATTTCCTAAAGAGGCATAAACAGAAATAACTTACCATTGTGTATTAGAATGATATCATGGTTAGCAACAACAACAAGAAGCAAATGTAGTATTTTTTGTAACAAATAAAACGATACTGGATTTCAATAATACCTAGGAATTTCTCTAGCATCAAAGAAAAAAAAAAGACTTATGTCCTATGTATCATAAGGAAAATTGCAGCTCTGAGTTAATGTCATGGGAACTATGATTTCTTTCCTAAACGAGGTTATATACATCCAAGATAAAGTTCAGCTCTCTGACTGTATCATGAAAAACCCATATCACGGTGATGTTTATTTAGAAGAAGAGAAGACATTGAGTTGTGTTCTTGTTGTTGGGGGAAGGACGCAGGAATATGGGAGGATATGATAATTGTTTTCATGTATTTAAACAGTCAGGCAGCTAAGTAGCCCAGTGGATAGATCACTGGGCCTAGAGTCAAGACCTGAGTTCAAATTCTGACTCAGACACTTAATAGCTATATGACCCTAAGCAAGTCACTTAGCCCTGTTTGCCTCAGTTTCCTCATCGGCAAAATGAGCTGGAGAAGGAAATGGAAAACAACTCTAGTATCTTTGCCAAGAAAACCTCAAATGTGGTCACAAAGAGTAAGACATGACTGAAATGAGTGAGCAACAGCAAAGATTTAAACAATTGCCAATGTTTCTGTTTGGCCCCAGAGGATAGACCTAAAAGCAACGGCTAGAAGTTTCAAAGAGGCCAATTCATGCTTGATGTGAGAAAATATACCCTAATAGAGCTATCTAAAAGTGGACTAGACTATCTTGAGAGATGATAGGCTTTCACTTATTTATTCTTATTCAGTCATTTTTCAGTTGTGTCTGACTCTTTGTCACCCCTATTTGGGGTTTTCTTGGCAAAGCTACAGGAGTAGTTTGCCATCTCCTTCTCTAGTCATTTTACAGATAAGGAAACTCAGGCAAATAGGGTTAAGTAACTGGTCAAGAGCCACACAATTAGTGTCTGAGTCCAGATTAGAACTGAGGGAGATGAGTCTTCCTTATTTTAGGCCCAGCACTCTATCTACTGGACCACCTCATGGCCCCCATTTACCTTTACCTATAGGGATGTTGTAGAGAGAACACTGGGTCAAATATCAATTGCACTATGTATTTACTAAGGTCTCTTTTAGCTCTAAGATTATGTGATTGTAAGTTACCATAGACTCCTTGCAACAGTTCAGAAGTGGGCTCAAACTATACTGTTTTATGGTCTTTGGAATAATTTCCAGATTTCTGTAGCATCGACTAGACTAAGACAAACTTTTTTTGATCCCGTATATTTGTTGTATGATTTAAATATAGCTCCATCTTCTTCTCTGTAGTGATCTACAGAGCTTCTGAAAATGAATAATTGCCTAGCTATTATGTAAATAAAATCATATAAGTATTATGTAAATGTAATTACATATAGAAGTAATTACAGAGACATGCACTGTGAACTCCAGAGCTGTAATATGGGGAATTATCAGAGTGTTTAATTATATCTCATGTTCCTCAATGCTTCAAAATCTAAGAAAATATTCTTCAAATTTCGTATATGAAAGAAATATATTTAAATTCAACAATAAAAACAAAAAATAAAACCCCTTTTATGTATAAGGCACTGTGCTGTGCTAGGTACAGTAAATGAAAAGGCAGAAATGAAATGATCCCTGTCATCAAGTAGTATTTTTTTTTTAGATTTCAGTGGTGGGAGTGAAGAAATATGCCATGTAGACATATAAATAAATATATGGTAATAAGAAAGTATAGACAGCATTAAAAACTGGTGGAACCAAGGTAGGCTTCAGAGAGGTGGCATACATGAGCTGAGACAAGAGAGAAGTTGCAGATTCTTAAAGAGTTATATAAGTAGAGAATGGATTTCAGATATGAAAAAAAATGATTTAACAGTAGGAATGAATTCAGAGGGGCATGAGACTGAGTGCTGAGTTCAGGGAAGTCAGTTGTCAAGTTTTAAAGAATCTTATAATCTGAGAAAAGTGGAAGGGGCATGGGTTTCATTTCTGTCTCCCTTTTTTGTTTTGTCACTTGTGAATTTCTGAACACCCCTATCATTTTTTTTTCTTCCTAGATTGGAATTAACCATTGTGGTACCCACCTTGGCTAGCATTTTTAGGCAATTCATCCTCTCCATTTTTTTTTTTTTTGTTTAAAGACTATTTGATTAGCTTTGGATATTTTCAGTTAAATATGTTTTTGCCTGCCCCTGTTATACCACTAGCTAGCATTTAATAAAGGGAATAATATGAAACAAGGCTGAAATTGAGGTTGGAAAGTTGGACCCAGATTGCATAGAGTATTAAATATCAGAATGAATCATTTCTATTTAATCTGCCTTTATGACAGCTTTTCTTTATAATCTAAGATTATATAAAATACGAAATACTTATAAAATTAGGTAACTTTTTGGTCTCCATTTAATTCTTTCTTCCTCTTTAATGTAAGTGCCATTTAAACAGAATTTTATTGATTTTTATTAGCTTGAAATGTAAATAACTTCAAAAATATCCCAATGAATTAAGGAATGGCATTCTCATACTTTTCTTATTATTTATTTTGGCAGACAAACCTTAAATCCTGACAATTAGAACCATACAACTTTGAATTGGTATAACACAGGAGGTAGTAAATTCCTCTTATTTAAAGACCCTCCAGCAGAGGTGGAAGAATATCTTCTGAAGGTTGCATACTGTGCACTCCTCAGCTTTATTAACATATGTATTTTTGTCATATCTGATAACTGCCATGAAAATACCCAACGCAACGATGATTCCTTACAGCTGCAATAAATGTTTTACAAGTGTAGCCCACTTTAACTTTCAGGATCTTCATTTTTATTTCCAGTCTTATAGATGAGTCTAAGGTTCTCAGAGATAGTCCATGTCTCCCCCTAAGAATTCCAGGGTTACCCCTAAAAGTAGATATGATTCTCTTCTGCTGCTGTTTTGAGCCCCCACTAGTATGCTTCTGGTCAAGATTATCAGTTGAGAATCATTTCATCATCCTAAGCAATCATAGTTGCAACTACATTACCTCAAATATCTAAGACACACTTTCCCACAAGTATATGAATCCTCCAAGGAAAAATGGGTTCAGACTTAGAGAGTATATGTGACAAAGATGAACTAAGAAATTTTTGGCGGTTGGGAGTATTTTTCTCTTATTCATTGGGGGCTTAAGAACTTCCTCATAAGCGTGATGAAACTGTTTTGAATCTATCCTTAGTTCCCAATACATAGTCATGTATACATAGATACATAGGAATGTACCTTAAAATACACACACACACACACACATATACACACAATAAAGAATAAAATAATTGAAAAAAATACTCTTCAATCTGTATTCCGAGCTCTTTATCTGGATATGGATAGCATTTCCTTCGTTACTCCTCGTTACTTGTCTTGAATCACTGTGTTGCTGAGAACAGCTGAGTCATTCGTAATGGATCATCAGACAATTTTGTTGATATTGTATACAATATTTTATTGGTTCTGCTCATTTCACTTTGCAACAGTTCATATAAGTCTTTCTAGGATTTTCTGAAATGACCTAGTCTTCATCTCTTATTATGCAATAGTATTCTATTACATTCTTTTTTTTTTAACTTTTGAACATCTATTTTTTTGAAACCTTGAGTTTCAAATTCTCTCCCCTCTTCCCTTCCCATCCACCCTCCCTAAGAAGTCAAGCAATTAAACATGGGCCGCATGCATATCATTATGTATAACCCTTCCACAATACTCATGTAGTGAAAGACTAACTATA
>CM053622.1:721097693-721138872 GCA_028646595.1 Phalanger gymnotis | reverse complement strand
CACGCTTGGGTGGATGCGCTGCCTCACCAGCATTCTTCCTTCCCCAAGAACCCCCTACCTGCACTGGGCTTAAATCTTCAGCAGGCTCTTCATTCCTGATCTGATCAGCCACTTAATTCCTCCCACCAGGTGGGCCTGGGGCCAGAAGCAACTGCAGCTGTAGTTCTAAAGCTGCCCCACCTCTGCTGCCCCAGGGGCGGTAGCTGAACCTCAAACTCAGTCCCGCAGCTTTTCCCACTAACCTTCTCTGATGTCTTTGCTCTTTGTGGGTTGAGAGGTCTGGTGGATGCCACAGCTCAGTAATTCAGGCTGCTAGGGCACTCTCCACTAGTCTCCTGGTCTGGTAGGTCCGTGTCTGGTCTGTTCGCGCCATGCGCGCTGGGCTCAGCTCCGCTCCCCTCAGCTGGGGGCTAGGGGCTCCGTGTGGGACAGACCTTACCCAGAGACCATCCAGGCTGTCCTGGGCTGGAGCCCTGCTTCCCTCTGCCACTTTGTTGGTTCTGCAGCTGTAGAATTGGTTCAGAGCCATTTTTTTATAGGTTTTTGGAGGAACTTGGTGGGGAGCTCACACCAGTCACTGCTTCCCATCCGCCATCTTGGCTCTGCCCCCTATTACATTCTTATATCACAGCTTGTTCAGCCATTCCCCAATTGATGTATATCCCCTCAATTTTCAATAATGTGCCACCATGAAAAGGGTTGCTACAAATGTTTTTTAACTTGTAGGTCCTTTCCCCTTTTTATGATCTATTTGGGAAACCGAATTAGTAGTGGTATTGTTTGAACAAAGGGTAAGCAAAGTTTGGCTGCCCTTTGGACATAGTTCCAAATTGCTCTCCAGAATGGTTGGATCAGTTTACAACTCCATTAACAATCCATCATTGTCCCAATTTTCCCACATCTTCTCCAACATTCATCATTTTCCTTTTTTGTTGTATTACCCAATCTGATAGGTGTTGGGTGATATCTCAGAGTTGTTTTAATTTGTATTTCTCTAATCAAAAGTGCTTTAGAACACTTCATATGCTTGTAGATAGCTCTGATTTATTTTTATTCATCTGAAAACTGCCTTTTCATATCCTTTGAACATTTATCAGTTGGGGAATGGTTTATATGCTTAGACATTTAACTTTTTCTCTTAATATTTGATAAATGAGGCATTTATCAGTGACACTTCCTATAGAGAATGTTTCCTAGCTTTCTGCTTTCCTTCTAATCTTGGTTGCATTGGTTTTGTTTATACAATAGCTTTTTAATTTATATAATCAAAATTATCTAGCTTATATTTTGTAATACTCTCTATCTCTTTTTTTATCATGAATTCTTCCCCTCCCGATAGATCTGACAGATAGTCTATTCCTAACATATTGTAGGATTCTGGTTTTTGATCCATTTTGCTATCCATTTCTGTTGTGTGGGAGAGTCCATCCCATTCACATTCATGTTATGATTACTACCTTCATATTTCCTTCCACCTTATTCTTCCTCTGCTTTGTCCTCACTCTCCTCTTACCTCTCCCCTGCTCATTAGTGTTTTGATTCTGTCTACCACCTCCCCTGATCTGCACCCCCTTTTGCCAGTCCCCATCCCACCCTTCTTACCTGATCTCCTCCTCTCTTATTTCCCTGTCAGGTAAGAGAGTTTTCTATATTCAACTGCCTGTGTATATTACTCTCTCTTTGAGCCAATACTGATGAGAGTAAGGTTCAAGCAATGCTCGTTACCCACTCTCCCATTTTCTCCTGTACTGTAATAGGTGTTTTGTGCCTTGTCATGTGAAATGATTTACTCTATTCTACCTCTCCCTTTCTTCTGCACCCATTGTACTCCTCTTTTTCATCCATTATTTTTAAATGTCATTCCCTAAAATTCACTTTGTACCCCTACGCTCTGTCTATATATATGTGTGTGTGTGTGTGTGTGTGTATATATATATATATATATATATATATATATATATATATATATATATTCCTTCTACCTGTACTATCAGTGATAAAGTTCTTAGGAATTACAGGTGTCATCTAATTAAATTCTGTTGAACCCATTATGATATTTTTTCCCTTTTTATCTGTTTTCTTGGCTCTTGATATTGGAAGTTAAATGTTTGATTTACTTCTGGTCTTCTCTTTATGAAGGCTTGAAATCCTTCTATCTCATTGAATGACCATTTTTAACCTTAATTTATTATGCTTAATTTTGCCATGTAAGTGATTCTTGGTTGTAGTCCTAGAACCTTTGCCTTCTGGAATATCACCTTCCATGACCTCCAGTCCTTTAAGTTGCAGCTGCCAAGTCCTGTGTAACCCTGATTGTGACTCCCAATATTTGAATTGCTTCTTTCTGGCTACTTATAGTATTTTTTCCCTTGACCTAATAGTTCTGAAATTTGGCTATCATGTTCCTTGGAGTTTTTATTTTGAAATCTCTTTGCTGAGGTCATCAGTGTATTCTTTCAATGCCTATGTTCCCCTCTCATTCCAGAACATTAGAGAAGTTTACTTTGATAATTTCTTGAAAGATGCTGTCCAGGTCCTTTTTTTAATAGTAGTCCAATGATTCTGATATTATTTCTGCTGGATCTGTCTTCCAGGTCAATTGTTTTCCCCATGAGTCATTTTGTTTTTCTTCCATTTTCTTATTCTTTTTATTTTGTTTGATTGATTCTTATTGTCTCATAGAGTGATTAGCTTCACTTGCTCAATTCTAACTTTTAAGGTATTTAAGGTATTATTTTCCTCAATTAGCTTTTGTACTTTCTTTTCCATTTGGAGTTGTTTTCTTCAGTGGATTTTTGTATCTCATTTTCCATTTGGCCAATTATACTTTTTAACCAGTTTTCTAAGCTTTCTAAGCTTTTTCTAAAAGTTTTTTTTTTCTGTAATTCTCTTGCACCAATCTGATTTATTTTCTCATTTTTTTCTTCCACTTTTTGAGCTCTTCCATAAGTTCTTTCTAGACTTGAGATCACTTCCTATTTTTCTTTGTGTTTTTGTGCAAAGGTGTTTTGACATTGTTGTCCTCTTCTGAGTTTGTGCCTTCATCTTCCCTGTCACCATAACAGCTTTCTATGAAGAGATTCTGTTTTTGTTGTTGGGTTTTTGTCATTGTTGTTGTTGTTGTTGATCTTTTTTTGCCTTTCTCTTTTCTTTTAAATCTGATCTCTGCCCTCAGGGCAGAAAGGACTCTTTCTCAGGCGTCTTGTTCCAGTGGCTGCAGGCCCTGGCTGTTTACCTGATACTGCACTGATGTTGCCCTGTGGCCTACAGGGGAATCCTTGTGTCTGGTGCTGTGTTGAGGGGGGATTGGTATTGCTGGTGGCTGCAAGGGTCTGGCAGTTACCTGGTGCTGAGCTGGCATCCTAGTGATGGTGTCCAACATGTGTTGAGGCCCATTGGTTTTTTTCTGTGTTTCCCCAGGGATACACTGAAGTATGTGGAGGTCTGGCCCCTGGAGGAGGCCTGTCTCCCTGGGGCTATGTTGAAGTACATGGAGTTCTTGGAGCTGGAGTCTGCCTGTTTCCCTGGCATGTGGGGATTCCTGGCATTTGCCCGCTCCACCACACTGGGGCTCAGAGTCTCCTGCTAGTTTGTTGAGGTAGGATTTATTGCCGGCTTTCTGTGATACTTCCTGTCTTGGAATGCACTCCTCTTTTAGACCACTGAGATGGACCTTTCTTGCTTATCTTCCAATTCTTCTGGCTAAAAGACTGCTCCACCCTATCTGTGGGGGTGTTCAAGGATTTGTTCTGGGGGCACTATTTTATGGGTATTGGAGGTGAATATAGGAGAGCTATAATGATTTACTGCTTACTCTGCCATCTTGGCTCTAACTCCACTATCTTCATTCCTGAAAGTCTAGTGAAATACTCATTCTAGCAGAGCATTACTAAGTCCATCATTGTCTAGACCCTCTGAAGTTCACAAGGTCCTACTCTCAGCCAAAGCCAGGTGGGAGTGACCTCTTTAACTTAAACCACTCACTCCAAGTGACTCCTTCTCAATGGGTTAAGTTGGAATAATATCTCCTTCACATCACCATCTCAAATTCCAGATAACCAGATATCTTTGTTCTTCATTCTGTTCTTATTTGGGAGGTAATTGGGATTAAGTGACTTCTTCAGGTTCACATGGGTATTAAGTGTTTGAGGCCAGATTTAAAATCAGGTCCTCCTGACTCCAGAGTCACTACTCTATCTACTTTGCCAACTAGCTGCTCCAGCTAGATATTTTTTTCAACAGAACATGGAATTCATGATAAAATATTATAGCCAATATGAACATAATCACTACCCGAAATAATTTAATTTTATCCATTGTCTTTTAAACACTATTCACATTTAATTTAAAACCTCTGATTGAGACTGATTGATTACGTATCTTTTCATTTGCTTTAAGTTGGGTGGGGCGGCTTGACTGACTAAATATCAATCAATCCCTTACTTACTAAAATATAATTTCATTTGAACCTCAATTCTATTTTATGAGGTTCCTAAGGTTTTCATTTCTAAGCCTTTTTGTTACATACAAGACAATTAAGCTAAAATGTCTTTCCCAGATATCTGTTATTGCTATTGCTTGTCCTTTGTTCTCAAAGAGGACCATGATATCAGGAAGGTGATACCATGACTTGCAAGTTAATGGGATTTAAATGAGGTAGGGCTGTGCAAAGTCATCAGCCTCACTCTCTCCTCCAGAGCCATCTGGGACCAATAGAAAAATATAGATCAAAACAACTGGAGATGACCCCAGATGCAGTGGGAGAACTTGGCCTTCTTAAAGGTCTTTCCCAGGTCTCAGTTTGATTGAGGCAATGCCCATTCAGTGATTAAGGCTAGATGAGAAATGAATAAAAGAAGAGCCTCTTATCTAATCCAAAAAAAATCAATCTGGGAGGTGAAGACCCTCAGGGTTTCTTGCCAAAAGAGAAATGATTGCTATTTACACTCACTCTGAGTTATCGGGGCCCCAAAAACGATCAAGTGAGGCTTGGGCTGGGACCTATTGTTGGCCAATCAATGAGAGTCAGACTGATTTGGTTTTATGAAATGGTCCTTAAGAAAGAAATCTAGTCAGCAAACCCCAAGATATTTTGTGAGGTTTTAGGAATCAAAACGTATATTCCTTTGGGTAGAGCACTTGCAGGTAAGTGTATGATACCCTATGTGGACAGAGGGATTAGAGGGAGGGAGAGAAGGATAGAGGGAAGGAAGGAAGGAAGGAAGGAAGGAAGGAAGGAAGGAAGGAAGGAAGACGAGAACGAAGGAAGGAAGGAAAGAAGGAAGGATGGAAGACGAGAACGAAGGAAGGAAGATGAGAAGGAATGAAGAAGGAAGAAAGAGCAAACTATGTTGCCCAACTGAAACTGATCAGTTGGGCCCCAGTGGGACAGCTACTGCTACTCACAGGTTGTTGTTTGTCCTTCATTCTCAAAGAGGGCTATGACATCATGAACATGATGCCATGACTTGCAAGTGAATTGGATTTACATTAGAGAGGGCTGTGCACAGTTATCAGCTTTACTCTTTCCTCCAGAGCCATCGGGGTCCAGTGGCAAAATATAAATCTAGATAGGTAGAGATTTCCCTGGACACAGTGGGAGATCTTGGCATTTTTAAGCTAAGGTCTTTCCTGGGTCTAAGGAAGCAGAAGGAATGATAGAATCATGGGAATTTAAATGTTGTGGTTGAAAGAATACTGGGCTTGAAGTAAGGAGATCTGTATTCCAGCCCTTCCTGAATTTTTCACGCTTATTAGTGACTCTGGGCAAGTATCTTTATCTCTCTGAGCTTCACTCTATTCATTTGCAAAATGGAAATATTAGTAGTTGTAATATAACTCTATCTCACATGCTTGTTATGAGGATCAAATGAAATAATGCATGTGAACAATTTGTGATCTTTAAAATATTTTAGAAATCTGAGTTACATAGTATAGTATAGCAGTATGTGGTATAGTATAGTAGTGTATAGCATAGTATAGCAAAGCATAGCATAGCATAGTATGGTATGGTATGGTATAGTATGGGATGGGATGGGATGGGATAGAATTGTATTATATGGTATAACATAGTGTAATGATAGTATAGCATAATATAATAGTATAGACATGTTCCTTATAAAAGTCAAGAGCTGAATTTATTTTATTTTTTGAAGAGGGTTATTTATTAATTTGTTTAAACTTAAATACACAATAAGAAAAAAAGAAACATATTACAAAATTAAATATTAAAACTTAAATACAAAATAAGAAAAAGGGAAAAAAGCATTATCATGTGCACAATAGAGTATAAAAGGTTTCAAAATATACAGCAACATATTTCCATTTTGAGAAATTCTATATAATAAATACTGTGTATTGTATTCAAAGCTGTCCATCTTTTCTCTGCTTCTTTTTAAGTTTTCTTTTGTTCTCTGCTGTGCACTTTTTACTTTGTTCTTTCTCTCCTTCCCCCCCAAGAAGGCTACAATTAAGCTTAAATTCATACATGCACACACATACACGCACACATACACACATACACATATACATACATACACATATATACATACATATAAATACATCATATGTACACATACAAACATGCATATATGTGTACACATATACAAATATATAATACATATACACATATACTCACATATACATATACTTAGATATCTATAATAATACTCATATATAGACATATACATTCATGTGCATCTATGTAAGATCGTACTATACTTTATCCTTTATTTCTCTAAGGGTGGATAACCTATTCTTTCATAAGTCTGAGTCTTTCCATATTTTTGTAAATCCACCATCTCATTTCCTACACTACAGTGATATTACAACCTTATGCTGTCAAGTTATTTTAAATAGTCTAAAATTTTAAATAGTCTAAAACAACATTAATTAATTTGGCTGACATGTTGTGTAGTTTTCTTATTTTTCTCTTTTGAATAAATTAACTTTGTCTGAGATAGTGATTACTTCCCTCTGCTTTTTTTCCCTAAAAAATTCTACTCCTGATCTTCATTTTATATTCATATGTCTTTCTTATTTCCTATCCTTCCTGACTCCTCTACCTTACTTCTACCCACTACCTTGCCCTTCTATTACTTAACTTACCCCATCTCCAAGGATCTCTCCCTTATCCTCCCATTCCTGTTAATCTAAAACCTTTCCATGCCACCCTTTATCCTGTTTCCTATCCCTCCCCTCTAAAAATCCCTCCTTTATGCTCTCTCCCCTCCCTATCCCCTTAGCCTTTTATTTCTTTCTGAATTTAGAAGATATACATACATATGTCTGTACATATGTATGTATGTATGTATCATTCCCTCTTTAACCCATTTCCAATGACAGTAGGGCTCTAGAACTCCCAGCCCTCTCCCAATCTAATTCCTCTGTTTCAATTCTTCCCCTTTTACCTCATTTATATAAGATAATTACTCTCTTTTACCTTTACCTAAATGTAATTTTTTTACATTTTTGAATCATATCATACTCACATCTAAACCAATCTTACTTTCAAAATACCTAGTTACTAATAATAATCTTAGACATTTATTTTATATTTCCTCATATAAAAAGTAAATACTCTGTCCTTATTGCATCCCTTGTAATTAGTCTCTGATATGTGCCATATTTTTTCTTGAATCTTATGCACCAAATATTGTATTCAGGTTTTCGTTTTTAAACAAAATCATGAAATTCTGGCAATTCATTGAATGTCTTTTAAAAAATTTTTCATTCAGGATTATGCTTAACTTTTCTGGGTATGATATTTTTTGCCCACAACCCCAGTTCTTTTGCTCTTCAAGATACTGTGTTCCAAGACCTGTGGTCTTTTAGTATCAGTGCTACTAGGTCTTGTGTGACTCTAATTATGGAATTGCCATATTTTATTATTTTTTTCTTGTTCCTCATAATATTTTTCTCCATCAGCTGGTGGTTTGGGAATTTTACTATGCTATTCTTGTAGATTTTCCTTGTAGGATGTCTTTTAGGTGATGATTAGTAGATTTTTTTTCGTATTTCTAGTTTATCCTCTTATTGTAATGCTTCAGGTCAATTTTCTTTAATTATTTCTTGTATTATTGTATTAAGATTCTTTTCTTTTAAACATGCATTTCGGGCAGTCTGATTATTCTTATGTTTTCCTCTTCTTGATCTGTTCTCCAGATCAGTTGTTTTTTATAAGATATTTCACATTCCCTTCTTTTTTTATTCTTTATATATTGTTTTATTATGTCTTGGTCTCTTATAAGGTCTTTGGCTTCTCCTTGCCAATTCTTATTTTCAAGGAGTCATTTTCTTCCTTAAGATTCTGGATCTCCTTTTCTAACTGATTGACTTTCTTTTCATAATCTTCTTGTTTTTCTTAGATTTTTTTATGTTTTAATTTTTTTCCTCCATTTCTCTCATTTGATTTTTAAAGTCTTCTTCTCAGTTCTTCTATGAATTCTTTTTGGTAGCAGGTGACCATTCAATGTTAGTCTTTGGGGTGGGAGAGGTTTTTTTGTTTGTTTGTTTGTTTTGTTTTTTTGCTTCAGTATCCTCCTCTGAAGACAAACTTAGTCTTCTCTCTTCCCATAGTAAATTTCTATAGTTGAATTCTTTCTCCTTTGCACCCTTTTTTTTTGGTAGCAGACGATGATGATGATTTTCTAATCACCTCTACTCCGAGGCTATGGGGGATGGTGCATCTGGCCTCAGATCCTCCTTCACTTCACCCCTCTGGCCTGGAACTGAAACCAAGAACTCTGTCCTCCTGTAACTGCCCACAGCCAGTGGTCTCCCAGCCAAACTGCTTCTGCACTTTTGGGACCTGTGCTGGTTCCCTCTTGCCCAGGACTGCTTTTTCGCAGCACAGCTGGGTTTGGAGTCCCTTATCAGCAGAGGTTCTGTCAATCTTCCCTGGCTCAGATGTCCAATTCCCAACAATATCCTGGGGGTGAAACCCAACCCAGACAGCCCCACGGTTCCCCACTTGCCGTTTCAGGAGAACTAGACTGGAAGTGTTTACTCTTCACATAGACCAAACCTCTACTGGGATTTTTCTTCTGCTCTTCTGCAGTTGTCCAAGGAGGATGACTGTTCTACCCCATGCTATTTTATTTTGTTTGTGGGGGAAATTTGGAAAGCTTGGAATTTTTTTTTTTTTTTTACCTATTATGCCATCTTCTCAGAATCCTCTCCTGAGAGCTGAATTTAAAGTGAAATGAAGACTTGGGCTCAAATCATAGTCTCTTCCGACTCACAGAGCTTCAGGTTTTTGATGGGAGTATTTTTTGTCATTCAAAGGAAAGGTATAAACAACAATGAAAAAAATGTTCTCATATTCTTCTTAGCCCTTGAAACTAAGAAACTCTGTAAGCCATAAACTATACTTATTGAAATGTTGACATCTCCCCACTCACCAAGCAAAGAAGACTGAACACAAAAATGTGTTTTATTTGAAATTGTAAACCAGATTTTCAGGATTGACCCTGGAAATGTGCGTAATGGAAATAATTAAATATGGGCGTCATTGAATTGGCCTCTCATTAAAGCACTGATGGGTCAGTTCTTGCAAGAGATTTGTGAAGTTTGTTCCTTAATGTTTTGATTAAAGTATGATTCATGATGGTAGAGAATAGCAAGCAATAAGGTTAAGTAAAAATTAATTTGGCAAGGCAGAGGTTAAGCTCTAAAATTAGCTGTCCTCATGGAAACTATTGAGACAGTATGTGTGTGTGTGTGTGTGTGTGTGTGTGTGTATGTGTAGTGTGTGTGTTTTAATAATGCTTTGAAAAAATGACATTTTGACAATTTGACTTGTCAATCATTCATTATCTAGCAGTCACTTAGAAACCAAAGTAGAAATTGCCTTTTTGGTGCTTCCAAATCATTAAACAAAAACCTTCTTTAGCCTCTGGCTAATAGTACTAATCAAAACTTTAATAATAGACTTGTCATTTACCCTTTTGATTATTAGTTAGATGGGTCTCCAGGCAGCTTGTGTAAGCTGCACCCAAAAGAATGAGCAAAGAGGGTTTCAGGCACTATGCAAAATTATCATGAATATGAGAGAATAATCATCAAAGTCAGTTCTTCTCAAGGACAAATTAGGCCTCAGGGTTTTAGCCAATTTGTTCCCACTCAGAACTCGAAGTCATTATATCCTCTCCTCACTTTTCCTTTCTTATTCCATTTTCCTCCTCTGTTAATAGTAAAAACAAAAATATACTACACCCTCTCAGATTTGGACATATGTATGCACATGTATATATGTATACATATGCATATATGTGTATACACATATGTACACACATATGCACATATGTGTGTGTTTGCAGAGTTTTACATATGTTTTTATGCCATTTTATAAGGTAAAATATAGGGTGAACCAAGATAATAGGAAGATATATTTAGAGCTAGAATGGATATAATTACCAGAAAACATGATAATTTTTAGGGGATATATTCATTCCATACAGACCAAAATATTGATAGCAGATCTTTTTGTGATAGGAAAGAATTGGAAATGAAATATATGCTCATTGGTTAGAGGATGGCTAAAGAAATTGTGGTAGATGAATGTGACAAAATATTTCTGTGTAAGAAATGATAAATGTGATAGAGAAACATGAAAAAATTCTTCACGAACTGATGCAAATCGAAGTAAGCAGGGCCAAGGAAAGAAGACAGACAACAACTACAACAGTGTAAATGGAAAGAATTATGCACACACACACAAACAAACAAGAACAAATTTTGCAAAATTTAAAAAAGAACAAGCACGATTCAAATGAAGAGATATGAGATGACATCCACTACTCATCCATTTGTGGAGGTGAGAGTTACTCAGATGTTACACATTGCTTGTGTTTTCAAAAATTTTTTTCAATGTACTTATCTGTGGTGCTGTGTTTTTCTTTTTCCTTTGCTTTTTTTCCCCACTAAAAATGACCTGTTTGTTATATGTGATGGCTTTTCGGGAAAGGAGATAGAAGCAAAGTATCCTATTCTGTGCTAGGGATAACTATGAGTATATATTTAAAGATGTCAATACATATTTTTACAAAGAAATATACCTAATAAACATTTATCATGTGCCTCCTATGTTCATTGATCATAATATATTAAGTTTGGAAAGAATCACAAAAGTCATCTAAATCATTGATGCAAAACTCACATGGACACCATGAAGCACAGTAATATATAGCCATATATAGTATTATATAACCATACATCACAGTAATAATCTTTTACATTCATGTGTCATAGTTTGTTTAGCCATATCCTAAACAATGAGCATCTGTTTTTTTTTGGTTTTTTTTTGTCTTTTCAATTTGTTAGTATCACAAAAGTAGTGCTATCAATATTTCGATATCTATGGAATGAATATATTTCTAATAAATTATCATGTTTTCTGGTAGTTAAATTGATGTCCTCATTCCCTCATCTGATTAAAATATATATATATTTTAAGTAGTGAGGCTACTTAGAAGGGAGAATGAAGAGGCAGTATGGTGTAGCAGACAGGGCACTAGATCAGATATCAGAAAGACTCTTACTCAAAGCCTCCTTCAAGACACTTAAAAGCTGAATTATCCTAGGGAGCCAATTAAAATCTCAGTCATTCCTAATCTGCAATTTGAAAGGTTGGACTTGAGATGACATCCATGGCCCCTTCCATCTCAAAAACTGTGGTCACAGGAGACAAGTTCCCTGGACTTCCTTCCCACTGTGGGTAAGGCATAGTTATCTAACCAAAAATAACAAAAGGAGAATGATCAGAGGTGATGGGAAGACCATGAGAGAGTAGTCTGGCAAAAGTATCTAAGAGGAGGAGTTTAGCTTTTATGTCAAGAGTGAGGCTAAGGTCAAGAAACATGAGGGCTGAGCAAAGTCCATCTCATTTAGCAATGAAGAGATCATTATTTCATGGTAAGGGCAATTTTAGTTAAATTGTAGAGTCTGAAGTTACCTTGTAAGAGTGAATAGATGGAAAAAACGTTTGTGAAAAGGAGAGATATAGGATCATAATTGTAGGTGTGTAATTAATCCATCTATTTATTACTTCTAATGCAGCAAACACTATGTTAGGCCCTGAGGTACAGTAAGATAATTAAGGCAGTTCTTGTCCTCATGCAGCATATTGTTTATTTGGGAATACATGCTATATGTACAAATAAGTGGTAACTACGTTATAATTTGGCAATGTCTATAGTGAATAAGGGAAAATAAGGAGAGTATAAGAGAGATGCAGCAGAAAGAGCATGGCATGGAGTCAGTATTCTAAAGCTTTTTGTTGTCATAGACCCCTCTGTCAGTCTGGTGAAACCTATGGACCCCCCATTTTTCCCCTAAGAATAGTATTGTTTAAATGAGTGAAGGACTGCCATTGAAAAGGGGAAAAATCACATTGAAATCAGATTGTATTTTTCCATATCAGACTTCTTGATCTTCTGAAATCTATCCTCAGATATACTGGTCTGTGGACTCTAAATTAAGAACCTCTGATATAGTGGTAGTGACCTGCCTTAGGAAACAGAGAGGTCTGGTGTTAAGCTGTCTCCTCTCCTCATCATTCCTTCTCTTCCTCCTTCCTTCCTCTCTCTACTCCTTTCCTCTAAGGAAAAAAAAAATAACTGTCAATTATACAGTACTTTGAAATTTTGCATTTCCAACAGCATTTTAGGGGAAGTGGACATCCTATGTTAGTATAAAGTATCAGTATGTTTATATGCTGCACATTCCTGACTAGAGGGTAATCCCCCTAAGGGAAAGGATTAATATTCTGTTCCTTTGTATCCTCAGTGGTTTTTGGTAACTGCTTTTTTTTGGTTTGTTTGTTTGTTTTGGGGGGAGGAGGAGAAAGCCCTCTACAGATGTGCATTATGAAAAGGAGAGAAAATCTCAACCTGACCCTTATTACCAGACTTTATCTTCTCTTCAGAATGAAGCCAACTAGTTGAATCCTCTCTATTTCTATTTTATTATTTTGAATAGAAATGGGAATTTAGTGACCACCATTCCATTATTACAGTGGTTTTAAGTTATGAAGTTACAATATCTCAAACATAAGTGGTATTTCCATACTATTTGGAGACAGTTTTAAATAGCTAAAAGTGCATTGTACTGATATCTGAGGAGGAAAGTTTAAAGACACTAAATATATACTTCATTCTTACATTATTTGCCCTGTTGAAAAAGCCAGAATCCAAATCCTATTTCCTAAATTCTTCCTCTTACAGGAGAATGTGATTATGTTTTGATAAATTCATTCTACACAATGTAATTATAGACTTACAGAGAGCTCAGTAGCAGAAATGACAGATTCACTTAAATTAACCACACCTGAAACAGGGACCTGTGTGACCTGAGAGCTTTTATTTTTGCAACTTGCTGAGCCAATAAAAGGTGCTATGTTATATCCTCTGTTAATTTTAGATTAGTTGTAAGCATTTAATTAGCACCTTCTCAAAGAAAACATGGATACTTACCACCGAAGGTGATAATAATAATAGCTCACATTTATATTAACGTGTTTAAAGCTCAAAGCAACCACTTATATAATTTTATCCAGCTCCTGTCTTTTACATCTGAGGAAATGGAGGCAAAATGACAATAAAAGGTAAGGTGACTTTCCCAAGATCACTCAGACAGCAGCTTAGATTTCTAAAGCACGTTCTATTATGCTAATTTCATTACTTTTCCCACTAACCCATGTTGTTTCCTCACACAGCATTTTAAAGTTTACAAAGTCATTTCCTTAAAACAACCCTGAGGGTTAATATATTATAAATGTTACTAACCTAAGTTTACAAGTGGGAAAACTGAGGCCTATAGAGTTTAACCCCTAATAGAGAGAGAGTGATGTAAAAGATGCAGAAATCAACTTCAAGTTAGAAGGAACTAAGTAAGTTTGAATCCTGTCTCACATACTTCTGTTTCCACAATCTGGCTAGCAGCTTTTGTGGGGGTGTAAGATCCACCCATAGCCAGCACCCAGAAAGCTGCCAGCACACCGCAAAAACACAGGTTCTTTTGATCTGCCTTAATAAGGAAAACAAGGTTAAGGGGTTGACAAGCTTACTTAAGTCAGCACACAAATATCATTCACTTAGTTCAGAGGAAAAAGCCAGCACCCTGAATTTCAGAACAAAATACAACAAATTACAAACATCAACAGACAGACCTTATCTGATTCAAATCCCAATACATAATTACCAGAGTTCAACAAAGTCTCAGCATCTGGGTTTACAGTCTGGAGGGCTCCTTAGCTACAGCTGCCCAGAGTCTCCTCATCAACACCATCTCAAGAGCCCTGCACAAATGGCTCTTTCCTCCCTTCTTATAGGGCCTCAGATATCATCAAATGTCATCTGAATGACCAGAATTTAAGCTGCTATGATTGGTTCTTGAGTTAGCCCCTCCCCTTAGGACCCTGGGAGGTTCACGTCCACATAGGTTAGGTTAACACCTAATAGGGCATGGCTCTGGAGTTAACACCTCCCCTTAGCCAGCCCCACCTTGGGCCCCACCCCAGTCACCAATCCACATCCACATAGGTTCCACCCATAATAGGGCTTTAGGCCTGGGGCTTAGCACCTAGTAAGGCTTAACGAAATATACTGAGTTACTCAAAGGAAACAAAGGCCATTTTGCTTACCAACACAACTTCATATCTCTATGGCCTTGGGTAAGTCACAAAAACTTCTACAAGTCTGTGTCCCCATGAACAAAATGAAAAGGTTACATTCTATAATATTTCTTCTAGAATCATAAATAATCCAAGTTCACTGAAAGACATGGAATCATTGCTGTAAAAAAAAACTACCACATTAGAAACATGAGAGAATTGGCCAGAGTACAATTATATGATAATTCAATTTATGCTTTTAAAGAGCATTTAATGACAACACATAACATATAATTAATACTATAAGATTTAGTCTCAAAAATTGAGAAAGAAAGCATTCTACCAATATATTCAAAAGATGTATGCATAGATATACACACATATGTATATATGTACATATATATTCATATCCTCATAGCTATATCTGTAAAAACATATATTTGTGTATATCCATAGACACACATTCCAAACCTGGGAATGGTAAACAAAGAAAACTCTAGAACAAAACCATTATTGAATATAGATATTTTTCAAAATTTAGCAAAATCTTAGCAAAAAAAAAATGTGGTTATATGTTCAAAATTATTTACTATGACCATGCTGGATTTTTGTCAGTAGTATATTTGTGAGGATGGTTCAATATTAGAATATGTATCTCTAAACACACACACACACACACACACACACATATTAGAACCAGATTTTTTATAAAATGAGAAACAATGTGTTATATTGGATAGAGAACTAGATTTTCAGCTGATTTACCATTTGGGTAATCAAAATTAATACTTGATTTCACAGTCACTCATCAACAATATAATTTCATTCTCATTACCAATATATGGCTGAACATAAGTTAGAAAATAACAGTGGGCAGTAACTATTAAATCAGATCTTCTGCCGCACCATTCAAAACAGAAAGCGTGAAGAAAAAGAACCAGCATTGATGTGGGTAATAAAGAATATGGATTCTTCAGAGGAAAATTAAGGAAAAAGAAGAATCTTGGGAAAAATTCCATATAGATCTCCCTTCCATAATCAAAAGCAAATATTCAATGATATGCATGTGTGTATGTATGCATGTTTATAAAGTACTTTGCAAATATTAAAGTGTTTCAGATAGATCACATATCATCATCATCATCTCAATCAACAACAAGCATTTGCTTGAAGCAAGAAACAATTCTAATATGTATAAGACCAGTACATTCACCTCTATCACCTTAGGCAAGTCACATAACCTACCTCAATTTATGCAGCTGTAAAATGAAGAGGGCTGGTTTAGATCACCTGTCAGGTCCCTTTCTTTTCACGACCTATGATCCTATAATCATGATAAAGAAAATTCTCCACTAAAGTCACTGTTGGCTCTCTTTACTCTCTTCTTTCCTAGCACACATAGGGAAAAGTACTCCTTCTGATTAAATTTTCCTTTTGAAATACACTAACTTTAACCTTACAAAGTCAATATTTCTGCTTGCATTTCTTGGATCAGTAGAAAACAAGGCCCAATCATTGAAGCAAATCCTTTTCTGCCTCCCTTCATTTGTATTTCTTTCCTTGAATAAACTGTTTCATTTATTTGACATAAATAGCTCTATTTATGTCACAGACACATCCCCAGCTTCTCAAGCAAAAATTCTACTCTATGGTTAGGATCTGTATCCTTTTTGTAATAGTACAGGGTGAGATAGCAAGTACATATAAATTAAAAAGGGAAAAAATGTTCTCATGTCAATCTTAGCATATAATGTCCTAAACATTGATAATAATTATGATGTTGTAAGCACTATTTATAAAACATTTTACACATCATATCTCATCTAATCCTAAGGCTCATATCTCAACGCCTCACTCTAAACCCCATATCCAATATGTAGCCATGACATGTTGATTTCACCTTTGTAAGATCTCTCAAATATGGCCCATTTTGGTATTGTGTTTTCCCTAAGATTGCACACCCTGGACAAAGGGTCTAAAACTCCTTGCAGCTATAGCTACCTCCTAAGTATCAGTGTAGGGAAATTAAAAGCAAAGGCTAAAGGATCCTCTAGTTCTCTCATACTCAGACTGGGGCTGGGGGCTTGCTCTGAAAATTATGCATTTCATTTTTCCTCCTCTATTATAAACATAACCATCAAACACTGTATAAGGTAAGGTATTATTATGACTACAAATCTGAGGAAAGAAACATCACTGCTGCTCAGGTGAATGAGAAAATTATATTTATGCCTACATTAGAGAAAAGGACAAGAGAGACAAATGTGTTGAACTGAGGGAATACATTATATTTCAGATTGTGAAACTTGGGAAAATTTGACTCTGTGTGTCCAGTTCAAACTTCTTTGGTGGCTCTAAACAATGAACTCTAATTTGTGCAAATTACGATTTCCTTGTGACACATTTGCCTTGTTTCTCAGAATTTGATAAAATTTGGCTTGGTATTTCAAACCTTCTCTGGGATAATGAGTTCACTATTGAGAGCATTGTGACAGAATCAGTTAAATGAGCAACCATTATCCACTCAAAATTCAAGAATAAGATACTTCCTATTATTTAATGTGTTGACCATGAATAGTTTAAAGTATATTTTGAAAGAAGAATGAAATAAATGTTGTCAAACTTTGTAATTCTGGAGAATTGGTTTGACTTGCAATATTTGCCCAGGGCCTTTGCCAGTAATGTGAAATGTCTTATACCATACCCATGGGCATATGGCTTCAATACATAATGCTAATGTTGACCTTCTCCTCAAACAAGGTTTTTAAAATGAATGGTAAACCAATATTTGGGTCCAAGGTTTACTCTATGATCCACCCAAACTCAAACAACAGATACGTATATCTTTAAGTCTATATCCTATTAAGAGTCCAAAAGAAGAAAATGACACTTTGAATATTGCCATAATTGTTCATGTGCTTCAGAGACAAACCTGATATTTCCAACTTATTATCATCAGCAAATAATTTAAAAAACCATAATATTAACAGTGATGATAATAATCGTGATAATTATAGTTTTAAAACTGGAAGTTGACATGGGTTGTTTACAATTGCATTGGCTTGCATCCAAAGTGAAGTGTCACTTTCGTACTACTAATATCACTGGCTGAATTACTCAGTTTATCAATATGTCAAAGATTTTAAAAATCTCATTATTGTGTAAATTCCCTCAAATTATACAAATTGTTACATATTACTCACTGAATAGTCTTCAAAAGTTGTTGTGGCTAAGAAGTCATTTGTCTTATAGTTACCATGTTGATGAACCTCTCCAATGACCTTGGTAATATGGCCCATGAGTGACAGATATGCAAACTACATCACTGGAACCCTATTCAAAGCTTTTCCAGTTTTGTAATGACTACTGCCAGAACCATGATATTAAGTTTCTGATGCATAGTGAGAATTTAATAAATTCTTTTTGACTTTTCTTGAATCATAACAGATTTTCACTGTTCTATGCTTGTCACTCACAGAACACCACATTATCTAGAGAATTGGAACTGAAAATCATCTATAGAACGCTGGACAGATATAGAGCGCGTGTGAGCAGATCATGACTTATTATAAGCAATGAAAAAGAAAGGAGAAGCAGAGTAAAGTATATTATTTTTTAAATGTTTAAGGATATAAGAAAATGGGTTGTTCAAATGGTGAGAATGAGTGATATTCGTCATGTAGTTTTGTGCTCAAATCGTATTCTTCTAATGTCAAGAAAAAGGATAGAAACCTCCTAGAATATTAGACTAGCCCTCTTTCACATACTTCTTGGAAACATGGATGAGCATCAGACAGAATTGGCCATCATGAATGGATTTCTATTTTTGTGAATTTGAGTTAGCCGAAAGGACTTCAGAAATCATCTTGTCCAGAACTTTCATTTTACACATGAGGAAATTAAGTCTTAGAGATGTTTAATAACTTATTTAATGGCACACACATAGCAAGAAGTGAAGCCAGAATTCCAGCCCAGGTCCTCTGACTCCTAATTCAGTGCTCATTCTACCATATCAAACTGATTCCTATTATCTACATTCTTGGAGAGAACACCCATAATGATGAGATTTTGATCTCATATTCAAGAATTTCAATTCATAAATAATTTAACAATTATATGTCACTTGAAACCTTCCAAAATATTCCTCTCAATAATCCTATCAGGTACATAGTAAAGTGATTATCTCCCTTTTTACTTAGAAGAAAATTGGGATTCTGATATGCAACCTGATTTGCACTATCTTTCTACTGACCTAGTCATTAGAAAATTTAGGCTGTCCTCCATAACAACAAAGTAAGACTTCATTAGATGCTTGAGTGGTTTATCTAAAGTTAATTTGCAAATAAGAAATCTACAATTTTTGTTCGTTCTAACAGATGGTCCACTGTGTTTTGAGAAAGTCATTATTGGGAGACGTGGCAGATGGTCCATGGGTGTACCTATATTGTCTTTTTTTTCAATATGTGGAATAGCTTTTCTATTTCTTTTTCTTATTTTTCTTTTACAAACATTTGTTTTAAGGGAAACTTCTCTAGGAATGAGAGCTGGAAGAATATAAGGGGAAGTTATTTAAGTGAGAAAGGAAAGACTAATAAATGTATTCTAAAAATCATCCTATGGTATGGATTTGGTATTTTATTTTCAGTAATTCAATCTATTATTATGATATCTGAATATCTTATGAATCCTTTGTTTTAGTGCCCTTCGCAAATATCTAGATCATAAGTTGTAGAAAAGAGGCCTTCCTGTATTGGTAGAGGGAATTTCTTTAATTTGGAGCTACCTGTATCAAGAAAATGATAGGCCCAGTCCCTATCTTTACCCTGTGATTTTTTTTTCCTAGTATGCAAATTCTCTCCACTGGAAGAGATTGTAATCCCTTTACAACCAAATAAATATTCTGATAGGTTGTTTTGTTCAACAACAACAACAAACAACAATACCTGTTCTACAACTTCCTGGTGAAATGCCCCTCTACACTTCGATTGTAAATACAATGTCCATTACCTAAAAACAAATGTGAAGCCTCTCCACATTAATAAGACCCATGCTTCTACTTCGCTGGCAGAGCCTTTGAGAAACCAATGTCACTTCTATTGTACAGTGAAGTAGTACAGGAAGACTTCGATAGTGAAATTATTTAACTAAATAAATTATAAATTAATTGGCAACTAAGACATATCTAAAATATAATTTTAGTTCTCTAAGAATAATTGACATTTATACAGCTTTTTAAGAGTCATAAGACCAATTTCCATACAACAGTCCTTTGGAATAGTTATTATCATTCTCTTTTTTTAGATGAGGAAACTGAGACCCAGAAAGGGATTTTTTTTTTCCCAAGGTCGTAAAGAAAGTTAGCCAGAGGAAATAGGACTACAATGTAGGCTCATGGAATCTCAAAGTAACAAGTACCCAGGCTGGATTTACAGACCTAGACTTTTGTTTAGTCCGTTTGGGAAGCGGCTATAACATCAGCATGTATGGGGGAACCATCCAGTTCAGTGGATAGACTGCACCTGAAGTAGAAAGACCCGAATTTAAATCCAGCTTTAGATGCTTAATAGATGTATGACATTAGGCAAATCATTTAATTTCTGTATGCCTTTGTTGCCTCATCTGTAAAATGGGTATAATAATCATAATAATAGCACCTACTTCACAGGGTTGATGTCAGTATAAAGTGAAAGAATGTACTTTGCAAACATTAAAGCAAAACATAAATGCTTATTATGATAATTATTATTTGTATAATTTTATTATTGTATATATTCATGATTTTTAAGTTGAGGTCCATGGCCTCTTTGACAAATTTCAAGTAATCTGTGACCCTGGAAGAGAAAAATAAAATCCATCTTTGTTTCAAAATAATATGTTTCCTTTTATAATCTTTTTGTCTTATTTTATGCATCTAAAAACTTTATTCTGAGAAGTAGTTACTATATGGTTTGTGGTAATTGGCATTGCATTTGTAATCTGAGAACCATTGTTGCTAAGTATAGATGAGGCATAGGCTTCACTAGATTGCCAACGGGCCCTTATACACATACACAAAAGTTTAAAAACCCCAAATATATACATATGTATGCACACACATACATATATGTAAATGTGTGTGTGTGTGCGTATATGTATATAAAGATATCTCTATATCTGTATTGTATTCATATCCATATCCGTATCCATATCCATATCTGTATCCACATCCATATCTATATCCATATCCATATATCTATATCTATATCTATATCTATATCTATATCTACATCTATATCTATATCTATATGGATAACTGCGTGACTTGCCCAACATTGTGAAAGTCAAGTTGAGACTGGACAATGACTCATTCTGGATGTTTTTGAGAGGATCCTCTTTTTTGCAGACTGCTAGTTGAACTTTAAAGCCTTCTAACTCAGAGTTCTCCTTTTACATAAGTAGACTATCTAAATAAAGACGTCTAAGTAAAGCTGTTTTTACTTAATCCGAATTTGTATGGGGAAGGGAGGGTACCAGCACATGGTTCAAAGACACTTAGGAGCTGAGACAGAAACACAAAAGCAGGAAGAGGAACGCCTGGGGCTGGTGTGAGCCACATGCAGGCCTGTCCAGAACAAGAAAGAATAGAAGGAGGGGCATTCATATGAATGGGCTGGGGACAGATAGCCCTGTCCTGACTAATGGAAGGCAAACATGTAGGAGCCAGATAGAAAAGGTGGGGCATTGGTCCCCTTTCTCAGAGCTGGAGGTCTCAAGGTATCCTGCTGGTTCTTCTGCTTTCACTTGGAGGGTGTTTTATTCAGGTCTTTTTATTTGAGGGGCGGTGAGGCTTTATCACCTAGTTGAGGGGCAGGGAAGAAAGAGCAACAGCAGCGTGCACAGTACCATACAGTAAATTAGTATAGGTATTTTTATTGGAATGTGTATATCTTTCAGAATTCTTTATATGAACTTGAATTTGCCTTACATAAAGTGAGAAATGTCTATACTAAGATCCTCTGAATCAGTGCTGGAAACATCGTAGCAGAAAGTTTTAAACTTTACTTTGGAGAGTTGTCTGCCCTTTCCCCAGACTTCACTAAGCCTAGACTTCAAGTATTGCAGCAGTCCAAACTGAACTCTAAATGCCTCATTTGTTCACTATCATTTACATGTGTTTCCTGACACAATTTGCTGGGGGGATGAAGATGAGATAAGTGGTGGTTTGTCATTACATTCTCTTCCATTCATTTTAGCCATATCAGTGAAAACCTGTTTCTGTATTCTAAGTGCTAGAAAATGAATTATTGAAGTGTGAAGGAAACACCATACAAAGAAGATTGGAAAACACTACGAGGTGAGCTGGCCTGCCCTCTGCATGAAGTACCATCTGGCTGCCTCATCAATGGTTAAAGATTTCATTAAAGAATGAAAGACAACAAAAAGACTTGACTGCCTCCTTCTTTCCTAATTCTTTTGTTGAAAATACTATTTCTCCAGTTATCCAGGCTGGAATCCCCTGACAAACTCCTATCCCCACATCCATTCCAAAAATCAGAAAATTGGAAGAAGCTTGAGAGGTTTTAGAATCACTGATTGAGAATTGGAAGTAATTCAGATGTCATCTTTTCCAAACATCTCATTTTACAGCTGAGGAAACTGAGACTTGGTGAAACAACGTGATTTTCCTAAGACCACCAAGGTAGAATCAGAAGTAGAATTTGAACCCACATATTTTGACTCAAGAAGGCACCACACCTTGATTCCTTCTATGGATTATCAGATTCTTTTCCTAGGGAAATAATGAATCTTATTTACAGCATCCTAATAAAAAAGTGACCTACCCTCTACTTGAAGACAACCAGTGATGGAGGAGTCTCCACTCCTGCACACTACCCATAATTACTTGGAAGTCATTCTTTACATTGAGGCAATGTATTCCTGTGATTTTATACATATTGATTATAGTTTTGCCCCTTGCGGCCAACTAGAACAAATTGAATGCCAGAATCTTCTGCAGAACAACCTTCGAAACACTTGATGACGCAGACCAAAACTTCCCAAAATATTCTCTTCTTTGACCAAATACTCCCAATTCCTCTAGACAATTTCCATATTAACTTCAAGCTGTCACTGTCAATTGACATGAACAGTTACCAATTATAAGTCCCATCTCATAAAAGTGTTTTAAAACCAATTCTCTGATTTCTACATCTCCTGCCACCCCTCTAATATCTCAAGATTCCTTAGATATATAGAAATTTTGCAGCCCAAACCATTAACCTCAGAATCCCCCCAAGTAGTATCACCAGGAATAACAATAACAAAACTGTCTATAGATCCTCTCACCCCATCACACAATTTGTCACCTTCTATACACAGACACACACACATCTGAACAAATGAGAAAATGAAGCAACCTTCCTGACCTAGTCCACTATAAATCTGATATGTAACCTCAATTAGGCTCTCCCTGCTGCTAGGCAATCTTACACTGTATCTCCCATATCACCTCACTATCCCATTCTCCACAAAAACTCTTTGAAACCTTGACAACCCTTCTCAAACTTCCTATGGCACCCCTACCTTCACCCTCTTAGCTAAGAAACTGGTTTCATATTTTACAAGAAAAATTGAAGCCATTCACCATGAGCTCTCTTTTACCCCTCTTTCTCATCTATCATTCAGACACCTTCTGCCACTCTCTCCTCCTTCTCCCTTGTCTCACATGATGAAGTGTCTTTAGTCTTAGCAAGGCTAACTCCTCTTCCAGTTCAAGTAATCTCATTTCTTCCTGTTTCCTCCAACATAATGCCTACTCTGTCATCTCCACTTTTTTTTTTACTTATTTTCAATCTCTGTCTACTGACTCATTTCTTACTGATATGTCCATGTCTCCCCCCAATCCCGAAAAAAATGTTCACTTGATCCTTCCATCCCTGCTAAATACCATCCTGTATTTCTTTTGACTTTTGCAGATATCCTCCTCAAAAAAAAAAAAAAACATCTACAAATCTACAAACCATCTCCACTTCCTCTCTTCTTCTTTCCTTCTCAATCCCTTACAGCATGGCTTCTGGCATTATCATTCTATCAAAACCTCTCTTTCCAAAGATATTAATTATCTTTTAGTTGCCATATTTAATAGTCTTTTCACAATTCTCATTCTTCTGACCTCTCTACAGTCTTTGACACTGATGCTTACTCTCTCACCTTTGATACTCTATTCTCTAAAGATTTTCAGGACACCACTTTTTCCTGGTTTTCCTCTTACCTGACTGCTCCTTCTCCATCTCGTTTGCTGGATCCTCCTTCAGATCATGCTGTTTAACCATAGGTGGTATCCCGCAGAGTTCTGTCTTGGGCCCTCTTCCCTTCTTCTAGACTACTTCACTGGGTGATCTCAACAACTCCCATGGATTTAATTACCATCTCTACACTGATGGTTGTCAAATCTACCTTTCCTGCCCCAAACTCTCTTCTTACCTTTCATCTTGCTTCTACAGCTGCCTCTCAGACATTACAAACTGATCTTAAACTTAACATATCTAAAAAGAAAATCATTTCCCATCCCTAACCCCACCACCTCCACACACACACATCCTACCTTCTATATTAATGTAGAGGACAACACTATCTCATCTGTCTCTCTGGATCACAACCTGGGAGTCATCCAGGATTTCTCACTATCTCTCACCCCCCTCTATCATATCATCTGTCAAGATCTATCAATATCACCTTTGCAACATTTCTCACATATTCTATCTTCTCTCCTTGACACTGCCACCACTCTAGGCAGGCCCTCATCACCACATACCTAGACTACTGAAGTAACCTGCTGGTGGGTTGGCCTGCTTCAAGTGTCACCTCAATCCAGTCTGTCATCTCCTTAGCCACTAAAGTAATTTTCCTAGAGATGGCCTGATCATGTCACACACACACACACACATCCAATAAATTCTAATGGCTTCCCATTGCATCCAGGAGCAAATATGAAATGCTTTGTTTGGTATCCATCAAGTCCACTCTTACTTTTCCAGTCTTCTTACACTTTCCTCCCTGAAATGTACCCTTTGATCCAGTGACATTAACTTCCTGACTTCTCCATGAACAAGATATTCCATCTCTCGAGGTATTATTTTCTCTCTGTACCCATGCTTAGGATGCTCTTCCTCCTCTGCTTTAACTATTGACCTCCCTGGCCTCTTTTAAGTCCCAATTAAGATCCTACCTCCTATGGGAAGGCTTCCCAAACCCCTCTAAGTTCAAATGCCTTTTTTTGTTAATTATATGCTATTTATAATGTGTTTAGTTTACTTTGGATATATTTGTCAGCATGGTGTATCCCCCATTAGATTGTAAGTTCTTTATTGGCAGGAATTGTCTTTGGATCCTTCTTGTATGCACAATGTTTAGCAAAATGCCTGACACATAGTAGGTGCTTAATAAATGTTTATTGATTGATTGTATCCACAGACAAGGCCACACAATGTCCAAAAATCCTTTATTCTAACACTCATGGCTCCCATCACCTGGTCCTAGACTTTTCTTCCAAATTTATCTAAGATTTCCTCACACTATCCATCGCTCCATCATTAAGTCTCTCTTCCATTCTATATCATTATATTTACTTTGTCTTATCCCCCTCTCCTCCGCATCTCCCACTATAAAACCCAGAGGAGGAAGAAATCTGCGTTAGATGTTGAGGTCAGTTAAAAGTAAAATATGTAGAGAGATAAAGAGAGACAGAGACAGAGAAAGACAGAGAGAGACAGAGAGACAGAGAAATGGAAAATTCTCCAGAATACACCTTTATCATACATACTTCTACAACATAGTCAGGATTTATTTCAGACTGTTGCTGTCATCAAGGCAAATAAATTCCTTTTCCTTTTGCCAAGTATAATATCTGAAACAATAATAACTGACATTCATATAATACTTTGACATCTAGAAAGTGTTTTACAAATATCGTCTTCTTTGATCCTCACAACCCTGTGAAACAAAGGTGTTATATACATTATAGACAGGAAAATACTGAGGCCCAGAGGGTTTAAGCCATTTTCCCATGGTCAAACAACTATTATCACAAGTTTACATGTTGTCTTCTCTATTAAATTATGAGTTTCTTGAGAACAGGGATTTTATTTACCTTTCTTTGTAGCCTTAGCACTTGGCAGAGTGCCCGACACATGGTAGGCACTTAATAAATGCTTCTTGAATTGATTTGACTTGAAAGATGAGATTTAAATCTAGCTTTCCCCTGACACTCAAGGTAGTGCTCTTTCCAATATAAAAATTTGCCTTTTGCCTCCATACACATTCAATAACTATTGGTTTCTAATGTACTTCATGATACATGAGAGACAACATGAAAAAGGTTCCCTCACTTCTCATCTCCTTGCAATTTGTCTTCTGAATCTACCACTGAATTGAAACTACTTTCCTTGAGGTTACAAATGATATCTAAATTACTAAACCCGGTGACCTTTTTATTGTTTCTTGAAATGTGTTAAGCATTTGAGATTGTATAAAATCATCTCCTGGAAAATCTCTCCTCACTGGGTGTTTGAACCATTGATATGTTACTTTTATCTTATTTTCTCACTATTCCTGTTCAGTTGCCCTTGCTGGATCATTATCTATGTCATTCCCCTTACTATCTCCCAAAATATTTTTTATTTTTTTTATCTGCATGGGTCAGTTCTCATAGATGACATATTAATTTTTTAGGTTCATTTGTCTTTTTTATGCAGTTGACTCCTAGATTCTTATATTCCTCTGTTGTCTTCCTCTTCAGAGTCAAATCCTTCATAAGAGCTGAGTAATTTCAACTCAGCATCCAGTAGGCATCTCAAACATAACATCTCTAAACAGAACTCACTATCTTGCCTTGAAAATACTTCCCTCCAAAATTCCTTATCATGTCTTTTTAATGTACTACACTCCTTTGAGTCATCCAGGTTAGCCAACTAGGAGTCATCCTCAGCTCCCCAATCTCTATCACAACCACCAATCAACTCTTCTCAAGTCTAGTTCATTTTATATCCAAAAAATCTCTTGCATCCATCATCTCTTCTCCACTCACAAACCTACCACACAAATTCAATGCTGCATCCTTTTCCCCTGGACTTTCTTAAGAGCCTCTTGATTGTCTCCCTACTTCCAGCCTTTCTCCTCTCCAATCTATCATCTTCATAGTTGTTCCCCCCAAAAATATGTAACAATGAGACCTTAGGGATAACATATATCCTTTAAGAACTTTCACAAACTCCTTTCTTTGTCATTTAAAGCCTTTCACAATCTTGCTCCAACATACATTTTTAGTATTATTGTTATACCCACTTATGTTCTATATTTTCATCAAATTGACCTAATTGCTATTCTCTCTGTCTCTGATTCTGTCTCCGACTCACTCTCTCTCTCTCTCTCTCTCTCTCTCTCTCTCTCCCCCCATATTTGTGTTTCTGTGTATACATACACATGTATACGTATGTATATAATTGTATGAGTTAAGAAAATGAAATGAAAGAAAAAGAAATTTAAATGATATATATATATAGAGAGAGATTATATAACTATATATGTATTTCAGAAATATGTCTTTATAGATACATAGAGATATATCTCTATTATTATTCCTGTATATCCACATCTATATCCGCATCTTTATTTTTTCTTCGTCTACTATCTTCTCTTTGCATAGGCTTCCCTCTTTCTAAACAACAAATTTCCTCCTGATAGCCAGTTTCCATTACCTATACAGTTCAATTTTTTTTTTTCAGTTCTCATTCCCCCAATTGTCTTGGTCCCTTGACAAAGAGTAATCTAAACACTTTCTATAGCTTTCTATATCTACTTGATGATTTGGCTGGCCAAAGGAGGGGCTCTATGAAAACACTGCCCAAATCAATTTTGTTCCCTCCAACTTGTGGTTTTATTTACTGTGAGGACTTCCAGAAGAGCCTCCCTACCTCGAATTGTAACTTATCTGTAATATATTGTGTCAGAGTGCTGTCATATGTTCAGAGAGGTTAAATAACATCTTTAGTCATGTACTTAATAATTATAAGAGACAGGACATGAACTGAGGTTTCCTGGAGTTCCAACCTTAGCTTTTCTGTGCTAGGCCATTGTGCCTTTAGGGAAATATTCAATTATTATCACCATCTATAAGCACACACAAGTCTCCTTTTCATCCTTCCCTCTGTCTTATTGCATTTGTTCCAATATTCCATACCTCCTCCATCACCAGATCCAGTTCTCATTACTGTAGCCTTAGGATGCCTGTTGCTTTTGCAAAAGTGGAATTTCTAATGAATCAGTTAATAAGAATTTATGTACTTCAAATTTTCCTGGTGTGTCCTGTAGACAATACTTCCATGAAAGTATGCAGATCTTTCCCTGCCAGTGTATGTACTGTTCATCTTTGATATATTTGCCACTGAAATGCTGCAGGGAGTATTATGGTACTGGTTACATCCCAACATAAGGCACTAAGCACATGCTAGGTTATGGCCAGAGGGAGAAGATAACAAACAAAAACTTCTGCTTAGAAAACAATCCCTTTACTCAAAGCTGGTCATTGAAGCCATCTCCTGTCAAAAATAATGGGTACGGAAGCTGAGCTTAGAGTGTTATTTTTTTTTTTTCATGTGCAGCATTGCATGGGGTATTTTAATGTCCAAGAAAATGGCTTCAAAAATCCACAGATAATATGGTTTGGGGATCTGGTTCCAGAAAACCCACACGGTGGGAGTGCAGGCTGATTGCATTTTATTTATATAAGAAATTTAATGTCTTCCATTATGTCTATATCATCCCAAAATGAGAGGGAATTTTCAGTGACTACAGTCTGAGTAGCATCACAGTGGCAAGACTGCACAATTCCCTAGGTTTTTGAACTGTTACAAATGAGAATACACAGGGGAGGGGCTCATCAGAGGACCAAGCAGCTGAGGTTATCATTTTCCCCTTTTGAAGTTTGGGCCATATCTTTTTCTCATTACCATCATTACTTTGAAATACGATTTTTTTCCTAACAGTAATTTTCTAGAACAAAAGGGATAATACTGTATTTCAAAAGCTTTACTATGAAATTAAACCTTTGAACTACTGTGAAGGAAATTATTCCCCCAAGGCTGCAAGACTTAAAGGTTATTAAAAATTTAATTTTAAAGATGGCACCCAGGAAAAAAAATGCGTAAATGATACTTAGTGCCCAGGTTGCCTCACTGAATAACTCCCATTGCTCCTGATTTTTAAATAATCTGGAAATGAGAACCAAAACAATCAACAGTCCCTCTCCCATATACTTCTTTGGTCTTTTTTCTGGTGGCAAATAAATATATCAACCAATTACTGGCCCTGGTCATTAATGTCATTTGTTTTCTACTGGAAATAGGCATTACAGTTATTCATTTCTATCTCTTCATTCTTCTCTAGCATAACATTGAAAAACATCTATTACAGCATAGCTGATCTGATCTCTAAATGTGTTAGATGTCTTTTCTATTGTGGTAACTGGACTGTTGACATTTTGCTAATATTGTTCTATATGACCTTTTATCAATGTCTTTGCACATTATCCTTTTTTCTTCCTTCCTTCCTTCCTTCCTTCTCTTCAGTTACAAAATATAATAATAAATAGAAATAATATTATCTATATATTGTATAATTGTATAATATGTAATTGTATAATTGCATATCGATAATATATTCTTATGTATTATATAATTAAAATATTAAAAATAATAATGTATATCTAGGAAAGAATCCATTTCCCCCTCAACTTGTTGAAATCTTCCCCTTTGATCAAGGCCCTGCTCAAGGATAAGACCTGATGCTATCATAGTATTTAGAACTTTAAGAAATCAACTAGTCCAATCACCACATTTTAAAGATGAGGAAACATCAAGCTGGTTAAGTGAGTTGTTTGTCGTGTCACAGGTGAAAATAAAAAACTCAATTTTGAACCTTGTTCTACTGCTTGTTTTTTCTAGGGTTCTTTACATGATTGTATGCCTTTATAAAGCCTTCACTGAGATAAAGACTAGAATCAGTAGATGGAAATCACAAAAAGGAGGGAGGAAGGGAGGGAAAGTTTCCTAAAAATTAGACTTATCTTCTCACCAATACAGACAGGGTTTGAAGACAGCTCCACAAGATTCATGACGGAAAAAGCTATCTACATCCAAAAAAGAAGTATGATGTGTGAATGCAGATTGAGGCAACCTATTTGGTCTCTCTCTTTTTTTCTTCTTTTTTGGTTTTGTTTCTTCTTTCTCGTGGTTCATTCTGTTGGTTATAATTCTTCTTTACAACTTGACTATTGTGTAAATAAGTTTAATTTGAAGGTATATATAGAAACTATATTTTATTATATGCCATTGGTGGGGGATGGGGATAGGAAAGGGAGGGGAAGAAAATTTGGAACTCAAAAACTTGTGGAACTGTATGTTGTAAACTATAAATAAATAAATGAATGAATGAATGAATGAATGAATGAATGAATGAATGATTGGGTTACCCAAAAATGGAATTCATTGCCTCAACAGGTGATAAGTTACTGGCTATTAGAATAGTTTCATTCATTGGACTCTAGAGGGTTAGAAAGAACCAGACATGTCCTCAAGAAACTCATTATATAATCAAGGAGCTAGGATATGTATGTAAATGAGACAGAATGTTAAAGCACAAGGAGTGACATCCAAATTTTATAAGGAAATGAGGAAGAAAAGATCCCTTCCTCTTTCAGGATGGGGGAAGGGGAAGAGGACAGATCAATGAAGTCATTATGGGGAAGCAATGTTTAAAGCTGAGACTTGTAGGAAGGATAGAAATCAGACAGTTATATCTAGAGAGGTTGGGGAGAAGGGCATAAATCAAAAGAGTGGAGATGAGAAAGGATGCAGCATGTCTGGGAAACAACAACCAAATTAAATCCAATTTAACAAATATTTATTAATCGGTTACTATCTTCAAGACCCTATGAAGGGGGAACACAATGTAAGCTTTCTGTTTAAGGAACTTAACAAGTAAGTAAAATGGGGAAATACGTGCCCACAAATAAATGTAATACAGGGATATAAAGAAAACTGCAATAAATGCACAGATAGGCCCTGGAAATGTATTGTGAGAAATGTAAGGAGATTATGTTCTACTTTTTGTTATTTTTTATGGATGTTACATTACTGTTCTCTTTATGGTACCCTCTCATACCCTATGGGACACTGATTAGTTAAAAAAGGATCCAAATTTTCTCATCTGTTTAAAGAAATTTGTTCAATTGTATTTCAGTAATGGCTGACTGTGTGATACATTTTAGGGATTTCTGGGCAAAGATTCTGGAATGGTTTGCCATTTTCTTCTCCAGCTCATTTTATAGATGAGGAAACTGAAACAACCAGTGCTAAGTAACTTTCCCAGGGTCACTGGAAAGTATCTTAGGCAAGATTTGAGTTCAGGAAGATGAATGTTTCTGATTCCAAGCCTGATGCTTTATCCATTGTGCCACCCAGCTGTTCATTTAAAGAAATATTAGATGCTAAATAGTGACCATTTGCTGATGTGAAAGTAACATATCTAAACTAATTGGGAAGATCTGCAAATGTTATCTTTAAGACTTCAGTAGCAGTAGTTAATACATAGGTTTTTAAAAAACCAACAGTAATAATTAATAATAATAATCTTTAATTTTATAGTATTCTACATTTTACAAAATATTTTTCTCACCAAAATCCTATGATACCATGGCATTATTAATATCATTAATTAGTTGTTACCCCATTTTATAGAAGAGGAAACTACATCTCAGAAGGGGAAATAGTTTGCCCCACATGAAAAAGCAAATTTCGAAGTCGCAATTTGAACCCCATGCTCTTAACCTCAAACCTACTATTCTTATAGCCTTTCTACTCTACTTCTGGTTCTCTCCCTCTCAGAACATAAAGATGCCTCTAAGAAACTACCTTGCATCCAATAGTAAGTAGTACAAACCTACTTTTCTTCTTAGAAGTCTCAGGAATTGACTTCATTTTCTTCTCCACTAAATTGCTAGAAGAGAGCAAGGCAAGGCTACACTCCATGCTCTATGTGATACTCGCAAGGAGTATGCAGTGTGGGTAGCAAGCAATTAGTTATTAACTTGGCTTGAGGTTTTCTAAGTGCCTAATATATCACTTAAAATTAATTCTCTCATTAACCTTGAGCATGTCAAATTGTCAAATTCCAAAGACCAAAACAAGGTTCTCCACCAAAAAAATAAAAATAGATCTGACATAATTTTACTTCCCTAGCTTTGCCAATTAGTCTATAAATAACACATTTTTGAACATAGTTCAGCATCCTGAAACACCAGAATAGCTAAGTATATTTAAAGAAAAGGAGAGGAAGCAGACTTTTCTCTTCTTATTTGGGATATCCAAACAATAATAAGAAAGAGTGTCAGTATCATCAGTTCTCATTTCATTTCCTTCTGAATTGATCTGTCCTCATTCACTCAGAGTGCTTGTCTCTGGATATGTGTTATGCCTTCTTAATAATATATTAAAATTAGAGCTTTTGAAAATCTATGCCTTAACCTAAAAGGGACTACAATGCTGAGAATTCTCAGTAACATTTCAGTCAATGGATGGATCTTTGCAGAATCACAAAAAGCATGGTACAACATAACTTTTCAGACTATGGAACGCAGAATATTAGCAATTTAAGAGACTTCAGAATTTATATAGCTAGGAGGTACCAGAACAAAACTCAAACTCAAATCTACTTTGATACTAAGGCCAGTAATAATTCTATTTCACTGACGGCCTCTAATGGAAAAGAAGGGATTGATCCAAGAAATAGCAAGAAGGAAGAATCGTTAGGAATTGGAAACTCACTGGATATGAGGCAAGGCAGAGTATAAATTAAAGAGAAAAAAAATAAAGCATAGTAGATAGATAGATAGATAGATAGATAGATAGATAGATAGATAGATAGATAGATAGATAGATTATCCTTGTCTCTAGAGAGCAGTATTTGCAGCATTCAAAGTAAGATTTCCTCTAGACCAATACAAGTTTTCTTCAAAGATATTTTAACAATCTGAAATACCACCAATAGAGTGTAACAACAATGCTGCTTGAAGCTTCTATGGCCATGTAAGGCTAATAATACCAGAACACAAGAGGGCTACTAGCACAGGTTCTTTGATCTTCTTTTCTAAGGAAAGCAACTTTAAGGGGTTAACAATATCAGTTTAATTAAACATACATATATCATTCACTTAGTTCAGGGGAAAAAGTCAACACTCTGAACTTCAGAGCAAATACAGAAAGAAACTACAAACAGATCAAGACAGGCTTTGTCTGATCAAGACATCATACGCATAAAAAAGAGAAGCACCAACATCTGGGTTTTCAAAGCTGAGGGGCTCTTAACAATGGCTACACAGAGTCTCATCTAGTCAAATTACACAACACTCTTCCAGTGAGTGATATCCCCAAAACAAAACACCAACCTCAGATCTTATATACCCTTCTCAGGGTCAGAGGGCATCACACCTATGGGACTTAAACCTATGTGAACTAGGCTTTCTTGTTTCTTAAGCAGGTCAAAAACTTGATTCGATCAAAGAAACAAAAGACAACAAAAAGTTCACTTTGCCTGCCATTATATTTGAAAGGCAAGACTCATTAAAGGTACTTGATTACCTTAGCATTCTAAAAGAGAAAACAAAAAAACAAAGTCCCACCCTAATTACCATAACATAGAGTAGGAATTTTTTTAGTTCCTTGACAACAGAAATCGTCAATAAGAGACTAAATGACTAAGTTTCATAGATGCTATAGAAGTTATTTTGCGAATCTGTTAGAAAGAGAGAATGGATTCTATAAGACTTCTAAGATCCCTTAAAACTGTGAATACCCATGATTCTCTTATACTAATTTTAATCTTGAGAGTATCAATGATCATTTATCTCTAGAGAACAGAGACCCCAGTACCATATAGGCCAGCTCCCTTATTTTGCATGTGATGAAACTGAAGCTCACAGAAGTTTCTTACCCAGATTTATATGTCACATAGAAAATGAACATTAGAGGCAGGATTTGAATCATAGTCTTCTGCCTGCAGGGTCTTTGTCCATTTATTATACTGTATTAAGCTCCCTCTTCTAGTAGAGAAATATATGTTTTGATCTTATGTTTCCAAAATGTAATTTTAGTTTCAAGACTCAAAGTTTCTTTGAAGACAAAAGAGTGAGCATCATGGTACAAAGGATGGAAAACCTTCCCTCCCCTCCCCTCCTCTCTCCTCCTCTCCCTTCACCTCTCCTTCCCTTTAGATCCCATACATTCCCTAGAATTTCAGAATGTCATACTTGAAAGTAAAAGGGAAATCAGTGATAATTTAATCAAAGCTTTATGTGGGCAGAAATGTCTCCCCAAAATTATCCTGGTAAATGATCTTGCATCCTCTTTTTTGAAGACCTTAAATAAAGGGCAATCCATTCCCTCTTAAGATGACAATATATTTGATTTTGGGATAGCTCTAATTATCGAGAAGTATTTCCTTCTTTTGAGCTGAAATTTGTCTCTCTGCAGCTTCTTAATTGGATATTGGTATAGTCTGTATGCTGCTGTTGTTTCTCAGTAATGCACAGCTATGTTTTGTTGTTTGAAGGCACATCGTAATATTCATACAGTTTGAAATAGTTTTAGCATCCATGCTACTCACCTGGGATCTATATAAAAAGATATTTTCTCTTGTCACTCTCTAACATCTTCAATACTTACTTTCGAAAACTGTGATGCATGTAATATCTAGTGTATTAAACTTTATGTCTGAATATTAGCTAATAGATATCAATCTTTACCATCTAGGTCATAAAGTAGGAGCCTCTTGGTCGTCATTTTAGAAGCAATATTTTGTTCATACAAAATATCTTGGAATAAGATGCTTAGAACTTAAAATTCAAGGCCACAAGGGATAGTAAATGACATTTCAGTTCAAATATTGTACAGGCACAGGAAGATTAAAATTGTGAGAAGGAAAAAGTACTGGTTTCAGAGTCTAGAGACCTGGGTTCTACTCCTTATTCCATAAGAAATTTACAGCATATTTTTGATCATAACAGTTATTTTTTTTTCTCTTCCAAAGTCTTCTCATCTGTACAATCAATTGTATTGGACTAAATTATTTATAAGTTTTCTTCTTCCCTTCCCTTCTCTTCCTCCTCATTATTTTGTTAGATGATTTTAGAAGAAACATTAAAAAAAATCTATTATATTGACAGTGACACAATTCTCTTTGCTAACAGCAACAAAAGAAAAGTTGGATCAAATCATTTGAATACAAGCCTAATCAAAACATTGAAAAAATAAAGTTTTGAAAACTGTGTTGTGGCTGAAAATAAAATTATATATATTTAAATATATGCCTACCTAATCTATAGATTCTTCATAATGAATGCTGAATAAAATTTTGAAACAGACTTTGATAAGCAAAATTTTCTCATTGAATAAAGCAATCTAAATAGCATACAGTTATGAGACATGTAAAAATTCAGCATTAATATATATCTATTTTGTAATAAGTAAAACAGCAGACAACCATAGCCTCATTGGTAGCCTTTTTAGGTAAGCTATCAAGTCTGACCTCCCTTCTTCATAATGCCAGGAAAAATCAGTTTTATGCCAGGCATATACTTCTTGGAGTTTTCCATCAGTGTATCCTCTCCAAGACATTACTTTTGCTCTTGTTAGCATCTATGTAAGAATATCCTGGAAAATGATCAGTGCCATTTCCAAAGAGTCCACTCTATTTAGGTTCACTATTGTGTGCCTCCCCTTTTAGTTGTATCATACTGTGTATGCTTCTAAACAAAAACATTTTATGCCTCTGTCTACATTAGACATGGTGAATTTTGTTCAGCCCCTACCTCTCTATTACTAATTTACCCCCTGGGAATCCCTATTCCTTTTTTCCAAACATGGAGCCACCATTACATACCTATCCCACCCTATAAAAATGAGTTAAATAGCACAATGAGAGGTTTTACTAAAACAAACATCTATTAGTAAGAAAAAAAATGATTTGTCAGGCTATATAGTCACCAGCATTGGTAGCAAAGAATTGGAAATCAGGTGGATGCCCACCAATTGGGGAATGGCTAAACAAGTTGTTGTATATGAATTTAATGGAATACTATTTTACTATAAGAAATGGGGAAGATACAGACTTCATAATAACCTGAAAGATCTACATGATATGATGCTGAGTGAGCAGAGCAAAATCAGGAGAACATCATATACAACCACAGATACAGTGCTTCTGTGATGACTAGTTTTGATAGAATTAGCTCTTCTCAGTGATACAAGGTTCAAAGATAACTCCAAAGGACACATGATGGAAAGAGCTAACTACACCCAAAGAAAGAACTATGGAGTCTGCATGTAGATTGAGGCAAACTATTTGCTCCATTTTTTTCTCTCTTTTTTCTTTTGATTTCGTTTCTTCTTTCTCATGATTCTTTCCATTGGTCATAATTCCTCTTTATAACATGACTATTGTGTAACATATATCAGATTCCATGCCATCTTGGGTGGGGAGAAGTGGAAGGGAAGAAAATTTGGAACACAAAAACATGTGGAACAGAGTGTTGTAAACTAAAAATAAAAAATCTTAATAAAAAAATTATTGTCATACATTCCTAGATTCTGTAACCTATTTCTGCTATTCTCTCCCTTGCCACCTTATATTTTTTCTTCTCCCATTCTTAAAGTTTGCTATGCTAAACTTCATGTTACCTCAGACTTAGGAAGGTAGTAATATACTCTCGTTAAAAAATTTACATTTCCCCCTGACATTTAAACTTAGGATGTGTTCTAAACCCACTAACTCCACTAATGTATATTACTTGAAGAAATCTTTATGAGTTCTAATGTGGCATATATAGGACTATCCCTAAGAAATATCATGATGTTTGCCTTAAATGTGCATTCTCGAATTTTTTTTTGCCAAGTTTTCTTTTAATTGTTTTTCCCAATTTTAGTTTTTTAATTTATTTTTAGTTTTCAACATTCATTTCCATGAGATTTTGAGTTACACATTTTCTCCCCATATCTACCCTTCCCCCCACACCAAGATGACATATATTTTGATTGCCCCTTTCCCCAGTCTACCCTCCCTTCTATCACCCCACTCTCCCCCCATTATCCCCTTTCCCCTTACTTTCTTGTAGGGCAAGATAGATTTCTATACTTCATTGCCTTTATATCTTATTTCCCAGTTGCATGTAAAAACTTTTTTTTAACATTTTTTTTTTTTAGAAATTTGAGTTCCAAATTCTCTCTCTTCTTCCCTCCCCACCCACCTTCCTTGAGAGGGCAAGCAATTCAATATAGGTTATACATGTATCATTATGCAAAACACTTCTGTTAAAAGTCATGTTATAAAAGATGTACTATATTTCCCTCCATCCTATCCTGTCCCTCTTTATTCAGTTTTCTCCTTTGACACTGTCTCTTTTCAAAAGTGTTTGCTTTTGACTACTGCCTCCCCCAATCTGCCCTCCCTTCTATCATCCCTCACTCTTATCCCCTTCCCTGCTACTTTCCTATAAGGTAAGATACCCAATTGAGTGTGTATGTTATTCCTTCCTTAAACCAAATCCAATGAGAGCAATGTTCACTCATTCCCTTTCAACTACTCCCTCTTCCCTTCCTCCATAACAGCTTTTTGTTGCCACATTTATGTGAGATAATTTACACCCTTCTATCTCTCCCTTTCTCCTACTCTCAATGTATTCCTCTCTCATTCCTTAATTGTATTTTTTAGATATCATCCCTTCATATTCAATTCACCCTGGGCCATCTGCCTATGTCTATACCTATTTCTATATCTATATCTATATCCATATCTATCTATATGTATGCATATATGTATGTATGTGTGTATGTATGTATATATGTATATTCTCTTCAACCACTCTAATATTGAGAAAGGTCTCATGAGTTAAAAATATCATTTTTCCATGTAGGAATGTAAGTAGTTCAAATGTATTAAGTCCCTTATGATTTCACTTTCCTGTTTACCTTTTTCATACTTTTCTTCATTCTTGTATTTGAAAGCCAGATTTTCTATTGAGCTCGGTACTTTCATCGGAAATGCTGAAAGTCCCCTATTTCATTGAAAATCTATATTTTGCTCTGAAGTATTATACTCAGTTCTGCTGGGTAGGTGATTCTTGGTTTTGATCCTAGCTCCTTTGACCTCCAGAATATTATATTCCAGGAACTTTGATCCCTTAATGCAGAAACTGCTAGATCTTGAGTAATCTTGATTGTGTTTCTGCAAATAACAGAATTCTTTCTTTCTGGTTGATTGCAATATTTTCTTCTTGACTTAGGAACTCTGGAATTTGGCTACAATATTCCTAGGAGTTTTCCTTTTGGAATATTTTTTCAAGAGGCAATTGGTGGACTTTTCCATTTTCTATTTTGCCCTCTCGCTCTAGAATATCACGATAGTTTTCCTTGATAATTTCTTGAAAGATGATGTCTAGGCTCCTTTTTTGATCATGGCTTTCAGGTAGTCCAATAATTTTAAAATTATCTCTCCTGTATCTACTCTCCAGGTCAGTGGTTCTTCCAAGGAGATATTTCACATTGTCTTGCATTTTTTCATTTCTTTGGTTCTGTTTAATAATTTCTTAATTTCTAATAAAATCACTAGCTTCAACTTGCTGCATTCTAATTTTTAAGGCAGTATTTTCTTCAGTAGTCTTTTGTACCTCCTTTACCATTTCGCTACTTCTACCTTTCAAGACATTCTTCTCTTCATTGGCTTTTTGGAGCTCTTTCGCCATTTGGGTTAGTCTATTTTTAAGGTATTTTCTTCAGTATTTTTGGATCTCCTTTAGCAAGTCATTGACTCGTTTTTCATGATTTTGTTGTATTACTCTCTTTTCTCTTCTGAATTTTTCCTCTTCTTCTCTTACTCAATTTTCCAAATCCCCTTTGAGCTCTTCCATGGTCTGAGACTAATTAATATTTTTCTCAGAGGCTTTTGATGTAGGCTCTTTGACTTTATTGACTCCTTCTGGCTGTATATTTTGATCTTCTTTGTCACCAAAAAAAAGATTCTATATTCTGATTCCTTTTACACTGCTTGCTTATTTTCCAATCAGTTACTTGACTTTTGAGCTCTTTGTCAGGGTATTACTGTTTCCAGAGTAGAGAGTGCTCTGTCTCAAGCTTCAGGGGTTTTGCACTGCTGTTTTGAGAGCTACTTCTATTCTGAGGTAGTATGATACTCCTCTCCTGGCCTGTGCTCCAGTCTGAGAGTACAGTCACTCCTTTCTGCCAGGTAGCTACCAGGAGGACTCCCTCTCCACAGCCACCACAGGCTATGCCACACCAGCTCTCCTCCTCCCCCAAGGACAGCCAACCAGAACTGCAGCCCAGATCCAAGCAGGACAAAGCAGGAGAACTCTGCCTCAGTGACAGTAAAGAGATCCTTGCACTCCCACTCCGATCATCCACTTGATTCTGCCCATCACCATCTGTGAGCCTGGAGCTCCGGAAGCAGTTGCATCTCCTGCTTCTACCGCAGCCACCTCTGTACCCCAGGTTTGGGGTTAGACCATGCCCTACTGCCACCCAGAACTAATAGTTATCCCGCTGACCTATGTTGTCTTTGATATTTTGTGGGTTGAGAAGTCTAGTAATCATGACAGCTGCCAGCAATTCAGTGCCCTGAGGCCTGCTCTGCCCTATCTGCTCCAGCCTGGTCTGACCAGGACAGCCCACCCTGTGCTGAACTCTGCTCCCAGCACAATGAGATAGACCCTTCCCAGCAACCATCCAGGCCATCTTGGGCTGGGGACTTGTTTCACTCTGTTATTTCTTTTTTTTTTTTATTTTTATTTTATTTTTATTTTTAGTTTGCAACACACAGTTCTACATAATTTAGAGTTCCAGATTTTCTTTTTTATTTCTTTATTATTTCAAGTAGTCTTTTACTTGATTCTCTAGGATTCTGTAAGTAAATCATCATATCATCTGGAAAAAGTGATAATTTAGCTTCTTCTTTGCCTATTCTAATTCCTTCAATTTCTTTTTCTTCTCTTATTGCTACAGCTAACGTTTCTAGTACCAAATTGAATAGTAGGGGTGATAATGGACATCCTTATTTCATCCCAGATCTTATTGGGAATGCATCTAGCTTATCCCCATTACAAATAATGTTTGTTTATGGTTTTAGGTAGATGCTATATAATTTTAATTATATAAATTATATATAATTTATACATAAATTTATATATTTTATATAATATATTTTATATATTTATATATAATAATATATTATTATTATTTTATAATAATTTTATATTTTTATAGATAATTTTATATATTATATATAAATAATTTTCTATTCATATAATTTAAGGAAGGCTCCATTTATTCCTATGCTTTCTAGTATTTTTAATAAGAATGGGTGTTGTATTTTGTCAAAGGCTTTTTCTGCATCTATTGAAATGATCATATGGTTTCTGCTAGTTTTGTTGTTGATATGGTCAATTATGCTAATGGTTTTCCTAATATTGAACCAGCCTTGCATTCCTGGAATAAATCCTGCCTGGCCATAGTGTATTATTCTGGTCATAAGTTGCTGCAGTCTTTTTGCTAATATTTTATTTAAAATTTTGGCATCGATATTCATTGGGGAAATTGGTCTATAATTTTCTTTCTCTGTTTTGACTCTACCTGGTTTGGGTATTAGTACCATATTTGTGTCATAAAAAGAATTTGGTAGGACTCCTTCTTCACCTATTTTCCCAAATAGTCTACAAAGTATAGGAATTAGTTGTTCTTTAAATGTTTGATAGAATTCACATGTAAAACCATCTGGCCCTGGAGATTTTTTCCTAGGGAGTTCATTGATGGCTTGCTCAATTTCTTTTTCTGAGATGGGGTTGTTTAGAAATACTACTTCCTTTGCTGTTAACCTGGGCAATTTATGTTTTTTTGTAGATATTCATCCATATCTCTAAGATAGTCAAATTTATGGGCATACAATTGGGCAAAATAATTCCTAATTATTGTTTTGATTTCCTTTTCATTAGAGGTCAACTCAACCTTTTCATTTTTGATACTGGTAATTTGATTTTCTTCTTCCTTTTTTTTTAATCAAATTGACCAAAGGTTTATCAATTTTATTGTTTTTTGCATAAAACCAGCTCTTTGTTTTATTAATTCAATAGTTTTCTTGATTTCAATTTTATTAATCTCTCCTTTGATTTTCAGTATTTCTAATTTGGTATTTAATTGGGGATTTTCAATTTGTTCTTTTTCTAGATTTTTCAGTTGTATGCCCAGATCATTGATCTCCTTTTCCCCTATTTTATTCATGTAAGCATTTATAGATATAAAACTTCCCCTAAGAACTGCTTTTGCTGTATGCCATAAGTTTGGTATGTTGTCTCATTATTGTCATTCTCTTGAATGAAGTTATTAATTGTTTCTCTGATTTGTTCTTTGGCCCACTCATTCTTTGGAATTAGATTATTTAGTTTCCAATTAATTTTTAGCTTATTTTTCCATGGTT
>CM053622.1:721074403-721097593 GCA_028646595.1 Phalanger gymnotis | reverse complement strand
TATTTCTTCCTGTAACTCCCTTAACCCCTCCTCTAAGAATCTGCATGCCATACCACTTGGTGCATAAATGTTAAACAGTGATATTGCTTCATTGTTTATGGTGCCTTTTAGCAGGATGTAATGTCCTTCCTTATCTCTTTTAATTAAATCTATCTTTACTTTTGCTTTGTCTGAGATTAGGATTGCTACACCTGCTTTTTTTTACTTTAGCCGAAGCCCAATGTATTATGCTCCAGCCTTTTACCTTTACCCTGTGTGTATCCCCCTGTTTCAAATGTGTTTCTTGTAAACAGCATATTGTAGGATTATGATTTTTAACCCATTCTGCTATCTGCTTCTGTTTTGTGGGAGAGTTCATCCCATTCACATTCACAGTTATGATTTCTATCTGTGTCTTTTCTCCATCCTATTTCCCCCTGTTTATGCTTTTATTTCCTATTTCCCCTTCCACTCCTCAACAAAGTTTTGCCTTTGATTTCAGGCTTCCTCAGTTTACCCTCCCTCTTTATTCTCCTCCCTTGTCTTACCATTTCCCACTTGCTACTTCTGCCCTCCCTTCTGACCACCACCCTCCCTTTTTTCCCCCTTTCCCCTCCTACTGCCTGTAGGACAAGTTAGATTTCTATACTTATCAGGGTATGTTATTCCCTTCTTGAACCAGATCAGATGACAGTAAAGATCAAATACTGCTCTTCTCCCTCCCTTCTTTCCTTCTACTAAAATGTGTTTTTGTGCCTTTTCATTTGGTGTAATTTACCTTTTTATACTACCTCCTTATCTCTTCTCACAAAGCCCTCCCTTTATATCTGTTAATTATGGGTTTTTTTATCCTTATATCATCAGTTATTTTATACAGACATTCACAGTCTATGTGTATCCCTTTCGGTTGTCATAATAGCTGTACTATTCTCAAGATTGACATGTATACATATACATATAAAATATACATAAGACGATATAATTCTATATAAAGATGCAAATAATTTGCCCTTATTGATTAGTAAGGTTTGTGGGGGTTTTTCCCTCTGTTTACCTTTTTTATGTCTCCCTTGAGTTTTGTTATTTGGAAATCAAATTTACAATTGAGTTCTGGCCTTTTCATCAGAAAGGTCTGGAATTTCCTTATTTAATTGAATTTCCATCTCCTTCCCTAATTTTCTGAGTAGTTGATCCTTGGTCATAGTCCCAGCTCTTTTGCCTTTTGGAATATCATATTCCAGTTTCTCCTGTCTTTTAAAGTGGAAGCTGAAAGATACTGCGTGATCCTGACTGTAGTTCCACGATATTTGAATTGTATCTTTTTGGCTGCTTGCAGTATTTTCTCCTTGATTTTGTAATTCTGAAATTTGTCTATAATATTTCTTGGAGTTTTCAGTTTGGGATCTCTTTCAGGGGGTGATCAGTGAATTCTTTCAATGACTGTTTTGCCCTCTGGTTCTAGGACCTCTGGGCAGTTGTCTTTGATAATTTCTTCAAAGATACTGTTGAGGCTCTTTTTTTCATTGTGGATTTCCAGTAGACCAATAATTCTCAATTGTTTCTCCTGGATCTATTTTCCAGGTGAGTTGTTTTCCCAATCAGATATTTCATGTTTTTTTTCCTATTTTTTCATTCTTTATATTTTGTTTTACTACTTCTTGTTGTGTCACAGAGTCATTAGCTTCCACTTGCTCAACTCTAATTTTTAATGAGTTAGTGTTTTCATTTTGCTTTTGAGTCTCCTTTTCCAATTGGTTGATTTTACCTCTCAGAGTGTCATTTTCTCTATTTAGATTCTGAATCTTTGTAGCCATTTTTTCCAATCTTTTTCTTTAGGGACTTGATTTCATCAGTGGATTTTTTTTCCATTTTTTTTCTTTTACCTCCCTTATTTGGTTTTTAAAATCCTCCTTTAGCTCTTCCAGTAATGCTTTTTGGGCTTGAGACCAGTTCACACTACCTTTTGAGATATCAGATGTGAGTATAGTATCATTGTTATCCTCTAACACATTGGTATTTTGATCATGCCTGTCTCCATAAAAAGAATCAATGGTCCTAGGTTTTTTTGTGTTCTTCATGTTGGTTAGCCTTTTCCTGGCTTTACAATAAATTTCTGCTTTTGGGGCTCAGGGCTCTCTGTCCCGGCTTTCTTATTCTGGAGATTGTGAGTCTAGTTGTTGGCTCTGTGAATTATAGCCTTCAGTTTCCTGAGGTGTGGGGGAGGGGTTTTGGCTGCCTGAAATCTCTTCTTCCCCTGGGGTTATTCTCCAGCACTGTTGCTCTTCAGCAATAGTCTCAGCTCTTTGTTGTTTGAGCTGGGTGTCTAGCACTTCCCCTGGGGGAGCAAGAGTATGCCTGGGCTCCTGTTGTCAACCCGTGCTGGCTCTGCCCCTCTGGGACTCAGGTACTCCCACTACTCAGCCACTGAAGCCCCATTTCTGTCTCCTCTATTCCAGCATTTTTCGTTTGTTTTTTTTTTTTTGTTTGTTTTTTGTTTTTTTTCCCCCAAGGAATTCTCTGGGTGGGGAGGGGAGGGATTAGAGCCATTTACCTGGCCATTATGTCTCCCAGAAGTTCAATAAGATTCCTTTCTTATCTTGGGCTGCAAGCCTCAGGAGTTGATATCTCACAGTTGGTGGCATTACGCTACCTCTCGTGGCTTCCACAAACTGCCATCCTGTGTTGGAAGGCCTGGGGATCTCTGCTGGTTTCAGGCACCCAGCTTTCTCCCAGCCTGTCTCCCATGTGGGTTTCCCGGCCGGGGGTCTTTGGAGCAGCTCCACACGCCGATGGCTCTCCTCACCCACAGATTTATTCCTTCAGCCTTTCAGACTCTCCTGGCTTGGAAATTTGCCTCACTCAGACTGCTCGTGGTTTCTAACTCTCTCAGATCTGCTCAAATTCCCTTTTTTTTTTTTATGGGAATCTGACATAAGTTGTGAGAGAGCTCTGGTAAGATGCTGTTTTCATGCGGCCACCTTGGCTCTGCCCCCCTTCACTCTGTTATTTCAAGGGTTCTATAGCTCTAGAATTTGTTTAGAGTCATTTTTACAGGTGTTTGGAGGGATTTTGTGGAGAGCTCAAGCAAGCCCCTGTTTTCACACTGCCATCTTGGCTCTGCCTCCCCTTCCCTTCCCTTAGATTACAGAATTGAAACAATATCTTCCCTTCCTTCTCTTCCCCTCCCCTCCCCTCTTGTTTCCTCCTCTTCCCTTTTCTTTCCTTTCCTTCCCTTCCCTTCCTAGATAGAATCAAAGAATATCAGAATTGAAAGTATAAGGAATTTTACAATCTAAACACTGACTTTCTATTTTAAAGACCATGTTCTAAAAGGGTCTTCCTGCTTCTAGCTATGACATTCTCTGTTCTAAGACTTCCACTTCTAGAGTTCTTTGTTTTGAGGTCCCTTCTAGCACATAAATTTTATATTCAAAGCCCCTCATAGTTCTGGCAATCTTCAATAAATTTAGTTCATTTTTGAGTCTGGAAATTCTTGATTTATACAGTGAAAGGGAAAAGGGAATGAAAGCAGAGTATAATTCTATTTATTAATGACAAGAAAAAAGTTAATGGTTCTTATTGTAGCTGTTATCTAAAGACTTCATTTGTTGGCTATAATTTCCCCATCTTCAATAAACATGTTCAATTTGTTTAAGAAGGTGAAGGATGGCGAGAGGGAGGGCAGAGAAGCCTATCTGAAGTAACAGTGTTCAGATTATTATGCTTTCATCATTTCATTTGGCTGAAAATCCCTAAACCTGACCTTTGTATTTAGCCCCCATTTAGAGATATTTCTAATATCCTGAAACTTTGGAGCTTTAATTAAACTAGGGATTAATTTCTCAAGTCAAGATTTCATTTAGGATTTTATTGATATAAACTCCAACAATGTCTGTTCATCATTATCACATAGAGTTGTGATTACATAACACTTTGATTGAGCACCCTTAGTAGTGAACGAAAATAAAAGTTAAAAAGTAGCATTGTAGCTGACATATGCAAATTTGATCTTTATTAATTTTATAGTGTACTTTTTGGGTAATAAAACCTAAAAAAACATGAATTTTGAAAGGATGAGATGAAGATGAAATAATATTTGGTCCCAGTATCACTAGGGAGCCACAAGGTTTTATTAACTAGGGTAGTGATATGCTCAGACTTGTACTTTAGAAAATCACTTTGACAGCTATTTGTAAGATGAATTGAAGAAAGAAGAGACTAGAGGAAAGGAGGACACTTAGGAGGCTATTGAAATAATTCAGGCAGGGACTGAGAAAGGCCTGAAGTGTCACAGTGGCTATTTGAGTAACGAAAAAGGGTGAAGATGTGACAGATGTTGTAGAAAAGGAAATGACCAGCTTTGGCTATTTCGTATATGGAATGAGAATGAAGAATGCAATGAATCTGAGGTTCTGAACTTTGGTGCCTAGAAGGGTGATGATACACTGGATGGGAATAAAAACATTCTGAAAAGGGATTTATAGAGGACAAGAGAGGGAGAAGAATAAAGTAATGAGATTTCTAATGCAGTTTGCAACACCATCCTTATTTGCATATTCTGTGACATTCATTTTATCCGAGGGGGAAAAAAAAAGATTGAGTACTCAGTGGCCACCGCTATAGATCCTCACAAGAGGCTTTCAAGCCAGAGGCAGAATGTAGGTACCTTGCTTTTGTTTTCTTCCCTCTCCAACAGCATTTGAAGCAAGTTCTGCTGCATCTTCTTAAGTTGAGATGATTATATAATTCATTAGAGGCCCACATAAGGCCACATAAGGCCCTTTTTTATGGGAGCATCCACCAGAGGTATATGGGAGCAGAGAAGGGCAATTTGGAATTTTAAAGTTAAAAGAATGGTGTGTTTGTGTTGGAGACAAGCCTGAAATTGTTGTCTCTGGGAGTCTGGAACATGATCTGTCTTCTCACCCTCAACTGGTTGCTCTCTCATCTCATTGGGTTATGTCATGATGCCTTGTGAACTTGGACTCAACTTTGAAGACAAAAGACCTAGAGGGTAGCTGTTTTGTACCTGAAAATTAGAGGGGAATTGAAAGATAATTTGCAAACAATAGAAATTACTTTTTTAATTGATATAGTACGATAGTATAATTTGAGGTAGAAATGAAAAGAGCTCAAACTAAAGAAAATTGCTATGAAATGAATAAGCCCAAGGACTATGGCAGAAGCTATGTCAAATTTCAAAAGTTGTTATTCATTCTTTATATTTGGCTATTAAATGCTTTGGATACATGAGAAGCTTATTGCAAAGGTCCTCTGTGATCCTGGGAGAGTCACTAACCTTTTCTGAGTCTGTTTCCTCATTTGCAAAATGAGACACTTTGAAAAGCTGGTCTTTGTTACATTTCTCCCCACAAACATCCTCTGAATCAGAGAAAATTATTCAGGATGCTTAATCTATGGTCCTCTGATTTAGCTAGAAACATTGCTCTCCATGTTGTTAAGTTGGTTGAGTTGATCTCAATGTCTGACCCAGCAGATCTCAGGTGCTGTCTGTTCTCAGGACAAGAATGTTACTTGCTAAATGTGTTGTGTCTGAAACAAGGGAAAAAAGAGAAGATGATTAGCAAAGCCCTCCCTTCTTTATGAAGCTGTCAGCCTCCATTCTCGACTCCCTTATTTTAGAAGATAACAAGAAAACTGGGCCTTGGGCTTGCCCAAAGCTTCTCCACTGTGAAAAGCCTCAGGCTTCCCTTACTGCAAAAAGAGGAGAAAAAGAATAAAACTAGCTCATATCTACAGAATCTACTGGAACAACAGGACTATAAACACCACTTTCTATTAATAAATGTCAATGAATATATGCTGTACTTTGGCCTAAGTTTCCAAAATAAAATTAAAAATCACCCCCAAATCTATTTTTCCACCTACAAATTTTGGATTTTAGTGAGTGTTAGGGAAATAAAGTCATTGCAAACAATAAAACAATGAGGCCACATTCTCATTAGACTCCTATCATTTTTCTCCAGGTTTATATTTCTCTAAGGTACAGTGTTATTTTTAGAAATGTACAAGGTTTCTTCTACTTTCTTCTACACCATATGCCCATCGAGGCTCAAAAGAGATATAATATTTTTCACACAATGAGTAAGGGTCATCAGAATCTGAATTACTTTCTGTAATGTTGTCACTTGAACCAAAGATTAGCTGAAAAATTGAAGGGTAAATGGGTGCTATTGTTTTAATTCTTTGCTATGAATCAAACATTGCCCATCATTAAAATGTTGTTTAAATTCTGCTATTTTGTAATTGTAGAAAAAGGAATATGCTTTATTGATCACATATTATTTTTAAATAATGCTTTAATCTAAAGGATTATTTCATCATTGATAATTTAGAATCTATGTACTTTCCATTTCATGTTTACATAATTTGTTGAAACAATCATATATAAAGATTTAAAGCCAAACTACTATAAATGTGCTACTACAACTATTACTGCTACTATTAATAATGATACCAACAATACCAACAATAATATAATTTATGTAACACTAAGTTTTGCAAAGCAAGTAAACTGAGGCTGAGTTAAGTGACATCTGCGGGGGCTTCTAGCCAGCAGGTATCTGATACTGTGTATCAATTCCAGTCTACCTTGCTCCATGTCCAGTGATCCAGCAACTGTGCCAGCTATTTACTAAATATAGCTATATAAAATGTTATTTTCTTCATTTTTGCCTTCATCATCACCATTACTTCATTATAACATGCTACATGACAGCTAATGAGTAATAGAAGAAAGAATGTTAGACTTAACATCAGAAGTTTGAGGTTCAAATCCTAGGTCTGAATAATTTATATCTATGTGATTATATAAAGATCATTTGATCTCTCTAAAGCTCAGTTTCCTCATCTGCATTTTGGGGATGATTATTCTTCACCTATCTTCCTCATTGGTTTGTTCTAAAGAAAACATTTTGTGAAATGTAAAGCCTAAAGAAGGCATAGTTAACTATTTTTAAAAAATTGGTAAATAGTATTTTTTTTTCAAATTACATATCAAGGTGTAGTTTTCAACATTCATTTTTATAAGATTTTGAGTTTCAAATGTTTACTCCCTCTCTCCCTCCCTCCCTCCCTGAAAACCACTCACCTCAAAATATCAAGCAATCTGATATAGGTTATACATATACAATCATGTAAACATATTTCCACATTAGTCATGTTGTGAAAGAAGAATCAGAATGACAGGGAAAAGCTGCAAATAATAGTGAAAATTGTATGCTGCTATATGCATTTAGACTCTGCTTTCTCTGGATGTGGATTGCATTTTCCATCATGAGTATTCTGGAATAGTCTTGGATCATTGTATTGCTAAGAAGAACTAAACCAATCATGTTGATCATCACACACTGTTGCTATTACTGTGTACCATGTTCTCCTAGTTCTGCTCACTTTACTCAGCATGAGTTTATGTAAGTCTTTCCACATTTTTTTTTGAAATCTGCCAGCCGATCATTCCTTACATCACAATAGTATTTCATCACATTCATATACCATGACTTGTTCAGACATTCCCCAATTGATGGGTATCCCCACAGTATCCAGTTCTTCACCAACACAAAAAGAAGCCTTAAATACTTTTGTATGTGTAGGTCCCTTCCTTTTTTATGACCTCTTTGCGATATAGATCTAGTAGTGGTATTGCGGGATAAAAGGGTATGTTCAGTTTGATTGGCCTTTGGGCATAATGCCAAATTACTCTCAAGAATCCTTGTATTAGTTTAAAGTCCACCAGACATACATTAGTGTTCCAAATTTCCCACATCACCAACAATTATCGTTTTATTTTTCTGTCATATTAGGCAATCTGATAGGTATGAGGTGGTGCCTGAGAAGTGTTTTAATTTGTATTTCTCTAATCAATAGTGATTTAGAGCATTTTTTTATATGACTATATATAACTTTAATTTCTTCATCTGAAAACTTCCTGTTTGTATACTTTGACTACTTATCAATTGGAGAATGACTTATATTCTTATAAATTTGATGCAGTTCTCTATATGTTTTAGAAATGAAGCCTTTATCAGAGACACTGACTGTAAAAAGTGATTCATATGGGGGAGGGGCAGAGTCAAGATGGTAGCTGGAGAGCAGGGACTTGCATGAGCTCCCACCCAGGTCCTTCCAAACACCTATAAAAATGGCTCTGAACAAATTCTAGAACTGCAGAAACCATGAAATAGCAGAGCAAAGCAGGGCTCCAGCCCAGGGAATTCTGGATGGTCATGGGGTAAGGTCTATCACACGGACCTGGGAACAGAGCTGAGCTGAGCAGAGCCTAGCATGGGCCACATGGACCAACCAGACTGGGAACCGGGCAGAACAGACCCTAGCGCCCTGAATCAGTGAGCTGTGGCAGTTTCCATGCTTCTCAACCCACAAACACCAAAGACAACAGAGAAGATTAGTGGGAAAAGCTTCTGGGACAGAGTGAAAGGAGTCTGTGGTTCAGCCACTGCCCTGGAGGTGATGCAGCTACAGAACCACAGCAGCAGTTCTTCTTGCCCCAGGCCCAGCTGGTGGGAGGAATTAAGTGGCAGATCAGAGCAGGAGTGCAGAGGCTGCTTAAGATCTGAGTCAGGTCCAGGGTAGTGGAAGGAGGAATGCTGCTGTGGCAGAAATGGCTGTATAGAAATAGCTCTGAAAATAACAGCACATGCCCTCTAGCTTGGAACAAAGTACTCTTTACTCTACAAGTAGTCATACCCCAACTAAAAACTGAAGGGTCAAGTAAGTTGGCTGGGAACATGGCCAGGCAGTGAAAATGGACTGAGATTCAGTCTCAGATATTGGAAACTTTTTTTGGTGACAAAGAAGACCAAAACATACAGCCAGAAGAAGTCAACAAAGTCAAAGAACCTACATCAAAAGCCTGCAAGAAAAATATGAACTGGCATCAGGCTATGAAAGAGCTCAAAAAGGATTTGGAAAAGCAAGTTAGAGAAGTAGAGGAAAAATTGAAGAGAAATGAGAATGATGAGGGGAAAACCATGAAAAACAAGTCAATGACTGGCTAAAGGAGACCCAAAATAATACTGAAGAAAATAACACCAAAAAGCCAATGAGGAGAAGAATGCCTTGAAAGGCAGAATTAGCCAAATGGAAAAGGAGGTCAAAAAGACCACTGAAGAAAATACCACCTTAAAAATTAGTTTGGAGCAAGCAGAAGCTAGTAACTTTATGAGAAATCAAGATATTATAAAACAGAACCAAAGGAATGAAAAAATGGAAGACAATGTGAAATATCTCATTGGAAATACCACTGACGTGGAAAATTGATACAGGAGAGATAATTTAAAAATTATTGCACTACCTGAAAGCCATGATCAAAAAAGAACCTAGATATCATCTTTCAAGAAATTATCAAGAAGAACATCCCTGATATTGCAGAGCCAGAGGGTAAAATAGAAATCAAAATAACCCACTGATCACCTCCTGAAAAAATATCCCAAGAAGAAAACTCCTAGGAATAATGTTGCCAAATTCCAGAGCTCCCAGAGAAAATGCTGCAAGCAGCCAGAAAGAAACAATTTGAGTATTGTGGAAACACAATCAGAATAGCAGAAGATCTAGCAACTTCTACATCAAGAGACTGAAAGGCTTGGAATATGATATTCTGGAGGTCAGTGGAACTAGGATTAAAACCAAGATTCACCTACCTAGCAAAACTGAGTATCATGCTCCAAGACAAAATATGGATTTTCAATAAAATAGAGGACTTTCAAACTTTCTCAGTGAAAAGACCATAACTGAATAGAAAATTTGACTTTCAAACACAAGAAACAAGAGAAGCATGAAAAGGTAAACAAGAAAGAGAAATCATAAGGGTCTCACTAAAGTGGAACTGTTTTTTTTTTATATTTCTCCATGGAAAGATGATGTATATAATTCATGAGACCTCAATATTAGGGTAGCTGAAGGGAATATACATATATAGAGAGACAGAAGGCATAGGGTGAGTTGAATATGAAGGGATGATGTCTAAAAAAGTAAAATCAAATTATGGGATGAGAGAGGAGTATATTGAGAGAGGGAGAAAGGGAAAGATAGAAGGTGGTAAATTATCTCATAAAAGTGGCAAGAAAAAAGCAGTTCTGTAGGAAGGGAAGATGGGGCAGGTGAGGGGGAATGAGTGAGGGGAGAAAATTGAATAAAGGGGGATAGGATACTAAGGATCAAAATATAGTTAGTCTTTCACAACATGAGTATTGTGGAAGGGTTTTACATAATGATACACATTATTGAATTGCTTGTCTTCTTAGGAAGGGTGCGTAGGGAGGGAAGAGGGGAGAGAATTTAGAACTCAAAGTTTTAAAAACAGATGTTCAAAAAAAGTTTTTGCATGCATCTAGGAAATGAGATATACAGGCAATTGGGCATAAAAATCTATCTTGCCCTACAAGAAAATAAAGACAAAGGGGATGGGAGGGGAGTGGAGTGACAGAAGGGAGGGCTGACTGGGGAACAGGGCAATCCGAATATATGCCATCTTGGAGTGGGCGGAGGGGAGAAATGGGGAGAAAATTTGTAATTCAAACTCTTGTGAAAATCAATGCTGAAAACTAAAAATCTTAAATAAATAAATAAATAATTAAAAAAAATGTTTCCTATCTTTCTGATTCCCTTTGAATTCTGGTTGCTTTGGTTTCATTTGTGCAAAAACCCTATTTCAATACAATCAGAATTATCCATTTTTCACTTCATCATGTTGTCTGCTATCTCTTATTTGGTCAAAAATTCTTCCCTTCTCCAGAGATCTGACAGGTAAACTGTTCCTTGCTCTCTTAGTTTTCTTACCCATGAGAAGCTAATATTTTTTAACAAATGTTTGTATCTGACATTATTAGTATAAAAAGTGTTTTGCAATTTTGTTCACATAATATTATATATATGTATGTATATATCTATTTGTATCTATATTCGTGTAGGTATGTATGTACACACATACATATATATGTATACACACACATATGTATAATTGTACTTCTGGGTTTTCTTGGCAAGTGGACTCCTAAATATTTCATATTGCCTACAGTTATTGTAAAAGGGATTTTTATTTCTATCTCTTCTTGCTTGGCTTTGATGGTAATATATAGAGATGCCAATGAATTATGTAAGTTTACTTTATATGCTCCAACTCTGCTAAAGTTGTTAATTATTTCAAGTAGATTTTTTGAGCTGATTTTCTAGGTTTCTCTAAGTATACCATCATATCATCTACAAAAATAATAGTTTTATTTCCTCATTGCCTAGTCTAATTCCTTCCATTTTTTCTTCTCTTTGTGCTAAAGGTAACATTTCTAGTACAATATTGAATAATATTGGTGATAATGGGCATCCTTGTTTCACCCCCAATATTTTTGGGAAGGCATCTAGCTTCTATCCATTATATATAATGCTTGCTGATGGTTTTAGATAGATGCCACTTATCATCTTAAGGAAAGCTCTATCCATTCCTATTAGTTTTTTTTAATAGGAAAGGATACAGTATTTTTGTCAAAAAAAAAAAACTTTTTCTGCATCTATTGAGGTAATCATATGAATTTGGTTAGTTTTGTTATTGATGTGGTCAATTACGCTAATATTTTTCCTAATATTGAACCACCCCTGTATTCCTGGTGTAAATCTGACCCGATCATAGTGCATTATCCTAGTGATAAATTGTTGTAATCTCTTTGCTAATATTCTATTTAAAATTTTTCATCAATATTCTTTAGAGAAAGTGGTCTACGATTTTCTTTCTCTGCTTTGGCTCTTCCCGGTTTAGGAATCAGCACCATATTTGCATCATAAAACGAATTTGGTAGATCTCCTTCTTTGCCTACATTTCCAAACGGTTCATAAAATATTGGAAATAATTGTTCTTTAAATGTTTGATAGAATTCACTTGTAATTCCATCTGCCCCTAGAGATTTTTTATTAGGGAGTTCATTGATGACTTGTTCAATTTCTTTTCTAAAATAGGGTTATTTAAATAATTTATTTCCTCCTCTGTTATTTGAAGCAACTTACGTATTTGTAAATATTCATCTCTTTTACATAGATTGTCAGATTTGTTGGCATACAATTGAGCCAAATAACTCTTAATTATTTGTTTAATTTCCTCTTCATTGGTGCTGAATTTGCCTTTTTTTTTTGATATTGGTAATTTTGCTTTTTTTCTTTCTATTTTATTTAATCAGATTAACCAAAGGTTTGTCTATTTTATTGATTTCTTTTCATAAAGCCAGCTCATAGTAGTATTTGTCAGTCCAATACTTTTATTAATTTCAATTCTACTAATCTCTCCCTTGATTTTCAGAATTTCTAGTTTGCTATTTAATTAGAGGTTTTTAATTTGTTCTTTTTCTAGCTTTTTTAGTTCTACACCTAATTCATTTATCTGCTCTTTCTCTATTTTATACATGCAAGCATTTAGAGATGTAAAATTTCTACAAAGTACTGCTTTGGCTACATCCCATAAATTTTGGTATGCTGTTTCATTATTACCATTATCTTTGATGAAATTATGGTTGTTTCTATGATTTGTTGTTTGACCCACTCATTCTTTAGGATTATATTATTTATTTTCAAATTAATTCTTAATGTATCTTTTTATGGCCCTTTATTACCTGTAATTTTTATTACATCATGACATTAAAAAGATGTATTTAATATTTCTACCTTTCTGGATTTGATTATGAAGTTTTTACGCCTTACTATATGGTCAATTTTTTTGTGTAGGTGTCACATGCCACTGAGAAAAAAAGTATATTCTTTTCTATCATCATTCAATTTTCTCCAAAGGTTTGTCATATTTGACTTTTCTAAAATTCTATTCTACTCCTTAATTGCTTTTCTTTATTTTGTTGTTTGATTTATTTAGTTTTGTGACTGAGAGGTTGGACTTCCTCACTAGTACAGTTTTGCTGTCCATTTCTTCCTGTAACTTGCTTAACTTCTCTAAATGAGGATATTGTGCCACTTAGTGCATATATGTTTAGTATTGAGACTGCTTCATTTTCTGTGGTATCTTTTAGCAAGATGTAGTTTCCTTCCTTGCCCCTTTTAATTAAATCTATTTTTTCTTTGTCTGACATCAGGATTGCTATATTCTGCTCCAGTCTTTTATATTAGCTCTGTATATGTCTCTCTGCTTCAAATGTTTCTTGTAAAGAAGATATTGTAAGATTCTGGTGTTTCAGCAATCCGGCTAGCAGCTTCTGTGGGGGTACAAGATCCACCCACAGACAGCACCCAGAAAGCTGCCGACAGCACAGGTTCTTTTGATCTGCTTAACTAAGGAAAGCAAGGTGATGGGGTTGACAAGCTTACTTTAATTCAACACACAAATATCATTCACTTAGTTCAGGGGAAAAAGCCAGCACCTTGAACTTCAGAGCAAATTACAAACAAATTACAAACATCAACAGACAGACCCAATACAGATTCATAGTTACCAAGATCTAGGTTCAGCCCTGGGAGCTCAGAACAAGGGCTGGCCGAGAGTCATGCACACCACCACTGCTTCAGCAAAGAGCTCCAAAGAAGAGGAGGTCAGCCCCTGGTTTTTATATCTTTGTCAGCATCAGGGGTGAGTCACACATGCGACTCACCCACGTGACCTAAAATCGTCACAAAGAGGCAGACTTAAACCCATGTGGTCTAAGAGCCTCTGCTGTCCCAGACATGTAAACTAGGCCCTTCCTGGCATTAGCCCCACCTTGGTTGCCAATCCACAGCCACATAGGTTTTATACCTAATATGGGTTTGGGCCTGGGGCTTAGCACTTAGTAAGATTCAAAGAAATAGCTGAATTACTCAAAGCAAACAAAAGCCAAACTCTTCAAGGGCACTTGTTGAACTAAGTGCTAAGGACCCTATTTTGCTTACCAACACATCTGGTTTTTAATTCACTCTGCTTTTCACTTTTGTTTTATGGGAGAGTTCATCCCATTCATGCTTACAGTTGTGATTACTGTGTATTTTCCTCCATCCTATTTTCCACGCTTTTTATACTTTTTTTCTCTCCTTTCACCCTGTCCCACCTCACTATTGTTTTTCTTCTGACCACCTCCTTCAATCTCACTTCTCAATCCCACCTCCCTTTTCTCTCTCCTTTCTTCTCCCTTTTTTTCTCCAAGTTGTTGACCATTTTTTCATAATTCTCCTGCATAGCTCTCATTTCTATACCCAGTGTTCCTTCTAGCTCTCCTACTTGATTTTTAACATTTTTGAGCTTTTTCAAGAGGACTTATTGGGCTTGAGGCCAATTCATAATCTCCTTTGAGGCTTCACGTAAAGTTATTTTAACATTATTGGCCTCTCCAGCATTTGTGTTTTGATCTTCCCTGTTACCATCATAGCTTTCTATTATCAGGGCTCTTTTGTGGGTTTTTGCTCATTTTTAAATTTGAGCTCTGCTCCTGGGTAGAGGGAGCACTATTCCAAGCTTCTTGCACTGGGTTCCAGGGGCCTGGTCCATGGCTTTCTGCACCACTGCCTCCGGGGTTGGTGGCTTGCCTGTTCTGCTAAGGTAGCCCAGCTTATCCATTGCTGTTGTATCCTGGGTTCCAGGGTTCGTAGTTTTCCTGCTGTGTTGGTGCTGGAGGCCTCATCACTGGCTTGTTATGCCAGTGGGCTGCTGAACCTGGACTGTTAGGTCTGGGTTGCTGATCTGTGCTGTGCCTAAGAGCTTCCTGCTGGGTTGCCCAGACACCACCTGTGCTGAGCTGTGCTCCTGTTTCAACAATCTGGCTAGCAGCTGTTGTGGAGGTCAAAGACCAACACAAGCACAACAACAAGAATGCTACCAGCACGCTGCAAAAGCACATATTCTTTTGATCTGCTTTAGTAAGGAAAGCAATGTTAAGGGGTTGACAAGCTTACTTTAATTCAGCATACAAATATCATTCACTTAGTTCAAGGGAAAACACCAGCACCCTGAACTTCAGAGCAAATTACAAAGAAAGTACAAACATCGACAGACAGACCTTGTCTGATTCAAATCCTAATACATAGTTATCAGAGTTTAACAAAGTCCCAACATCCGGGTTAAAAGCTGGAGGGCTCTTAGCTACAGCTGCCAGAGTCTCTACATCAGTACCACCATGAGTGAGAGCCCTAAACAAATTACAAACATCGACAGACAGACCAAATACAGATTCATAGTTACCAACATCTAGCTTTAGCCGGGGAGCTCATAAAGAGGGCTGGCGCAGAATCACTCATGCCACCACTGCTGTGGGCAAGAGCTCCAAAGAAGAGAAAGCCAACCCCTGGTTTTATATCTTTTTCAGGGTCAAGTCACACATGTGACTCACCCACGTGACCTAGAATCATCACAAAGAGGTGACTTAAACCCACATTGTCTAAGAGCCTCTGCTGTCCTAGACATGTCACTCAAACTCATGTGTAAACTAGGCCCTCCCCTGAGGCAAGGAGGCACCAAGGACACCCAAATCCAATCAAGGAAACAAAAGCCAAACTCCTCAAAGGCACTTAGTTGAACTGAGTGTTAAGAGCCCATTTTGCTTAACAACACAGCTCCCCTTTTAGCCAAGTGAGAAAAAATCTTTCCTGAAGTCCTAGGTTATCATAGGCTGGAAAATTGTTTCATTCCATATTTTTTGTTAGTTCTGTCACTCCAGAATAATTTTAGAGGCTTGATTTACCATTGTTTCTGAGGAGAACTGCAGAGCCCAGGCAATTTCCTGGCTTCCCTCTGCTATATTGACTCTCCCTCCAGCTTTGTTCTCTACTATTTTGTGAGTCATGAACATCATAATCATCCTGGAACCCTCCTCAAAATCATGCCTTAAAAAATTAACATAAATGATTGTAAAGGAAACTGATTATTTGGAAAGCCATCTATCCATATCTCTCTCTTTCTCTTTCTCTCTCTCTCTCTCTCTCTCTCTCTCTCTCCCTCTCTCTCCCTCCCTTCCTCCCTTCTCTGTCTCTTGCAATTACAGTTAAAAAAAAACCTGGACTATGTTTTAAAAACACAATTATCTGTATGAGGAAGGATCAGAAATAATGATTGAATTTCCTCACCTAGTATAATCTTTCCATTGTGACAGTGTCTTAGCAATCATATCTATCTGTCTATGTATCTGTGGAGACCCTAAATTAAGGACCCAACAGCAATGTCGTTTATTGTTCCTTTTAATGTTATATCTAGCTTTATTCAGTAAATGAGTATTTTTGTTAAGAAGTAAATAAAAAGGCATAATGATAGATAAAGAAGAAAGAATTACAATGTGCATCTAATATATACAAATTTACGGTTAAACTGACTCCTGAGTAAGTATTGCCTTTATAACATATCTTAGTAGAAGATGTCTGACCTATTTTTCTGAAGACCTCCATGTGAACCAATGACCTCCTAAAGCATTTTACTCCTAAAGAGCTCCTCTTTCTAGGAAGTAGTCTTTTATATTAAGTCTAAATTTTCCTCTTTTAATTTTTCTAAGAATTGTTTTTAGTTCTGCTCTCTATGGCCAGGCAAAGCAATTCTTAGCATTCTCCCATATGACAGCTATCAGATGATCCCATCTAAGTCTTCTCCTATCTAAGCATCCCTTGTTTAAACATATCACACTGTTGATATGTTTATCGTATGACTACAAAGGTTGACATTCTTGGGTTTCATGAATTCAAGTAAAGCATTTAGATAATGCAAATTATTGCACAAATGTGGTCCATTGAAACTAGACCAGATATAGCCAATTATGACCAATTCTGGGCAATACATTTTAAAGTAGCCATTCAAAATATACTTTCCTTGGAGAAGGGCAATCAAAATAGAAAGGTTGTTTGATCACCTTCAATAAAGACTCAAGGAACTGCCTATGGTAGAAAAGAGGAAGAGGACTTATGGCTACTGTTTTCAGGTCATGCAAAAGATGGAACATACTCCCTCTGTGTTGATATCAACATCAAGATTATATTCCTTTGTTAAAACTTATGAAAAAGCAGATTTGTTGTTCAATGTAATAACTTTCAAAACTTAGAATTGACTTAATTATGGGATGGATATGAACTCACTGTTGTTGGAATCATTCAATAAGAAAATGAATTAATATGATCAAGACAAAGTATTTTAGAAAGCAACATATACTGGAAGAGAGGTTAGACCAGATGACATTGGCTCAGCTTTTGCAAAAGGATATTTACAAAAAAGAGAAATATAAATATCCTTCTCCTACACTCTTGGGGACATACTCTGCTTTTTATTGCCCTGGGCTCTAGAGAGATTGGGCTCAAAGTTAAAACAGTTTCTACATAATATTTGCCCTATCAAATTGTCTTCTAGATGAGACATCGCTGTGAGAACGAGTACACATCTTAGCTATAGCTGGGCTAGATAATGCAGATATCTCACTGTTTTATTTTCCACTACATGGTATTCTGAGAATTCCCAGCATGTACTTCTGGCTCATGCACCTTGGACAGCTCATCATTCTGACCTTTCAAAGCTCACAGGACTGTAACTATTTTCAATATGCCTTGTAAAATGGCAGGGGATAGATGGGAGGTGAGGGGGAAGTGAGAGGGGAAATAGGCTACAAATACAGAAGAGACATCAGGGACATTTGTTTATTGAACACATTTTAGTAGCCCCAGTAGGGAAATAAAGACTTGAAGCATTACTCCTCACAGAGGGCTTTTGGAAATTCTTGTTTCTTCACTGGAACATAACAAGACAGAAATGAGAATGGGTGACTATATGACTTCTCAGGTAATACATTAAAAAGAGAGTGATATTAATGATTTAGCCAGTAATATTAGCATGGATTTATAGTATGTTCAAGTAGATAACTATTAATCATTTACTTTTTACAAAAGGGAAAAAAGAAATTTGAAATCCTTAAGAAATGGAAGGAACCTCAATGACCTTCAATCAAAGCCATACTAGAAAAGAAATCTCCACTAATGTGCCAGTAACAAGTATTTGTCCAACCCATACTGTATCACCTCTAGAAAGAGAAACCCACTGTCTTTTGAAGTACCCTATTCTACTTTTGGATAACTTTGTTAGGATTTTTATCTCTTCTAATTATCTATTCTAATATTATCTCTTCTAATTCTAATTATCTCTTCTAATATTCTAATCTAATAAATACATCTTTGTAACTTTACAAACTTTTTTTGCCTGCTTTCTGGTATAAAATAGTACAAGTCTAATCCTACTATATGCAAACTTGAAAATATCTGGAGAGAGTTATGATGCCTCTCTCCCCCTCCCCCATTCATCTTTTCTTCCCCAGTGTAAAAAAAATCACCAGTTCCTTCAACTAGTTATCAAAGGCCATGAATCTGAGGCTCATTAGAATTCTGGCTATCCTTCTGTGAATGTTCTGCATTTTGTCTATATACTTCTTCTCATGTGTTGTCAAGAGTTGAACATAATATTTCATATGTGATCTGAGTTGGGCAGAATACGGCAGGCCAATCAACTCCGTTTTTTCTGGATGTTGTGCTTTTTTAATGTGACCCCAAAATTGCATCAGTTTATTTGACTTTGCTATCTAATTGTTGACTCATATTCACTTTTCTGATCATCAAATCCCTCAGTCCATTTCTGTAAAAACTGTGCCCAAAGTCAGGAAGACTTGAATTCCCATCTTTCCTCAGACATTTAACTAGCTGTGTGATCCTGGGCAAGTCACTTAAGTTCTATCTGCCTTGGTTTTCTCAACTTGCAACATGAGCATAATTACAGAATCTACCTTCCAGGACAGCTGTGAGGATCAAATAAGATAATGTTTGCAAAGCACTTACAACAGTGCATAGCACATAGTAGGAGTTATATTAATGCTAACTATTATGATTTAATTATCTCTTTAGTTTGTGAAATGGATTTTTTACACATAAATGTATCTTTACATTTACTCTGAAGAGTCTGATGTTATTCGATATGAACATCTCTAAACTATTATGGTATTTTTAGGTGTTGATATTATCATCTTCTATGTAGGCAGTATCATGTAAGAGAAAGAATAGTTAATATGAATTTAAGAAAACCTAGAATCAAATTCCTTTTTTATCACAGGTTGTCTAGATGACTCTGGAAAACCTACTTACTTTATTTTTGTCCCTAGGCATTTTTTTAGATTATGAATTGCAGAAGAGTGGTGGATTGTGCTGGTAACAGTTTCCTCACCAGGAACTCGCTGTACCACAGATATAATCCAAATAAAATCATAGCTATCCATTCTCCTGTGCCCTTTCTCTCACAAAATATGATTTTGTATGGCTGTAGATCACAGATTAACATAATCACAGATCATCCAAAGACAACAAATGGACTGAGGAGTATTGTCTACAAAATATCCCGATGAGAAATGGTTAGAGAAGAAGGAATACATGGAAGATATTATCCATCAATCACTCAGCAAAAATGTGTTTAATATTTACTGTTGCCAAGTATTATAAATAAGCACTATTGATAGAAAGAAAAAACAAAATAGTCCCTGCCCTCAAAGACCTTATGTCCTAATGGGCAGGGGCAATATTTATAAATCAGGACATAGAAAATAAATGAAGTGGCTAAAAGGTAAACTTGGAAGAGATTGTACTAGCATCTGGAAGACAAGGATAATTCTCCTGAAGCAAATGGCCCTTGAATTGAATTTTAAAAGGATACAGGAATTCTAAGATTCAGGAGTTAGAAAGCTGAGTATTCCAGGAATAGGCATCAGCTAGTAAAAGGCCATGAGAAGAGGGGTGGAGCTCCATAGGTGAGAAAAAATAAGTCTTCCTGTATGGGTGAATGGTAGAATACAAGGATGGAAGAAGAATACAATAAAAAAAAATTGGAAAGGTAGGAAGGAGTCAGATTGCAAAGATCTTTAAATGTAAAACAACAGCAGGCATTATCATGAAAGTAATAGAAAGCTACTAAAGTTTATTGAGAAGGAACATGACAAAATCAGACCCAAGTTTAAAAAAAAAAATCTCTTTGGCAGCTGAGGGAAGGAAATATAAGAGTTGAGAGAGAACTGAGTGAGAGAAACCAAGTAGTAAATTATTGCAATAGTCTAGTCAGGTGGTGATGAGAGCATAAAGTAAGATGGTGGTTGTTTGAGTTGAGACAAAGTGAGTCTGGAAGAAATGCTATAGAGGAAAAAAAACAAAAGATTTGACAAATGATTGGATTCATGGAGTGAGAGAAAAAGTAGTCAAAGATGACCCCCAAGGTTAAGAACCTGGAAGGTTTGGAATATGGTGGTGCTTTTCATATAAACAGGAAAGTTTGGAAGGAGGGAAAGGGGAGTAGAGTAGAGGAGTAGGGGAATAGAGTTGAACATGTTGAGTTTGAGATATCTATGGAACTTCCAGTTCTAAACATTCAAAAAGCACTTGGTGTATAGAACTGTAACTCAAGAGAGAAGGGGGGAGGTATATATCGAAAGAACAAAAATAACAATAATAATTATGATTAGATCTATTTATTGATCATCATCATCATCATCATATGTTCATAGCCAATAACATTTATTGAATATATACTGTGAGCCAGGCCTTGTGCTAAATGCAAGGGATACCAAAAGAGGCAAAAAAAATTCCCTCTCCTCAAAGCTAGGGGGAAGAAATATCAAGCAAATATGCATATGCATATATACAGGCATGTATACACACATGCACACATACATATAAACATATATATAATATAAACATATATGCATATGTGTGCTTGTATTTCACATATATGTATGTATGCTAAATACATGCATATGTGTGCTTGTATTTCACATACATGTATGCTAAATACATCACAATTAAGAGGGGACAAACACTTAGAATTATAATGGGTTAGAAAGGACTTTCTGAAAAAGTTGGGATTTTTATCAAAACTTGAAGTAAGCCAGTTGACAGAGAGGAAGAGAATGTCCAGCATGAGGGAAAGCCAGAGAACATATCATTATTGTTACAACACTAATTTGTATGATACTTTAAAGTTTGTAAAGTGCTTTCTTTAAGTTATCTCATTTGATCCTCACAGCAAACCTTCAAACTAAGTGTTGTAATTATCCCTGTTTTTTAAATTAGGAAACTACAGATATTAAAACTGTCCAGATTCATGTAGCTAGTAAGTGATTTCAGTAGGATGTGAACACAGAGCTTCCCACCTCCATTTACAGTGCCACTGTCCTCCTTGCTCTTTCTCTCATGGCATAGAATCTCCCAAATCCATGCAGTTTTAAACAGCAGCCTATACATTCTTGATTCTCTTCTTTTCCTCAGTATGGTTTAAAACAAATGGGGAAAATGTTGTCTTGGATTTCTTTGACAATCTCAGTTTATTCTATACTCTAGAATTCCCCAAACATTTTGTTTTACATTAAAATGTAATATTTTGGTATCAGTTCTCTATTATCTTTTCACACTTCCATTATTTCTCTTTGTATTCAAAATATCATTCTGGAGAGCTTTTCATTTGTGTGAATTTGACTTCTACTCTTGAATTATAGTGCATAAGACCTATCCTTCCTTTAAAATCTTTGGCTTCTTCTAGCCCCAAGTCAGCCAAACAAGCAAACAAAAACAAAACAAACTTTAGTCTTTTGTTTTCTTTTTTTATTTTAAAATTTATTTTATTAAATATTTCCTATTTGTTAACTTTTTTAATATTCTTTTTTTATATTTTGAGTTCCACATTTTTCTCCTTTCAACCATGAAAACAAAGCAATTTTATATAATTTATACATGTGACACCAAGAAAAATATAGTTCCATATTAGCTATATGGCAAAAGAAAAAAACACACACAAAATAAACATCAAAAATAAAAGGAAAAAAGTATGTTTAAATCGACATTCAGCATTCATTAGTTTTCTCTCTGGAAAAGTTAAGTATTTTTCTTTTTCTTTTTCTTTTCTTTTTTTTTTTTTTTACAGATTGAAGCAACTTTTTTTTAAAAATTTATTTAGTATATTTAGTTTTCAGCATTGATTTTCACAAGAGTTTGAATTACAAATTTTCTCCCCATTTCTACCCTCCCACCTACTCTAAGATGGCATGTATTCTGGTTGCCCCATTCCCCAGTCAGCCCTCCCTTCCCTCAACCCACTGCCCTCCCATCTCCTTTTCCTTTCTTCTCTTGTAGGGCAAGATAAATTTCTAAGCCCCACTGCCTGTGTATTTTATTTCCTAGCTGCATGCAAAAACTTTTCTTTTGTTTGTTTTTGAACATCTGTTTTTAAAACTTTCAGTTCCAAATTCTCTCCCCTCTTCCCTCCCCGCCCCCCCAACCCCCCTAAGAAGGCAAGCAATTCAACATAGGCCACATACATATCATTATGTAAAACCCTTCCACAATACTCATGTTGTGAAAGACTATGTTTTGCTCCTTCCTATCCTATCCCTCTTTATTGAATTTTAACCCTTGACCCTGTCCCTTTTCGAAAGTGTTTGTTTTTGATTACCTCCTCCCGCTATCTGCCCTCTGTTCTATCATCCCCCCCTTTTTATCTTCTTCCTCCTTCTTTCCTGTGGGGTAAGATACCCAATTGAGTGTGTATGGTATTCCCTCCTCAGGTCAAATCCAATGAGAGCAAGATTTTCTCATTCCCCCTCACCTGCCCCCTCTTCCATTCCTGCAGAACTACTTTTCCTTGCCACTTTTATGCGAGATAATTTACCCCATTCTATCTCTCCATTTCTCCCTCTCTCAATATATTCCTCTCACATCCCTTAATTTGATTTTATTATTTCAGATATCATCCCTTCTTATTCAACTCACCCTATGCCCCCCTCCTCTGTGTGTGTGTGTGTGTATATATATGTATGTATGTATATATATATATATGTATGTATGTATATATATAGACATATACAAATACATATACATACACACACACATATATACATATATGTGTATGTATATATATATATATATATATATCATATATATATATATATATATATATATATATATATATATATATATATATATACATATTCCTTTCAGCTACTGTAATACTGAGGTCTCATGAATCTTACACATCATCTTTCCATGTAGGAATGAAAACAAAACAGTTCAACTTTAGTAAGTCCCTTACAATTTCTCTTTCTTGTTTACCTTTTTATGCTTCTCTTGATTCTTGTGTTTGAAAGTCAAATTTTCTATTCAGTTATGGTCTTTTCACTGAGAAAGTTTGAAAGTCCTCTAATTTATGGAAAATCCATTTTTTGTCTTGGAGCA
>CM053622.1:721012940-721073903 GCA_028646595.1 Phalanger gymnotis | reverse complement strand
CCTAGTTCTAAAGCTGCCCCACCTCCGCTGCCCCAGGGGCAGTGGCCGAACCACAAACTCAGTCACACAGCAGCTTGTCCCAGTAACCTTCTCTGATGTCTTTGCTCTTTGTGGGTTGAGAGGTCTGGTGGATGCCACAGCTCAGTAATTCAGGATGCCAGGGCACTCTCCGCTCATCTCCTGGTCTAGTAGGTCCGCGTCTGGTCTGTTCGCACCCTGCACACTGGGCTCAGCTCCGCTCCCCTCAGCTGGGGGCTGGGAGCTCCGTGTGGGACAGACCTTACCCAGAGACCATCCAGGCTGTCCTGGGCTGGAGCCCTGCTTCCCTCTGCCACTTTGTGGGTTCTGCAGCTCTAGAATTGGTTCAGATCCATTTTTTATAGGTTTTTTGAGGGACTTGGTGGGGAGCTCACACCAGTCACTGCTTCCCAGCTGCCATCTTGGCTCCCCCCTCCACCTCATTTAATTCTTACAATAATATTTGCAAGGAAGCAGATCAAGTATTGTTTTCTCCATTTTCATGTAAGGAATCTAAGTTGCATAGAGGTTCAATAAACTAGTTTTCTTGCCTGCAAGATCAGTCCTTTTGGCAATACGTAATGTACTGCGGTCTGCTTGTGGTTGTTATATACACACAATGATTTTGTTTTAAAAAAAAATTAAGACGAAATATTGAAACATAACTAAAATGAGCATCAGAATGGTTAAAATGAACAATAAATGGAAACTACTGACAATCCAGCACTGCCAGTTGGTGAAAGGGTTGGCAAGAACTATAGGACAGGCAACTGGGAGTTAGCCTTGCTTGTCTGGCAAGATTTTCCAGACGTTATTTATAGTACCTGAGTAGACCTTTTCTTTTTTCCTTTGGGACATCAAAGTTTATTTTTTACTATCCACATGCAAAAACATATTGCACATCAAACAACCTAACATTTATAGTTTATACAGAATAAGCCTTCTGGAAATCAATCTTTTCAGTAGTTCTGGTTAAGTGTGAGTGGACATGACTAATTCAGCTTAGTATTTTAGCTAAAACTATGTTTGAATTTCAAATATTGTTCAGATTAATAAATAAACCAAACAAAGTCTTAATGTAGAACAGTCACTCCCAGTATCACTCAGGTTCTCTGCAGTTTTAGAATCTGACAGATGTATTCCAGTGATCTGCAGCTTTTCTTCTACATACAGCATTTAAAAGACATGTATTAAAAAGGATCAGTTTCCAGTTTAAACTAATGGAGAAATTACAATTTGGTGCAAAATATTTTAGACTGCATTTAGTTCTAGTTTTCCTCAGGTAAAGAAGTGGTTGCATAGGAATAAAAATATAACAAAAACATCTAATGCTTTCATAAAGAATATTATATTAGGGATTCCCCCCAACCCTCCATCCCTGCCATATTTTGAAAACAAAATAAAATTTCCTGTAGCTGACAATTCTTTTTATGTTACATATACCATCTCACGGCACATCTGGTGATATATTTATAACATGGTAGGTGTCAAAGAATATTTTAACATATGATTTCTTCAGGATCCCTCCCTATCTGTATTCCAAATGGAGGAACTGAAAGTGTGGTGTCAGTACTGGAGGTCCATATCCCATCTTTGGCAAGGTACATGAGCACTATTATAAAATGTAATATCAAAGAATTGTAAACTAGCACCTTCAGTTTATGACATGCTGTTGAGCACAGTGGCTTCCTTGGGAGAATTCTCTTCCTCTCTCAAGATTCTGGACTTCTCCTCTTCAGGCCATGCTGCAGTCTGTATGGTTCATCACCAGATGCACTCCTGGGGCTGATGACAGCCTTTTCTGAAGGCACATGTTCTTCGATCACATCTTTTGTCATTTTTTTCTTGTTGTTAGTCAAAGTTTCTCTTGGCAAGTTTCTTTGTCTGCGGAGCAGAAGTTTTCAAACCTTAGAGTTGCTATCAAATCATAGTAAGACAGAAAATAAGAACATGAATGGAGGACTGGGTTATACCTACTTGAAAATATGATTTTTGTTTAAAATAGGTTTTTCCATGCTACACAGATTCCCTTTTTTCCCTGAACATAGGCCATGATTCGATCAAGAAGCTAAAAAAGATGGCTTCTAAGTCTTGATACTAAAATATTACTCTTTAGAATTATGTAAAGGTTTCATAGAGTAAGAGTTTATAGGGAATGATCATATCTCAGGATACCCAGATCCATAGGAGAAAGAAAATACATTTATAGCACATTCTTGGTGCTTGATATATTCTTTTCATACACAGATATTGATGAATAGCTTTCATTTTGTTCTCACAACCTTGTGTAACTCCTAAATAGACAGACTCTTTGTTTCTAATCCATCTTGCCTGACCTTTCATCCCCATTCCTTCCACAGAAAATGCCCCAAATTTCACTTAAGGCAATATTAAATTAGAGGATGTAAGTTCCTTGAAGGTAGAGAGTGGACTGATTTTAAGTTACATATGTCCTATGCTTACCACCATTCTTTACAGACAACAAGGCTTTATAAAACTTTGTTTGATTAAAAACATGTTGAAAAATAATCTTCATGAGACATATCAAAATCTTATCAAGCACATTAAGCAAATGGAGCAGAAACTTAATAAATGCTTCTAGACTAAGATTGACTTTAAAGTTGGATAGGAGCCTAGGAAGCACAGTAGCAGTCTATTTCCTAATACATACTACATACATATATACATACATACATATATATATCCTTTTATAATTATAAATATATAATGTTTTAATATTTTCAAGGTGTTTCATACAAGAATTCACTTGAGCCTCAAACATCCCTGTAATGTAAGTCCTGTAGATATGATGAAATCCATTTTACTGATGAAAATATCTAAGTACAGAAAGGAAAAAAACTACTAGCCCACTGTCACACAGATAGCAACCAGCACAGGTATAATTTGAAACCCAGTTTTCTCGAGGCTAGTCTAGCTCTCTGGTCTACCACACTGCTTCTCATGTCAATTGTGTGATATAATATATATAAAATGTTTTGCAGATCTTAACATGATAAATGTCATGTGCCATAACAGATGCTATTACTCTAATTCCTTTCATTAATATTTTATGATAGTAATATTTATATTCCCTATCTCATAAGGTTTAAAACACAAATTCCATTGATATATCTTAGGTGCTGCCTTAGAAAGTTCTACTAGAACTTGAGGAGCAAACAAGAGGCTAATAAGACGAGATTCTTATTCTTCTGCAGCCGATAATCAGAGAGGATAGAGAGGGCACAGATAATTATAAAATATAGTAACATATGATAAGAACATTTAAGATGTGCAAAACAAAGTGGCAAATGATTTGGAAGAGGAGGAAAGTCATGATCAACCACATCATGGAAGACATCCTGATAGACAATGATCTCAAGGTCAATAAGTGAAAGGAGCCAGGATTCAAATTCAAATCTTCCATTTACATCTTTCTACTCCATAATTTTTGAACACCCATCTCTCTTTAATGCAGTCCAAGTGCATATACATGTGTGTAGATATTTTTGAATTTTTACTGCTTATTAATATTTCATAAAGCAGTGATCTTCAGACTCCTCCCTGACCTCCAAAACTGATCTCCCAGAAAATCTAATTAAATATTATTTTCAAAGCATGTAGTGGTGATAGGCAGAGGTGTATGGAACTATCTATGCTATTTGTAATACTATCTTTCAAAGTCTTTATTATTTTCCTTTGTCTGTTAAAAGTTTAATCAGTCCAGAAAGAATATTTACAGGTCCCTGTAGACAGGATTAGAGATAGGAATTTTCTGTTCATGTTAAAAGGAAAGACATTGTAAAAAATTATGCTGTGTTTATCCCTTCTGGAAGGGTGAGAGAAAATATACATTCAAGTCTCTTTGGTAATTTAGGTAATTTTAAATATACATATATATATACATATATAATATATTTAAATACATATTAAATTTTAAATATATTAGATATATATTTATGTATAAATTTATAAATAAATTTATGAATATCCATTTAAGCCTGGTATGGAAGCAAAGTTGGAATTTGAGCAAAACTCTTCTGACTCCTGGATCAGTGTACTTTTTACTGTTTAATGAATTATTTCCTAGATTTTAGGGCATGTTCATAATATTTGGCTCTGTGTCTCATCAAGTGGCCAGAACAGAAAATAGTACTCGTAGTTGTTTAGTGAACCAAATTATGAACAAACCAATCTCTCTCTCTCTCTCTCTCTCTCTCTCTCTCTCTCTCTTTCTCTCTCTCTTTCTCTCTCTCTCTCTCTTTCTCTCTCTCCCTCTCTCCCTGTCCAATGCATATATATTAACATGTATTTACATATGTATATGTCTATATCCTTTTTAGTACATGTATATACCTACATATATACATATACATATATATATATATAATTATAACTTTGTAAATTTTGAAGTATGATGTTCTTTTAGTCACATCTGGTTCTTCATTTGGGGTTTTCTTGGCAGAAATACTGGAGTGGTTTTCCATTTTCTTTTCCAGCTCATTTTACAGATGAGAAAACTGAAGCAACAGGGTTTAGTGACTTGCCCATGTCCCCATAGCTAGTATTTGTCTGAGTTCATGCATTTTCTTGATTCCAAGCTCAGTGTTCTATCTACCATACCACCCAGCTGTGCAAGAATGGTGTAGATATCATCTAAAATTAAAGGTAGTTTCTATGTTAAATCTAATCATTGTATTTTCCCCATCACAACACAGTGTTCTCAATACTTTAAGCATTTAATAAATATTTCAAATAATTTATTTACCTTCTATTGAGCCAACCTTTTTATAGCCTCTACTCACCCATTCCTCCTACTTCTGCCATCTGGGACTAAATTTGAAGTCTAAAGACTCTTCCGAGACACATGCCTTCAAATGCTAAGGATCAAAAAAAAGTTATCATTCCTGCTACCACCCTCTTCACTTGTCCAAGTGATTTTAAGTGAATGAATGGAAGCAGCTTTTCTCCTACTTTCCTATCAAAGTCTGAATGAAAATCACAGAATATTAAAACTGAAAGAAACCTTAGTGATCATTTAGTCTGACCTCCTCATTTTACTGATAATGAAACTTAACTAAGAGGGAAAATGACTTCTCAGAGCTCATATCACTTAAAGATGGCAGAGGGGCCTTGAACCCAAGTTGGGCATCTAGTCCAAAATTCTTGCTGCAATGTTAATTTTCCAACATGCAAATAACCCCTAAACATTTTTAATTTTTATTCATTTTAAACTTAAATATAAAATGAGAAAAGAAAAAATATAATTTCTACGTATACAGCAGAATAATAGACAATTCGATATAAAACAAATTTTCATTTTAGGTTGTTTCCTTTTTTTTGAAAACCTATGTAATAAGTACTACACATTGTTTTCAAAGCTACCCAACTTTTCTGTGCTTCCTTCTAAGTTTTCTTTTGTTCTCTGCTGTGCACTTTATTCACTTTATTTTTTTTTCCCTCCCTACCCACCCCATCATTGACGAGGCTACAATAAACATATATATATATATATATATGTTTATGCATGTATTTTTGTCTGTGTATATGTACATACACGCACACTAAAGCATTTTAAAATTGGAAACATTGGAGAATGCGTTAGTTTGTTGTTAAGCTGGGTAAACACTGCCAGTATTTCTAATTAGGATCATCTCTGGAGAGCCATAGATACCCAAGAAAGCCAGATTTCTTTTTGAACTAAGATTTCCTACAATTTTATTCCCAATTCATCCTAAAAAGGTTTAGAAATGAAAGCAGCAGTAGAACCGATGAGACTTTATGGGGACCCTTTAAATTCACTAAGTCTTTCATGATAGGTTTTAGCTCTTGCTGGTGTCATGCTATGAAGTGGATTTCTATTTTTTAAACACTATGTTACTGTTGAGGAAGCTGACGCAGAGAAAACTGAAGTGACTTCTCAAAGGTAAAAGAAAGTTCACAGAGAGAGTGAGGATAGAAACGAGCTTTGTTTTCAAGCGACCCAAAAAACAGATTGGCAAGTGAAATATTCTAACACTGGACCTCCAGAACCATGTAATCACAAATATACATGCAAGCACACAGAAAATCATAAAATCCACAGAGGGAAGAGTCTAGTAGTCCTCTTTTCTGAGGATAAGATGGGGGAGGAGAGTTAGCTTGTGGGCTGTGAACTTATTTTTTTTTCTTTTCTGATTGGTATATTTCAATATTTTTATTGGTTTCCTATGTATTTTTTATACATTTAAAAACAAAATTCTTAGAAGAGGTCTATAAGCTTCACCAGACTGCCATGGATGTCTGTGAAAAGCAAGAAAAAACCTGAAAATTAAAAAAATAAGAACTCCTGTTTTACTAAAATTTATGCTCTTGCATAGAAAATCTTCCCTCCCAAGTGATCATCTAACTTTTCCTTGAAAATCTCACATGAAGGTGACCTCAGCTACCTGGAAAAGCCCTTGACACTTTCAGGCAGTTCCAATTGTAAGATAATATTTTCTTCATTTGCACTTAAAATCAAAATTTTGCAACTTAATCCATTATTACTAATGATAGGATAAAAGGATATAGGAGTCATCAAATCTAATCCCTTGATCTTCTAGATGAAGAAACTGAGGCACAGAATTCTTGAAGTGAGATTTAAAAAAAAAAAACACTCCTGACCACAATCTAGTACCCTGATCAGCATGTTGAACTGCCCAAGATTCCTGGTATAGCCCTGTGGGCCAAACAGAACTATTTCACCCAACTTTCCTATTTCATGACCAGAGTTAGAAGAAAATAGATGTAAAAATGCTTCAGAAATTACAAAACACTTTTAGGGTAGCATTACTATTAATAATCATCTTGATGGTATTATCACTTCCTTTCCTACAGATTTATGTTGCCTGTTGATTTATTATCCACTGAGGGAACTATTTTTAAAAGGGATAGGTAGCCTATTTGAGACAATTATTCTTGGCCATTTTTTTTAATTGTTGTTTTGGGCCTTTTTGTTTTTGTTTTGTGAGAGGGGTGTTATTTTTATGTTTTGTTTTGTTTCTATTTCCATCGAAGACAAACAAAGAAGAACACGACTGCTATTTTGGCTATAATACTAACCATTGTCAGGGACATACCTTATAATGGAGCTATCTCATCCATTATTAACACACATGCGCGTGAGCGCACACACATGTGAGCACACATGCACACTCACACTCACAATAAGAAACTCATACACAATATGTAAGTACTCTCTTCAATATCATAAATGCTATTTCTCCTGTTGCCAAGCAATTGTTCATTAGCATTAAGTAACAGCATGTGAGAGAATCCATTACCACTTCTGTCATTTTGTTAAACATGAGAGGGAATCAGACAGGGCCCACAGAGGGTATGTTTAATAGGAGTACCAGGTGGCCATGTAAGACCTTCCCCAAAACAAAAACTGTTTGATATTTCTGTAAAAGAAAGCATACTTAGCTCAGGGCCCAGTCAAGTTTATGTACAGAAGTCGTATGGCTCTCACTGAATTTTTTATTCAAAAAATATTTTAAATAGATTTTCCTAACTTCAGTAAAATTGAAAGGGGTTCGGGTCCGGGGATCATAGATTTTGTAGCAATAAGGGATCTTAATAGCATTTATTCCAACATCTTTCACATAAAAGGAACATGAGATGTGGGGAACTGAAGTGATTGGGTAAAGATCACTCAGTAAAAGTCAGAGGTAAGATTCGAAACCCAGATCATCTGTTTCCAAATACAGTGCACTTTCATTGCATTATATTAAGTAATCATTTCACTGTAATTTTGTTCATTTACTCGTTATTTAGTGAGTTATGTATTTATTCATTCCTATATTCATTTATTTTACAATTTGTTTTGGAAATGTTTCATTTTTATATCACCTTTATTCCTGGATATATCCTTCCTCTTTCTTATTCTCCCTGAAAGTCATCCTTGTGACCAATAATAAAAAAAAGATAGAAAACATAAAAAAGCAATTCAGGAAAACTAACCAACATTTTAATCAAATGTAACAATCTCTGCCATATTCCACATGTAGTTAACCTCTATGGGTCTCAATTTCCTTTTCTGTAAAAGAAGTGAGTTTGACTAGATCGTATCTAAGGCCTCTTTTAGTTCTAAATTTATGATCACATGATGACTAGAAAGAAGAAAGGGAGGTGGTTCCTTCCCTCGGGACAAATGTGGTCTTTATCTCAATTTATTTTTCAAGAAACATTTGCTAAGCGCTAAATATATCTCATGTCTCACCTCTGACACATAGGCTGTGTGACCCAGAACAAAACTCTTAATCTCTCATAATTCTCTAGACAAATCACTGAAACTTCAAGTTTCCAAGAAGCTTACCAACTCAAGTTAGCAGAAGGAATTATCTCATCCAGGAGTTCCCTATATCAAAGAAATGACAGATCTAGTCTCTGTGTTTTTCCCTATATAGCAGGGACTTTGTGAGTTGCTGGAAATATAAAAGCACATACACACACACACACACACACACACACACACACATAAAATACCTTATGGCTTCTAGGAACTCATGTGTACCCAGGAAAACAGCATACACACACATAGGTAATTTCAGAATTGATAGAAAATAAACAGAAAGCATTTTTTTTAATCCTACCCACTAAAGAAAGCCTTTCTCAGTCCTCTTCAATACCAGCACCTTCTCTCTTGTGATTATTTACAGTTTATCCTGTTTAATTCTTATTTATACATAGCTGTTTTCATGTTGTCTCTCCCATGAGACTTTGAACTACATGACAGCAGGGACCCTTTCCTTTTTTTTTCTTTTTTTGTATCTCCAGTGTTTAGCATGGCACCTGCCTGGCACATAGTAAGTAGTTAATAAATGTTCATTGACTGACTGACTAGGGAGGAAAATGATAGGAGGGCATACCTTAAGACATGTTATTTTACCCTATTGTTTCATGTCATTTACTTGTTATTTTTTTAGTGGGGGAAGGGGTATCATAGTATAACAGAAATTTAAAATGAAAAACTCTGCCAAGATCATCGATTTTATTACTGTGGGTGCTCCCTCCACAGATGCTAAAAGCAAAACTTCCATATCATATTAGCCGAGAGCTTCAGGTATCTGAATAGTCAAAATATTTATCACAGGGTCATGCTAATGAAATTCTCCACACTGGGCCAGTCCTTGGGTGATAGACTCACAATTCATAACTATACCTGAATTCAGACTTTCCCAACAGCAAAGATCCCTAAGAACTTGAATTTTGATAGGAAATATTTTTGGAAGGCAGTCACCCCCCGGCCATGATGAAGGAGATGACATACGATAACAATACTGCCTGTAATCATCACAATATCTCATAATTCTATCATGCTTATCACTAAATCATGATTTACCAGTGCTGGATTTGACTTCCAGTTCTAACACTAATTGTGCCATCTTAAGCAAAACTGAGTCTGTAATATTGTATTAAATATCCATTATTAGAAAATCAAATAAACCAACACATATTACAAACTGAAGAGCACCCAGGAGATGCAAAGGTTGTTTAGAAAATGGGAAACTATGTCCATCACAGAAGTCATTAAAGGAACAGGGTGGACTTGACCTAAAGAAAGAGTCTCTTCAAAGGTGAGATGAGCAATGATATGTACCTTTAAATATTTGACATGCACTTAGAAGGGATTTATTGGAATCTATTGGTTATGGATTTTTCCCTTCTCTTGTAGCCTAATTTCTTTGTTACAAATGATATATGGTCATGGATCAGTATAATGTGTACAACTGCTTGCCTTGTTCTGCATTGTTTGAAGGAATTGAGAATGTTTGGCCTGGAGATATGACTTAGGATTATGTCGATTAATTAATTTTACTTAAATTTTTGGTGATGTCTCTAATGGAATAATTATTATATTTTTTCTTCTTGGACCCAGAGAACAGAACAAGAAGTTTGGGAAATGTTAGGGGAATCTTTAGATACAACACAAGGTACAACTTCCTGACAATTAGATTATCGAGTTGTCTGATAATAATATGAGTTGTCTTATGAAGTGAGGTCAGTTTCATTGGTGAGATTCAAGTAGAGGCTGGATGGCCGCTTTTTTCCACTCTCAGAATATAGAAGAGTAAGTTCATTCTTTAGGTACAGGTTAGGCTGGAAAACCTTTGAGTTCCCACGAACTAAAAAAAGTCTGTGATGAGTTGTTCTGTTTGATTCTGAAGAACCAAACTAGGTACAGTGGGTAGAACTTGTAGAATAGTGTATTTGGGATTGGCATAAGAAAGTCCTTCTCAACAATGAGAGCTATCCCAAGTGGAAAGGGGGCTTTCCAGAAATAATAACCAAGATGGATAATGGTTATGACTTCAACTGTGATGATAACAGCAACCACAGCAACAACAATGGCAGCAGCAAGCACCACTACAGGTTCACCGAGTGCTTTACGTGTTTTATCTCATTTGATCTTAACAGAAACCCAGTGAGGTAGGTACTGTGATTAGTCCCATTCTGCAGAGGAAGATACTGAAGATGACACATTTTCAACATTATAAATTTTTATAAATCTTTAGGTATAAATTTGCAAAAATAATGTTAGACAAGTTATTAGTTATATTAGTATTAACACTTTTAGTAATAGTCTTCATTATTTCTGAAAACTTTCAGGTTTGAAAGTTCAGGAACAGAGAGTTGACTTCTAATCAAAATATTTTCCTTAATATATAAACTATAACATACATACAAAATGGAATCTAGTGTTTTGAAATACAACTTGAAATGCTTTTGATTTAATAAGATACAAAAAAGGTCTATTTTATTTATATGAAAAGATTCAATTGGGAGAAGGAAAGGGGGGGGACAGAATTTAAATAAAAATAGAATTCAGGTTTCTTAAATATAGTTATAAATGCTTCTTCATGAATGGGAATAAAAGCAGGAAAGGAGAAATACTGGTATAAATCAATAAAAATTATTATAATATGAAGCAAAGCTGGAAAGGCAGAGTGGTAACAGAATCTGAAGAGCTTTGTAGTTCTTGCAAGGGAATCTCAAATTTCCTCGTAAGTATTAGGGAACCAGTCAGATTTTGTGTGTGTGTGTGTGAGTGCGAATGTGTGTGTGTGAGTGTGTATGTGTGTGTTTGTGTGTGTGTGTGTGTGTGTGTGTGTGAATGATAGGAGTGGATTTATGCATAAGACTTCACGGTCTGGCAGTGGTATAAAGAATAAATTAGAAAGGGTGGGATGAGTTGAGGCACAAAGATCTTTACAGAATTTAATGGAGTCCAGGTGAATTGGAGTAGTGGAAATAGAAATGAAGAGATAGGTAAAAGAAATGCTACAAAGGCAGAACAAACAGGACTTAAGATCTTGTTTAATATGACTAAGGAAAGTTTGAGGATATAGCACTTGGTGCCTGTGTGTGTACGTGTGTGTTATATCTGTATATGTGTTTACTTAAGCAACTCTAGAAGTTTTAAACATTTTCTTGACTCTAATAAAGCCTCATTGTCCGTCGCAGCATCTCAAATTATCTCAGATGCAAAAAGTACTTTATTCAATAATAATGGGAATTTAGCTCAATTTTTTTTTTGTTACCTGAGTATTATACCTGAGACTTAAGACTTAAGCTTCCATGCACAACTTTTCTTCCAGGGGACATCTGAAAATGATCACCTATACAACTTGTATGATTTTGTCTAATTCAAGGAGTGGGACTCTGTTATGTAATGAATATAAATTAAGTTTCCTGAAAACTCCTTAAATGTGATATTTGCAGTTCCTCTAGACTGTAATGTCCTGAGTGAAAACTGAATACCTTAGGGAAAAAGGTAATATTTTCATTGCTGTTATACACCAAAGATAGGGAATTCAAAAGGAACAAGTATATTAGGAAATTAATCAATCAAGCAGGAATTTTTTAACTACCTACTATATATGGCAGAACTGGGGATATAAATTCAAGAAGAAAATGAGAGTACAGGACTTCAAGGAAAATGCATTCATTGACTGAGAAAGAAGATAGCACAGGGAATAAGACATAGATTTCTAAATTACGGTAAAAATATAGGAATCATGAATACTTAGCTGGAAATAGAGGACACCTAACAGTTCTTGATAAAATACACTTGCCTTGAAGCTTGCACATCTGATTAAGATGGATTTAATGTGAAAAAGGAAATATAACTAATGACAACCACAGTGAATTGTGATTCACAGGAGACACAATCTATTAAGGAGCCAGTGATAAAAGTCATAGTACCAAATTTATATATACAAATATACAACGTATAGGTGATGAACAAGGTGAACTAGAGATCTTATGATAAGAGGAGTAATTTGACCTCCCCTATAACTGAGACCAGGTACAATGCTGACTCTGAAAAAATAAACCATATTCAAAAGGAAGGTAAGCATTAGAGGTTGAGTGAAACACTCTTTGTTGTAAGGAAATATTCTCAGGTTTGAAAGTTCAGGAACAGAGAGTGAAACCACAGTGGATAATATCCATGGGAAGATCAACGGAGGCAGAAACAGAAAGGATATAGTACAAAATTTTTCTTTTTGGAGGGAAGGGGAAGAAGTTATGCTAATTTGGAAGTTTTTAACTTTTTTCTTAACCTTGCATAGTCTGGAAAATTTTAGGGACACCTTCACACAATAACATTTTCAATGCATAAAATGAAATATATTGCAAAGGAAACCAATATACTTAAATGCATGAGTGTGATACACATATACACATACATATATAAAATATATATGTATATATGCACATACATGCATACATACACATATATGCATAATACATATACACATGTGTATATATGTAAACACATCATGTACACATGTGTGTACATTCATATGTATACAACATGTATATGTGTCTATACATTCACACGTGCGTATGTATGCATGTACAACACAATGCATATATAGATGTGTGTATATGTATCACGATGTAGATACAGATATGTGTGTGTATATGTATCCTTTTCAAGTACTTGTTTAAGAACTCCTACTCTAATTTCTAATAGTGTACTGTCTCTTTAGACTAAGCCAATCCAGCTCTTTCCTGGTAATTTCCATAGCTCATGAGAATTTGATGGCCCAGAATACTACTTTGCTATAATAAATAATGAGCTCGTTATTGTTAGAAAAACTTGCACAAAAAAATAAAGAGCAGAATGAGCAGAGCCAAGGGAACATAATATAGAGTAAAAATAATAGTGTTGGGGCAGCTAGGTGGAGCAGTGAGTACAGCACCAGCCTTGGAGTCAGGAGGACCTGATTTCGAATTCGCCTCAGACACTTGAAGCATGTAGTAGCTGTGTGACCTTGGGCAAGTCACTTAACCTCAATTGCCCTGCCCAAAAAAAAAGATCATATTGTTTTAAAAACAACTATGAGTGGCTAAGTCATTTTGACTCTTATATATACCTAAATTAACTACAAAGGACATAGGAAGGAAGACAGCTTTCTGTATCCAGAGAAAGGACTGATAAATACAAGTATGTATAGAACTATTTTACATATTTATTCTATCTACCTATACAAACTCACACATACATATGTACACATACACATATACATGTGCTTATTTGTGTCTATTGGTAGCCATTCCAAGAGCAGGGGAAGGGAATAAAAAAGGGGAAAAATTTACATAATAATTTTATCATATTTTAAAAGGAATAGCAAGTTGTACATAATAGATTTGCAGTTTCATTTCAATATTTTTAAAAATATACTATATTATAGAAATGCTTGGTTTTTTTCTATGAGTTGAAAATAAAATAAAATTTAAATTTAAAAAAGTGAGTTACTTGCATTACAACCCTGAACATATCCTTGCCTATTACATGACAGGTGGAATATTAACTGGATATAAGGATAAATGAGGATGTATCCCTCCATGCAAAACTCATTATCCTCATTTGTTTAGGTAAACTATTCCATTATAAAGGAAGTAAGAACATTTTCTGTCTCATACATCGACTGGGACAGATGAAAGGACAGATGAAAAACCTTGACCTGTCAAGTCTGGGAGTAACCATTCCAGGATATTACTGCTGGTTTTCTTTCTCTGTTGATTGAAACTCAGAGACCAATGAGGCCTGGTGACTTCCTAATTTTATTTCCTTTTACTTCCATTCTCCCACCATAAATGTCTGATTTTGACAATGAACCTTCCCTTATTTGAGTGAGAACATGTTAACACAAGATACTATTGCTTTCTAATTTGCAGCTCTGTATGATTATTTTTGTGAAGCCTGCTATAAAAACCAAAATTTGTGATCTGAATATGTAACAGATCACCTGGACAGTATAAAGAACTAGATGAAAAATTCAGAAAATAGAAAACAAATCTAGTAGAGAACATAAGGACTACAATCATCCAGACATTTCCTAGAAATCTGTCTCTGCCTTAATGATAATTTAATTTTTCAAAAAGTAGATGAAGTGATAAAGGAAACAGTTATTCTGGACCTCATTCTGATCAATGAGATAAATGTTTTACTTAAGTTAAAAAAAGATGGGAGACTTGAAGGAAGGTAAACAATCCATGTTTGAGGTTATATGCTTATACCCTATCAGTTACAAAGCAATTTGAAGAGAGCTAGGATATCACCAGTTGGGAATATATGGTTTAAGGAAGATTTCAAACAAGAGTGGCATCACAGCAGAAGCTTGATGGAAAATTAGGATTCTGGCAGGCAAAAATAAAATGATTAAAGAGCACATTCCACGACAAGAAAAATGTTTTATAAGTATATAGGGTGAGAAGTCATAATGTTTAGCTCAAGAAACAGACTTTCCCATATTAGCTGGGTACTAGGGTATATAAAAGGAAGTAATCTGAAAGACATCTGGAAATGTAGATTGGAGTCAGATTTGCGAGGGCTAGAAGTTCTAAAGGTTTAGTTTTATCCTGGAGATAGTAGGGAACCACTGAAGATTGTTAAAGGAATGACACAGTAAGTGATAAGCCTTATAGCAGTCTGAAAATGGAGAGTAAAGGAATAAAAAAAATTGTTGTTGAGTTCTTTCAGTTGTGTCTGACTCTTCATGACCCCATTTGGGGTTTACTTACCAAAGATACTAGAGTGGTTTGGTTTTCCATTTCCTCCTCTAGCTCATTTTATAGGTAAGGAACTGAGGCAGATAGGGTTAAGTGAATTGCCTAGGGTCACACAGCTTGTAAGTGTTTGAGGCTGGATTCAAACTCATGAAGATGAGTCTTCCTGATTGTAAGCCCAGTGCTCTATCCACTGTCCTAAGGGGGAAAAATGGTGGAAGTCTAAACTTGGATTATGATGATCAGTGATTTAAGGGTAGGAGTGTGATATAATAGCACTGGAAAAAAAGTACAAATCTACTAATTTTGGAAAAAGAAAGCAGACTTTAAAAAATACTATCAACTGATGAGATGCATTTTCTTCCTGAGTACAGTCCCATAACATTTTATTAGAGATGGGTTTTATGAATATCTAGAATGGTAGTGGTGATTATAAGAGCCTGGCATGGCTTCTTTATCAATAGATCATTTAAAAAAACTTATTGCTTTTATTTTCTTATTAGAAGACTAAGAAAATGTTTTAAATATAGCTTATATATACATGTATATGTATATATATATATATATATATATATATTTCATCAAAGTATTATAAAGCCATTTTAGGGGACACAATAGGGAAAGATGAGCTATATAGTTGCATAATCATTGGATTTAGAATTGGTTGAATGAACAGGACCCATGGTTCAGTGTTATCTTAAAGAGAGGTTTGTCTCTAGCCCAGAGGTATCAGATTCTAATAGAAATAGGGTCAATAACCAAACATTGAGTTTAAAAAACACATATTAACATTTTTATTATTTTTTTAAATTTTCTTATATCTTTCCTATTTCCATTTCCATCTAGTTTAGGTACACTCAAGAATGTTTTGGCAGCATGTTTGACACCTCTGTTCTAATCTATGGTCCAGGGATCTGTGCTTGAACCCATTTTATTTAAAATGTATAGTCACATTATTTACAAATTAAAACAGCAAAGAAGGGATTCTGTTGGTAAATATGGACAAAAAAGAGATAAACAATTCACAGGAAGAGGCAGCTCGGTCTTGCAATGGATGGAATCTTGTATTTGGAGTCAGGAAGTTGAGTTCAAACTGTTCCTCGGTGACTTCCTAGCTGTATGACACTGGGTAAGTCCATTTCATATGTAAAACAGATAATAATAGTACCTATCTCACATTATTGTTATGAGTATCAAATCAGAAAATATATATATATATATATATATATATATATATAAAGTGCTTGATAAACCTTAAAGTACAATATAAAGACTAGCTACTATCATTATAACCATAATTATCAATAAGATATTACTACCACTGGTAATATTAGACAACATGGAAAGGTTTAACTACATAAATTGAAAAAATATTTTTACACAAACAGAATCAATTCAGTTGACATTAAAATGGAAACTATAACCTGGAGGAAATTTTTTTCCCACATGTTATTCTGATGAGGGACTGATATGCATAATATAGTAGTTATATACACATATATACACATATACAATACATACACATATTCATGTATATATACATACATATGTGCAAATTGTGTGCATAGACACATATACGTTTATATACACAGCAACGTTACATATACACACAGACGTACACATGCCAACATTTCTCACAAGATCATACAATCATACAAAAAGACATACAGTATATGATATGAATAGGCATTTCTCAAAATAAGAAAAACAAGCCATCAACAAGCATAAGAAAAATGCTCCAAATCATTAGTATTAAGAGAAATACATATTAAAACATTTCTGAGGTGTTACCTCACACTTATAAAGTTAGAAAAGGTGACAAAAGAAAAATTGTTGTCGGTAGAAGGGATGTAGGAGGATGGGTATATTAATGCTTTGTTGAGAAAGTTGTGAAACTGTACATTTTTGATCCAACAATGCAACTATATACATATTCAAAAGAAGAAAAATGGGGATACATACTTGCATACATACATACATATATACAAAAAAATCCATATTAGCATTTTTTAAAGAAAAAAACTCGAAATTATGATGGTGTCCTATTGTGAAATGACTGAATAAGGTATGGCACATGAGTGTAATAGAATAGAATATCATTGTGCCAAAAAATGCAATGAAAGTATGAATTTAGAGAATCATAAAAATGTTCATATGAATGGGTATAGAGACAAGGAAGAAGAATCAGAAGAAATATTTATGTGATTATTACAATATTGCAAATGGGAAAAAAAGAGAATTATGAGCAGCAAAATATGTGATGACCTGCCACAATTCCAGAGGATGAAATACTGATTTGGTCAATTGACAAGTATTTATTTAAGTACTTTCTATATGACAGATACCTTGCTAGGTGCTGCAAATACAAGCATAGAGAATGAAACAATCCCCTTTCATGGTGACTAGTAACGAGGCATGTTTCCCATTTCTCAATAGAGGGAGGGGTAGGCTACACCTGCAAATTGAGAGGTACTTTCCATAGAGGTATAGATGTGTTGTTTAAAAATGTGTATTTGTTAGGCTGTTTTTTTGTTTTTTATTTTGTTTATTTGTTTTGGTGGAAGTGTAATGGGCAAGTTATATTGATGTAAAAAAATAAAAGGAACAAACAAAACTATTAATGAAGTATTTAAAATGAGCAGGAAAGAGAACAGAAGGAAGGAGAAAGGAAGATATAGAGAATCAAAATAGCTTTGGAACTACTGTGTAGAATTTATCATAAATTATAATAAGTAAGACATACTCTACTGATATGTAGTTTTAAATACAATCCGTATTTTCCATTCTTCTTTATATATAAAAATGTTCATTTGTAATTTGAAATGCAGAATAACAAAAAAAATTAACTAAAACATAAACAACTTAGCTAGATTAGATGACATCTCAAAAAGCCTTCTGTCAGTAAGTTTCTTTAGAATAAAAGAAAATGACATGACTCACATGGACCTGTATCTATGCCATGCATCATTTTCAAATGAACAGGTTGCAGGGGAATTGATTTCATTAGAAATTTGGCTTTGTCAAATTACCATTATTTCTCCTACTATGTTATGAATGGAAAATATCCGATTGTGTACATCCTGAAAGTATATAGTTCTTTTAAGAGATACAAAGCAAGACAATATAGGAGGTGAAATTACCATTGTAATCAGGGAATACAATAAGCATGGGACACTGTAGAAACATAATCTGCACTCGAATCCTTGTATGCTGCCTAAAAGACTTTTAGTACTATTCCCAGGGGAACACTGAGATGCGGAGACTTCCTCTTGCTATTGTGGTAACAATTAAATTAATTTGTTGAAAATAACATGGTTTATCCTTTATACTGAACTAGATTAGATTCTTTGAGAACCTGAGCAGAGGTTCTTATTGCAATGTGAAGCACTTGGTGTTTTAGTGACATAAGCAGCAGTTTTTTTTTCTCTTGCCACCAAGAAATAGACTGTGCAAATTCAAATACAATGTACATTTACTAAGTACCTAATCTGTGTCAAGCTCCATGCTAAACACTGAGATAAATGCAAAGTCTAGATAAAGTTTGGTCCACAAGGAATTTACAATATAATAATGAATAGCATAGCAATGCAGATAATGAAAATCAATCAGCCAACCGACAGACATTTGTTAGAGCACCTACCATATGTCAGACACAGGATATAATGACAGAAATATGAAGCAATCCATATCCATGAGGAATATATGTACAAATGTATATTATAACATTAATAGTAATAAAGAACCATGTGAGCTTACATTCTATTTAATCAACTGTACTACCAAAGGGAGTTATTTTGTTTAGTTGTGCACAAGTACATAGGAAATTAAGTCTAAATGATTGGTAGGGAGATAGAAATTTAGTATTTATTAAGTGCTTTCTATGTGCCAGGATTTGTGCCAAGAGCTAGAAATACAAATACAAGCAAATGAGACAATCCCAACCTTCAAGGATCTTCCACACTTATTATGGAAGACCATATATAAAAGAGATTTGGATAAAATGATACTGGAGGGGTGGAGACAAGATTTCTGGAGAGTAGGTAGAAAAGTGTGAAGAATGAAGAGTGAAGTGAAGAGAGACTGGACCTCTCATGATATGATCCTTAAGGATAAGACCTCATTAATTAAATGAGAGGGCCATAGGGTAAAAGAACTCCAGGAAAAGTATGATGCCGAGGAGAAAGTCAAAAAAATCTGGAGAGTGAAAACCTAGCTGTAGGGTGCCAACTAGTGTCAGGCTATTTCTATCTGAACTCCATTGAAAAAGATGAAAAGAGTTAGATGGTGAAGACTATTCATGTGTATATAACTATTCATAGGTATATAGTATTATGAAGTTTGCAAAGTATCTTCTTCCTAACACTCTTAGAAGTCAGTAGAGTTAATCAGTTAAAAATTAAAGTATTATATGAGGTCTCAGGGAAATATTTTTTTAAATTACATTTTAGGCTTTTGATCAAGTAGACACAGAGTCCAGGAAGGATTTCGAAGGTTGTAACATATGTTGATGTATCTCAAATCCAATCCTTCCTCTCAGATTCTATTTCCACTACCCTTGTTGAAGCCCTCATTGCCCCCAACCTGGACTACTTCGCCAATGCCCTAGCTAATGCCACTCTCTACCCTCCCAACCCATCTAACCTACATCAATAATATTCTATTTTGTTAAATTGCATCTTGAATCATGGCACTGCCAATTCTCAACTACCTTCAATGTCTCTCCATTATTTAACTATTAAATCCCAAACTCCTTAGCTTCATGTTCATGTGCCCCACCTTTCACGAGCTGACTGGTCTGCTTTGAAGGCAAATCTCATAGAATTTTACTGTCCCATCCAGACTGAATTGTGGAGTTTATAAATGTGGACTTAGAAGAGACTGTCCATCTCACTGTCGTCAGTTTCCTCATAATGTAAAGAAGTTGGGCTGGATCACCTGTTAAGGCAACTTTTAATTCTAGAATTCTATAGTTGTTTAGGATTCACCCCTATTATGAGTTTGTGTTTTTACAGTAATACATTTCAACCATTGTTATAAATAATGTTTTAAGGACAGACTAAACCAAGGCTGAAAATTTAAATATGTTCTTTCATGAAAATGAAAATGGAAGGGAAATGTTTTATGGGAGGAGAGAACAGGCCCCTCTCTAAACACAGAGGTAATTCTGTTCATTCACGTGGTGAGGCTCTTCTCTGATCAATTTACCCTTTAGATGTGGCCTTGTTTCAGCAGTGATTGGATGAGTCACATTTCCAGTTCTTTAGGTTAGGTTGATCTTCAGGCTAAATTGCTCTTTATAAAAGGAAAACAGAAATAATAATATCTGTTTGGCTCCCTCAAATTTCTTTGACATACATTGCTGGCTAGGGAATAACAGGAATGAATATTGGGATGTTTGGGGGGATGTACATGTCTATGTTATTTAAATTCTTTCCAGTCAAGATTAAGCTGAAACTCTGAATCACTTATTGTTTGGTCATTATCATTCTTATTATTTTTATTATTTCCATTGAAATAAACTGTGTTATTGTTTAGTTATGCCTGACTCTTTATGACCCCATTTGAAGTTTTTGTTGCAAAGATATTGGAGTGGTTTGCCATTTCCTTCTCCAGCTCATTTTAGAGATGAGGAAACCAAGACAAACCCGGTTAAATGTCTTGTCCAGCGTCATTCATCTAGTAAATGTCCGAGGTCTCATTCAAACTCAGGAAGGGGAGTTTTCCTGACTCCAGGACCAGGACTCAATCCATTGAGTCACGTAGAAATTGAACTAGGCACTTTCTAAATGTGAGTGGAAGACATACAGTTAAAATTCAACTCAATATAAGAAAGTGATAAGGTTGATAGTGACAATTAGGACAGTTTGGCTCTCCAGATATTAATACATGATAATATAATTTAGATTTATATCAGACTTAAGAATTATAAGTAGTTTGCATGTATCACATTCTTATCTAAAAATCAGCACTATAAGATAGAGCTGTATGTGCCTCAGTTAAAGTTTTCAAGCTATATTGGTGAAGGAAATCCCCATTACTGAGTTACCCTACTCTGACAAGATCATACATCCTTGACATGTTGCTATAAAAAATCATGTCTTTCTTGCTCATCTATTTCACTTTACAGCATTGAATTTCAATTGAATTGAATTCCTGTGTAGATTCCATCTCATATCAAAAAAAAAATCTATATTCTAGTGGTAAAAATTTCAATGATGACTTCTCTGAACATAGTCTAGGACTGGGGCTGAAGTTTTTCTTATTTATTTGGGATAGTCCTACTTAGCTGGACTTTTCTAGAGTTTGTGCTTAGATGGTACAATTTTTAAAAACCCAATGTTATCTATAAGCCAAAATGATGTGCAATATTGGCAAGTATCTTTTTTCTCATAATGGGCAGCTCTTATCTGACTTCAGCGACAATAATGGCCAAGGTAAGTGAATATATAGTCATGCATTATTAAGATATTGTTGTCATATCTAAAATTCATTTCACCATCTACATAAAATCTTCCTGATCCCTGAGTTGCTAATGCCCTTCCCCCTAAAATTTCTTTGCTTACTTTGCTCGCTCTCTTTCTCTCTCTCTCTCTCATTCTCTCTCTCTCTTTCTCTCTCCCCACATTATATACATATACTTATATATATAAACTCTAACATATATAAAATTACTTTGTAACATATATAAATTATTTTGTAACATATTACTTTGTTTTATATGTATATATACATATATGCACACTTTATAACAGACACACATGTCTATATGCACATGAGTTTAGAATAGAAGTTCTCAACTGAGCCCCCTAACCCGTGGAAACCTCCAGTGCTTCAAACAAATCACACGTAGGGTTCTGTGTTTAAGTATTTAGTACTTTCCAAAGATGTAGCGCTCCCTTGGTACTGTGATCACAATAATGGGATTCTTTGTGAAATAAGATTGTTAACTGAGCCAAGAAAAAAAAATACTTAATGAACTTTAAAAGCACATTAACTTCCACTGTTGGTTCCATTTCTGGTAATAGTAGCTGCTCATACATGAACTGCATAGGTGAGCCTAAGCCTGAGCCTTGAGGCTCTGGCTGAATTTTCTGCTTATGTTTCTTTCCCTTAGTATAGAAGATAAAACCATGATCCTGCAATGATCATCATCTTCCTTGGAGGCAACCTCATGAATCTAAGAGGTGTGAAACTCTTGTGTTCTTCAGTTGGTACTTCCTGGAAGGAGAAGGAAGGTTCTGCAGCTGCCCCCTTCTCTCCGAAGAAAACCATGAAGGACTGATGAGAGTGAATCCTGGCCTGGTTAGCAGAACACATGGGCATTGAGGGAATTGTTTCGATAGTGCAAAAGTAGGTGGTAGAGATACTGAAATAAACATCAATGCTCTGAGAGAATATAAGAGCTATTGCTGTTTCTGGCACCAAATTTAAATCTTCATCAGTATAATACATTTGTGTCTTTATAAATTTGTTTTGTGTGGATGAAATATGTAGCTGACACCTGATCTGTCTTCTGCATTGAGTATTTTTTTCCTCCCTTTTGGGAAGACCTTCAGCTTAGCACAGTAGTTGGAATATAGTAGGAGCTATATTAATGTTTATTTCCTTTATTTCCCTCCCTTTCAATAAGATTGAGGGTTCCAGGAGATAAATATTGACGTGTGTTCTCTAGTGAAGATCTATCCCATATTTCCAACTTTATGTCATCCCCCTACCTTTTTACAGTCACATCTGTCCATGTGTTTGCTTAATGACTTGAATCTTTTCTGGAACAATCCATCTATGAAGATGAAAAATATTAAATGGGTTAATGTGTGCACTTGGGTTTTAGTAGGCCCTCTTCCCTCTCTTTTATAATATGAAATATTCAGGTATCATTCATCGCAGTCTAAATTTATTGACTAGCAGAGCTTTTAAACCAACACAAGGATTTTTACTGAGAATCTGAGCACTCCTTAGAGTTAAGATGCTTTGCAAATTACTTTCCTCCGTTTCCTTCCTTAAAGCAAAAACATATCCTAGCTGCTGAGTCTTCTCTTTCCCTGTGTTTACAGCAGCTTACTGGAAATCTAGTTAAGGTTGGATCATTGTTTGCTTACTAAGTAGTCCTTGAGCCCTCCTATTTGTTTAGGTATATATTTCATACTTAAAACTCAAGCAAGGAAGCTACTCTACTTGCCTGGAAAACAAACACAATGAGTTGTCACCCTAATAGCTGATTTCTAGGAATATTCCTTGGAACCAGTAAAAAGCTGTTGCTTTTTCAGCTATGAGCAAAGTCCAGGAAAATATAGGCCAGGGTGGGCTGAAGAGAATGCTCATGGTGGCATGAAACTAACACACATATCACACTGGTTATTGGCCCAGTGTTTTTTCATGTTGAGGGGAAGAAAGGCTTTCAGAGGTTGGGGAAGGTAGTGGATGAAAGTAGTGGATTGTCATACAAAGTATAAGTGGTTAGTAGGCAGGAGACTTGGATTTTCCTCCATATTTTACAATGTCACCATAGGCAAGTCAGTTAACTCTAAAATTGTCTCTTATTCAGGTTCTTCATATGCTAAACGAGAGAGCAGGAATAGCTCCTTTGTTCACTAAAATTCTATGGACTTGTTCTCACTCTTTTAAGGTCCATTCCATTTTTGTCATTTTTCGTTCAAAAACAACTTTCAGCTCTAATGTTGTGCATTCCTCATCTTTCCATTCTAGTGCCTTCCCTCTGTTAATTCTTTCCCATTTAACCTGTATATAACTTGTTTTGTAGGTATTTGTTTGCATGTTGTTTCCCCCATTAGATTGTAAGTTCCTTAAGGGCAGGGATTGTCTTTTGGTTTCTCCAGCACTTAGCACAATGCCTGGCATATAGTAGGAGCTTAATCAGTGTTTGTTGACTGATTAATTCTAATGATCATTCTCCTGAGAATTTTTTTCTAATTAAATCTCCTTCCCCACTCTAATGTTTTGTATGCTAAGATCTCTTTCATTTCTAACACTATATTCTGTATTCTGCCATCCTATTTTGCAAAACGTCTCCAATATCTGATGTGCTGAAATTAAAATTTGAACAATGTCATATCCACTACTCCGCAAACTCCAGTGGCTCCCTATCACCACCAGGAACAATTATAAAATTTTCCATTTGGCTTTTACATTCCTTTATAGCCTGCCCTCTTAGTACTTTGCTAGTCTTCATATATCTTTTATCTCATTACGTACTCTATGATCCAGTGACACTGACTTCACTGCTGTTCCTTGCAAAAGACACTCTGACTCCAGGCAGATTCTCTGAATATCCCCAGCACTGGAAGAATTCTTTGGCTTCCTTCAAGCTTCATCTAAATCCTACCTTGTATGGGAAGCCATTCAGGATCTCATGAAAATCTAGTGCCCTCCCTCTTCTGACTATTTCCAATTTATTTTGATTGTCTCTTGATTGTACACAGTTATTAACATCGTCTGCATGATTAGTGTATGCAATTCTTGAGAACTGGACTCATAATTTTCCTTTTTTTTATACTCCCAGTGCTTAGCACCATTCCTGACACATAGTAGGTGCTTAATAAATGTTTGTTGACTATTGACTATTCTGAGATGACTTGTAAATCTAAATGTCTATTAATCAATCAATATGAATTTAGTAAACTGATACTTGGTATTTTACACTAGAAATAGTGCTTAGGATATAAAGACAAAAATAACAGTCTCTCCCCAGAGAGAGCTTATATTCTGGCAGGTAAGAAAACATTTAAATATATAATACATACATAATGAATACAAAGTAGTTTGGAAAGAAAGGACAGTAGCATGTAGGGGGATCAAGAAAGGATTCATGTAGGTGGAACTTCAGGTTTGTTTTGAAAGAAACCAGTGATTCCAAAGGCAGAGATGAGAAGGGAGTCTGTTCTAGGCGTAGGGGATAATGGGGCCAAAGACCAAGAGTCTGAAAATGGAGGATCCAATTCTTATGCTATCAGAAATGACAAGGTGGGTGGTTTCAGAAAAAATTGGGAAGACCTATATGAAATGATACAAGATGAAGTGAGCAGAATCAGGGGATTATTGTACACAGTAACTACAATGTCGTAATGATGATCAACTGTGAAAGACTTAGCTGCTCTAATCAATACAATAATAACCCAAAACAATTCCAAAGGACTCATGATAAAGAATGCTATCTACATCCAGAGAGAACTGAGAATCACTGAGTACAGATTGAAATGTACTTTTTCCTTGCTATTTATTTTTGTTTGTTTCTTTTGTTTTGTTTTTAGCATGGTTAATATGGAAATATGTTTCGTGTGACTTCATGTGCATAATTGATATCATACTCTTAGCTTTTACTATTGTTGGTCAATGAAAGCCAGAGTGATTTGGGATTAAGGCTCTTCTTTAAGGAAAAAGACAAGTGTCAGAGATTAAAATTTATATTCCTTGTGGGCAGAACACCACAGGTAAGGGTATGATTGCTGTTTGTCCTTCCTTCTTGAAGAGGACCATGACATCATCGAGATGATTTCTTGACATGCAAGTGAATTGGATTTAAGTTAGGGAGGGCTATGCAAATTCACCAGCCTCACTTTCTCCTCCAGAACCATCTCTAAATGTCACTTGGTCATTTTTTGGGCCCTGATTGGCTCAGAATGAATGTAAGTAGCAATTTTTCTGTTTTGGTCAGAAACCCTGAGGGTCTTCCCCTGCCAGATCAAATTTTTTTTTAAGAATTATTTATTCTTAATTTTTGACTAGGAAAAGAGGCAATTCTCTGCCTCAATTCTTATTAAGTCTTAATCCTTGAATGAATATTGTCTCAGTCAAACTGAGACTAAGACATTTAAAAGGCCAAGGTCACCTACTGCATCCTGGGCCATCTCCAGTCATCCTGATCTCTATCTTTCTGCTAGACCCAGATGGCTCCATCTGGTGACTTTGCACAGACCTCTCTCACTTAAACTCAATTCATCACCTCCCTGATGGCATGGTCCTCTTAAGGACAAACAAAAATAATCTAATCTTTTCAATGGGCGCAGGAGGAGCAGGAGGGAGAGAAAGAATTTGTAGCTCATTATTTTTAAATCCATGTTATAAAAAATAAATATTAAAAAAAGGGAATATTCAGGAATGTAGGACAGCTACAAGTGCAATATAGCCAGTATGTAGAGTGCATTACAATGTGGAATAATGTGTGAAATTAGAAAAGTAGGAAGGTTTCAGGTTATAAAGAGTTTTATATGCCAAACACAGGGGTTTATGTTCTATCCTAGAAGTAGTAAGGAGCTATAAGAGTTTATTGAGATTGAAGGAGACATGATATTTGGCAGATGGAAAATCATTTTGGTTCCATAGGGAGGATGGATTGGACTGAGGAGATACTTGGAATAGTGGGACAAATTAGAAACCTATTAAAATAGTCCAAGCAAGAGATCATATGGCTTGAAATAGGTTGGAGGCTGTGTAAGAGGAGAAAAGGGGGAGAAGCTAGGTGGCACAATGAATAGAGCATTGTTCCTGGAGTTAGGAGACCCTGAGTTCAAATCTGACCTCAGACACTTGACACTTACTGTTGTGTGACCTTGGGCAACCCATGTAACCCCAGTTGCCTTGCCTTCCCTTCTCAAAAAAAGAAGAAGAAGGAGAAGACAAGAGAAGAGAGAAGGAAAGGGAAGTTGCGTAGCAGATAAAACACTAGAGATGGAGTCATAAAGACCTGAGTGCAAGACCTGAGCTTCAGACACTTAACAGATGATAAACTTCAGGTGCAGGACATTAAGTGACTTGACCACTGCCATTCATCTAGGTTATGGCAAGTTTTGAGCCAAAGCTTTTCTTAAGAGCAATTAGATGGTCACGAGAGCTACCTAACACAGTGGATAGAATGCTGGCCTTTAGTCAAGAAGACCTGAGTTCAAATCCTGCCTCATACGTTTACCAGCTAGATAAGTTACTAAACTTCTGTATGACCAAGTTTCCTTAAGCATAAATAGGAATAATAATAGCACCTACCTCACAGGGTTGTTGTGAAGATCAAATGAGGTAATAGTTGTAAAGTACTTAACAATGCCTGGCATGGCACATAGTAGGCTCTTAAATATTTATTTCCTGCTCCTGTGTTTGTGTGTGTGTTTGTGTGTGTGTGTGTGTGTGTGTGTGTGTGCAAGAGAGAGAGAGAGACAGAGACAGAGAGAGACAGAAACAGAGACAGAGAGACAGACAGACAGAGGGATGGAGAGAGAGGGAAGGAAGGAAGGAAGGAAGGAAGGAAGGAAGGAAGGAAGGAAGGAAGGAAGGAAGGAAGGAAGGAAGGAAGGAAGGAAGGAGAAAAAGAACAAAAGATAGAAAGAAAGAGTAAAAGAACAAGAGCTGGAAAGAAAGAGAATAGGAGAGGGAACAAAAGCATAATTTACAAACTAGATACATGGAGAGAGAATGAGAAGTCAAGTATACCTGAGCTTTTATACCTGGGTTGTGAATGTCCTCAAAGGTAACATGGAAATTTAGAATTTGTATTTTCAATGGAAAGATAGTGAATACTATTTTGGACATGTTGAATTTGAGATGTAAATGAGATATCTAGTTTGAAAACCCCAATAGGTTATTTGTGATATCAGCTTGCAGTTCAGGTAAAAATCAAGGACTAAATTTCCAATTATGCATAAAGTGGATACAATGTTTATACCTTTTGAGTCAGAAGCTCTATTGATGAATGTATAACCCAAGAAAATATTTGACAGAAAGAATCCATATGCAGCAAGATATTTAACATCCACTTTTTTGATAGCAAAGAAATTGGAAATAAAGTAGATGCCTGTTGATTGGAGAATGGCTAAGTAAATTATAGTAGTTGAACTTAATGATATATTTCTATTCTATAAGAAATTATGAATATCATGAATACAGAGAAACATGTAAATGTAGGAACAGATGCAAGGTGATTTAAGCCAAGCCAAGGTTTAGGGGAGGGAAAACACAATCATTACAAAAATATAAATGGAAAAATCCCCACAAAATAATTTAAATGAATGTTGAAAGAACACACTTGAACTAAAAAGTGTAATATGAGAAGACACTTTCCCTTATTCTTTTGAAGACATAGAAGGAGGTGCAACAGTGTGGAAAATGTCATATAGCATCAATATTTCCCATGTACTGTTAAGTTCTAATGATTTTTTTCCCCACATTCATCTTTTTTTTTTCCTTTTACAAATTTCTTGTTGTAAGGAATGGTTTTCTGGGAGAAGTGATGGTAAGGCATAAAGGGAATATCTAAGTGATTTAAAAACAAAACTTATCAGTGAAATATTTTTTAAATAGTAAGACTGGATCAATCAATCTGGGAGTAAGTAGCATAAATGTTTTAATTGAATCTATTAGAAGATTAAGTTGGAAGATATAGGGGAAAAAGAGAAAATGCCCAGAATACAGCCCAGGACAATAGATATGACATGGATGATGACCCAGCATTGACTTTGTGTTCTAAGTTCCTTTTCTAAGGGCTAAGTTCCCTTCCAGCTCTAACACTTGATCATCTGTATTCTAAGATCCTGTCTAACTCTGACTCTTGATGTTCAAAGTTCCCTTCTACTTGTAATATTCTATCAATGTGCAAATTTCCAAGCTTCATAGATGCACAAAAAACTCATAGACAGAAAGAATGTCAGCAGTCATCTAGTCCAAACCTATATCTGAACATGGAGCATCATTTTGTGCAAACTCCTCTGGAATCTTCATCTGCAAAACAACTCTGATGAGGTTACAACTTTGTGAACTCCTTTCAACAAAAGGTTGTTCAAATTTGTGGATCCTATTACTAATTCACTTTTGAGAACCACGAATACAAAATATAGGAATCCTTTGCAGTAAGTTAACCCAGAATATGAACATACATATTTACCACTACCACCACAACCACCAAGACAAGTAATTTGGTACTTTTCAAACAAATTGTGGGCTTTTCCCAAAGACCATAGGATTTCGTCAACTATGATCTCTGACATGGCAGTTAGGTGGAGCAGTAGATAGAGTGCCCAGGCCTGGAGTTAGAAAGACTCCTCTTCTGCAGTTCAAATTGGCCTTAGGCATTTGTTAGCTGTGTGACCCCAGGGAGTCACTTAATCCCATTAGCCTCAGTTTCCTCATCTGTAAAATGAGCTGGAGAAGGAAATGTCAAATCACTCCAGTATTTTTGCCTAGAAGACCTTAAATGGGCTCACAAAGAGTGGGACACAACTGGAAAATGGCTGAACAACAACAAATGATCTCTGAGGATATTTTCATTTACAAAAATAAACCCGAAGTCACAGTTCACTTTCTAGAATGCAACAATTATGTAAAATTTTCTGAATTAAAAACTATGAATTAGTCCCACAAAATTAGTTATTAGTTAAAATAGCTTTGCAAAGTACAATTAGTTTTATAGTGAAATACGTTGTTGGCTGTTATTACTACTTCTATTGCTTTATTGCTGTTGCTATTGTCATTGCTGTGGTTTTTTCAGGTACAGTAAGAAATATGGTGGCAGTGAGCATACTAATTAACATTTTACTAAGTGCTAGCTTGAATGACTACCCTGTAGATCTTCACCTCATGTGACTAGCCACAAGTTATCACAGTGAAGTTCTATAACATTTTACAAGTGTTTGCTCATACTACATTAATGCACTGTTTTGTTTTTGTTTTTGTTTTTCAGAATTATGTTCTTGGGAGCTTCCCATAGCTTCTAGGCTGAAATTTCCTGTAGAGTTTTTAAATAATAGATCTTAATCAACTTTTCTCTGAACTCTTTGAAATGCGATCTTTGGAAATCTGTGGCAAACTTCAGATATTGCCTAGTTATTCCATCTTTGTCACAGATCTTGAGATGGAGTGGTCGGTCGGTCTTCTAGAGCAACTAGTTGATTTCGCTGAAAATCCAGTCCAAAACAGAATGCTCCTTTGTTAGTTCTCCCACCTTTTGGAGGATGAGATTACCTTTTAAATGAGTCAAAAATAAATGAACTGCTCTGTTTTATTTTGTCAGTGAGAAAATTTTGGCAGGTGTTCAGATAATTGAATCCTACCATCACTACTGTAGGATCCTGCCATGCCAGCCTTATGATCTGCATGACACTTTCTATGTCTGTTTCTTCTTACTGCCCAGATGGTCTGTAATATATTCTGATGACAATATCACTTCTTTCTTTCTTTTTAATTTTGGTCTTACATTGATCTTTCAGTTCTTCAATTGTTTTTCCTACTATTTACAGCTTCTAGTCCCTGGAGTTTTGTACGTGACTATTTTCTTAAATATATCATCTTTTGAATAAAAAGTTTCCTTCAAGAGCCATATTACAATCTTGGCTTTCATCCCATCAAATCATCTTAAGGCCTAGGAGTTCAAAATTACTTCTTTATATTATGATGCTTAATTTGCCTCTCTCTTATCCTTACTTGATACACCTGAAAATTCAGGGTGATTGTCACCTGAAAGCTTGAGTTTTATTGCTGGTTCTTGTATTTTCTTCCTTGTTTACTTCAAAGTATCTCAATTCTTCCTATAGTGTATTTTCAATGGTGTTTAGTTTGGTAGATATAGATAGATTCATCTGGGGTGCATTTGTGTGTCTATATGTGTTGTTTGAAGATCCCATCTAGCTCTGACCCTCATATTCAAAGTTCAATTCCATCTATAAAATTCTATGAATATATGCAGAGAGATGAGTAGGCTAAGTGGAAGAAGGAGACTGTTCCAGTCACAGGGAATAGTCAGAGAGAATGCTCTGAGGTGAGATATGGAAAGTCTTGTTAGTGGAATAGCTACAAAGCCAGTGTCACTAGATGGAAGAATATATGTTCTAGGCAAACATATGTTGGGAAGGTATAAGAAGGCTGGAAAGGTATGAGTGAACAAGTTTATGAAGGGCTTTGAATACTAAACAGAGCATTTTGTATTTGTTCCTGGAGGCAATAGGAAACCAATGGAATTTGTTGATTGGTGGTAGGGTGGGGTGTTCTCTGATCGTACCCGTGTTTCAGGAAAATCACTTTAGTGACTGAATGGAAGATGAATTGGAGTGAGGAGAGACTAGAAGCACGTAGAGTCACCAGTAGGCTATTTCAATAATCCAGGTGGGAGGAGATAAGGTCTTGCACTAGAGTGTGGCAATGTCAGAGGGGAGAAAGGAGGGTATTTGAGAGATGTTGAAACTGGGAAATAAGCAGGCCTTGGCAACAGTTTAGATCTGAGAGGTAGGAGATAGTGAGGGATTCAGGATGACTTCTAAGTTATGAGCCTGATGGATAGTGTTGCCTTCTCCAGTAACAGGGAGGTAGAAGGTGGTGTGAGTCTTTATTGGGAAAGATAATGGCTTCTATTTTGGATATACTGAGTTTAGGATGTGTACTGAACATCCATTTTGAGATGTCTGAGAGAAAGTTATAGATGTAAGACTGGAGTTCAGCAGAGAGATTGGGCAGAAAAGGTAGATTTGGGAATCAACAGCATAAAGATGGTCATTAAATCCACGGGAGCTGATGAGATTACCAAGTGAAATAGTATAGAGGGAGAAGAGAAGAAAACCCAAAACAGAATACTGAGGGATGCCACCCATGATTAGAGGAGGTGATCTAGAGGAAAATCCAGAAAAAGAGACAGAGAAGGAGCCATAAGATAAGTAAGAGGAAAATGAGACAATGCTGTATGTACCAAAGATCTAGAGAGAAGAGAGTATCAAGGAACAGAGAGTGATCAATAGTGTCAGAGGCCACAGAGAAGTCAAGAAGAGTGAAAATTGAGAAAATATTATTGGATTTGGTAATTAAGAAATCATTAGGATCTTTAGAGAATGCAGTTTCAGTGCAATGATAAGGGCGGAGAAGAGTTATAAGGGGTTAAGAAAAAACTGAGAGGAGAAAAAGTAGAGGCATTTACTGTACATAGCCTGTCTAAGGAATTTAGCAATAAAGGGTAGAAGAGATAGGGGGTGGTAGTTAGTAGGGATAGAAGGATCAAGTGCCTGTTGGGGTTTTTTAATTGTTATTTTTTTTCAGGATCAGGAACACATGGGCATATTTATAGGTAGTAGGAAATGAGGCAATAGGCAGAGATTGAAAATAAATGAAAAAGTGAGAGGACAGAATAGACAATCTATTGAAGGAGATGGTATTGAAATGCATCACTTGAACAAGAAGAGGGGATAGCTTTAGTAAGGAGCATGGTCACTTCATTATGTGGGACAGGGGTAAAGGAAGAGAAAGTAGTAGAAGGCACCTGAGTGATAAATGAGAAAAATATTAGAAAAGGGTGTTTTTTTTTACAATGAGTTGCCTCATTTTTGTCTGTAAAATATGAGGCAAGGTTTTCAGCTGAGAGTTGAGAGTAGAGATATGATGGGCAGTTTGAGGAGGGATGAAATTTTTGTAAGAATCAATGTGGAGAGTGGGATAGTGAGTTGATAAGGGAGGTAATATAGGATTGCCTAGTAGCAGTGAGTGCCCAGTTGAGGTACGTAACATAAATTTATAGTAGACCCAGACAGAATGGTTTCATGATTTCCTCCATCTTCATTAGCAGTACCTGTACATGAATGAAGGTGCTGGATAGTGGAAGTGAGCCAAGGCTGAGGCTTAGCTAGGCATGATCAGCAATATGTTAAGGGGGCAAGGAATTCAAGAGATGATCAAAGTGTAAAGCTAAATTGGTTCTGTAAGGAGTAAAGCTCTGGAGAAGTTCAGGGGATATCGCCTGAAAGAGAGTTGAGGGATTGAAGGCATTGGAGGTAATGGTGTCTATAAAGGATAGAATTATGTGAGGAAAGGCAGAGAGGTGAAAAGTCAATTGATTATGGTCACATAAGGAGATTTCAGAATTTTTAATTCTGTGGTATATGGCAAAATCAAAGGTATGACCATCTTTATGTGTGACTGTGGGTTGCATGGAAGAATAGCTCATAGGAGGAGAGTAGGTTGAGGAACTGAGTAGTTAGGTTGAGGAAGAAACAATATATATGCTGAAGTCACCTGGTGTGAGGACAAGAATTGGGGAGGAGAGAAAAGTTGTAAAGAGAAAATAAGGGTGGGGGGGGAGTGACCTGAGAGTCTGTAGACAATAGCTACCAAGACTTCAATTAGGTGGTAGATGTGAATAATGTGAACCTCAAAGGAAGAGATTAGAGATAGAGGAAGAGAAAGAACCTAGAAGTGGTAATGGGGAGCAAGGAGTATGACAACCATTCTACTTCAACTAATAAGTTCAGGTAAGTGAGAGAAGGATACAACCAGTACTCGAAAGGCTGGTCAGGAAAACTGTGTTACTAGGTATGAGAATATTCATCCCTACCTTCAAAGGACTGGCACAGCAGGAAATGGGAGGCCTGAAGTCAAAGGCAGGGTTGTTCTTTACACTGAACGTTCTCTACAACCCAGCTTGGGGATTGGGTTTCATCAGAAGGTAGAAAATGCCTGGTGCTGCTATAGAGGAAATGTTTGCTTTAGGGCAAATGTAAGATGCCTGGTCTGGCCTTAGCAACCTTTCCTCAGGTGAGGAGTAATGTACACATGGTTTGAGATCTGCTTACCTAAGGAGGCTAGATATGAGGCAACAGGAGCAGTAAATTTCAACCTAAAAAAAGTTTCAAAAGTGCTAATTGCAAATATGGGATTTCCACTATGGGAACATTAGAGAACAAGTGTGCCAACATACAGCATGTAGCTCCTTAAATGTCTTTCCCCTGTCCTCACCCAAACAAAAGAAAAAGCGACTCAACCAAGCCTGGAATAGCTCTGGAGTCCACCTAGCTTACAGATGAATAGAACTGTAATGAAGCACAATTTTCCTCAGAAAATGAAAAAAAAATCCAATGAATGGAAAATTGAGGTTACAATGTGTGCATTGAGAAGTAATAGTTATTTGCGTATTGAATTCACCAAAAGGAAAATTTGAAAATGATGAAGTGCATTCAGACAAAAAACTAGAAAGCTGGGAAGATGAAGAGTAGACTCCAACAGACTTATTGTCCATTGAAAGCAAATATAATTGCAAAGGAATTGTTGGGTTTGGTGATATAGAATTGAGAGAAAAGGTAAGGCACTATTGATGACTTTTTTGTTAAAGAGTTATACTGGCTATGTCTCCTGACAGGCGACATTCTCAAAGGGGGCAAGTGAAAAAAAATCAGAGCTCACTGGGTATAAGATTATGAGTATTCAAAAATTAACAATTCATGGCCAACTTTGCACTTTAGCTCATCAGCTGTCAGACCATCCACTAACAAGGCAACAAATAATGTATACCCCAAATTCCCAAAACACTGAGTTAAAAAAAAAGAAATGATTCCCTTCCTTAGACTCTCCTGGCACTTCCACTAAAACTAAGTCACTGCTTGAAGACAATTGAGCAATTGCAAAAAAAAATAAAATAAATAAAAACAAAAACAAGACACATCAATATCTTTTTGTTGTTACTCTCATAATGATGACCCTAAAACCTTGGAGTGGATTTGGATACCCTGGAACACAAAATCACAAGTAAGAAAGATTATTTTTTCCAACTCATATTTGCTTTCTTTTTCTGTTTTTTTTTTTATTTTACTTTTTGGAGGATTATCAGCCTCACCCCTTTGTTATCCCCCTCCAATTAATTAAGATCCAAATTAAGCAAACATTTATTAAGCACCAACTGTGTATCAAGCTCCATTTTAAGCCTTGAAGATTGAAGTATGGAGAACATAATTGCAGTCTCTAGCAAGGGGATCAGACATAAAATGAGATGAATCATTGCGTATAAGTTTAAGATTTACATAATATTCTCATCACAATAACCTTGTGAGGGAAATAGTGTGGGTATGATTGGCCCCACTTTATAACTGAGGGAACTGAGTCTCAGAGAGGTTAAAAGACTTGCCCAGATAGACACAAGTAAGTGATAGATGCAGGTATCCTGACTCTAAATATATTCAAATAATTGTAATATAAGTAAAATGTGACATGTATGTGAGAGAGGTCAAATGTAATGATATGGAAAATGTGATCAGAGGAGGGCATAAGTTCATTTATAACTGAAAGCATCTAGAATGTCTTTATTAAATAAAGTTCATGTGGCTAATATATGAAAGAAAGGGATGATTTTATCTGGTGAATTATGAAAGGAGGCATGTTTCAAGCATGAGGAATGGATAGAACAATTCATTTAAATTCAGTAAACATTTATTAAGCACCTGCTGTGCGAAAGGTGCTGTGCTAAGTTTTGGGGATAAAAACAAGAAAAAAAGACACAATTCCTGCTCCAAAAGAGCTTACAATCTAGTGGAGGAAGACAATATAGAAAATTATGCTGAAAAGCAGGGGTATCATGCTCCATGGAGTTAAAGCCAAGCAAGCATTGCTGCTGAAGGTAAAGAGAAAAGGTGTACATGTGGAAGCGGGCAGGGCAAAAATTGCTAGCTGGCCCAATAGAATAATGTATACATAGAACAGATGAAAGAGACCATGATAAGCCTGGAAAGGTAGGTAGGAATGACACTGAGGGATCACGAAGACCAAGAAAATTCAACGTAAGACATCACAAACTTCCTGTATTGTTCAAGGAAACAAAGGTGAAAAATGGCAATGCCTTCCCTCAGGGTTCTTTCCCTTCTGTCTGATAAGCAATGGGGAGCCTCTGAAGATTTTAAGCAAGGGAACGATGGGATTAGAACTGTAGTACAGCAGAAAGAGTCCTAACTCTGCAGTAAAAACGCAGGGTCAAAGCCAACCTCTGAAGGGTACTACCTGTATGACCTTGGGCAAGCGAAATGACTAGGTTTCAATTGTCTCATTTTAAAATGAGACTGTTAGACTAGATAGTTTCTGAGATCCCTTTCAACTTTAAATCTATGGTCCTATAATTCTGAAATTACTTTCAGAACTTAAATTTCTCAAGGAAACAAGCATTTATTATGTTACAAATATGTAGCAGGTATTATACTAAGTGTTTTACAAATACAATCCCATCTGGTCCTCACAGGCATCCTAGGAGGCGGGTACTGTTATTATTGCTATTTTGTTGTTGAGTAAACTGGGGTAGAGATGCCCCTGCTTTTCAGCATCATTTTGTATATTGCCTTCCTCCATTAAACTGTAAGCTCTTTTAGAGCAGGAACTTTATTTTTTTTTTTGTATTTTAATCCCCACACCTTAGCAGAGTACCTTGCACATAGCAGCTGATTAATAAATATTTACTGAATTTAACTGAATTGTGCCTAGAGTCACACAGCTAGTAAGTTTCTAAGATCTCATGTGTCAGATCTTCATGACCTGAGTTCATTAGCACTGTATAGTTCTTCTTTGACCAAATCATATTTAACCTCATAGCTTAATTATCTGTGTATATGTAGTTTTCCTTACCTATATCCTCATTAGATATAAAGAACATGGTCTATGTCCCTTTGCATCTGTGCACCTCCAAAGCCTCTCATGGTACCTTACACATAGCTAGGACAAAATTATTGTTAGTAGTTTAAACAAAAGAGTTGAATTGAAGCTTGAGGGATACACCGTAGAGAAGAAAGACTAGAGAAAAGAAGTCCATATGATAATTATTGCATATATTTTTGGAAGTCGTGAAGGCCTGAATTAAACAAGTGTTAGTAGAAATAGAAAGGAGAACACAGATGTGAGAGGTATCGTGAAGGCATAATTGACAAGACTTATTAATAGATTTTTTTGTGACAGAAAAGGCAAAGACAAAAGAAGGGTTTGAGCTTTTAAAGTTGGGTGAATTGGAGAATGATGCTTTCAACAGGAAAGTTGAAAGGAAAGAAAACTTGGAAGGGCAAATGCAATTTGATCTTAGTTTAGTTTTGTTTTTCAGATATGCTAGATTTTAGTTTTAAGCATGATATGATGCTTTCATTAAGAGAAACAGGAAAGTTGAAAGGAAAGAAAACTTGGAAGGGCAAATGCAATTTGATCTTAGTTTAGTTTTGTTTTTCAGATATACTAGATTTTAGTTTTAAGCATGATATCTAAGTAGAACTATTTGGTAGTTACAGAAATGTGAGACTGACACTCATAGGAGAGATCAGGTATGAAGGTATAGGAGAAAGAGAAGAGAATAAATATTTGCTAATGTCCTCCTATATGTGAGGCACTGTGTGAAATATTTTACACGTATTTTCTCACTTGATCCTCACAACCTAGGATGTAGGTGTAATTATTATCCTCATCTAAAAGTTGATAATTGAAGTCATGCTATCATATAAGATCACCTAAGGAGAAGTAAGGGTAGATGCTAGGGAGTTACCTACAACTGAGTGCTATAGGACAAAGAACAATCACGAAAGGAGACAAAGACGGTATACTCAATCATTCTACAAGCATTTGTAAAACACCATTCATGTGCACCACTATTTATATAAAGTGGTAAGTTCTAGGGATGCAAGAAAATAACAAAAATAATCTCTACCCTATCCGCTTCCCCTCCTATTCCCCTGTTAAAGTCAAATGTCTATATTCAACTGTGTATAAATATTCTTCTCTATTTGCACCAATTCCAACGAGAATGAGGTTCAAGAATCGTCCCCTCCCATTTTCCCCTACATTCTAAAAGCCCTTTCTTACACGTGCCTTTTATGTGAGAAAAATTTCACATTTTACCTCTCCCTTCCTCGTTCTCCCAGTACATCTCTCTTTCTCACCCTTCCATTCTTTTTTTTTTGAGATCACCCCAACATAATTGACTCATGCTCTTGTTCTCTATTGTAGATTTTTTTCTGGCTGCCCTAATATGATAAAGTTCTGAGAAGTTACATATATCATCTTCCATATAGGAATGTAAGCAGCTCAACCTTAATGAATCTCTTATAATTTCTCTTTAATGCTTATATTTTTTTATTTCTCTAGTCTTGTATTTGAATGTCAAATTCTCTATTTAGCTCTGTATTTTCATCAGCAATGCTCGAATATCCTCTATTTCATTAAATACCCATTTTTTTCTTTTGAAACATTATGCTAAGTTTTTCTAGGTAGTGTTTTTTCTTTTTATTGATTATAGTAAACATTTCCCAGTTACTTATAAAAAAATAATAATCTTTTTTTTTTCTTTTTGAGTTTTAAAATCTCTCCCTCCCACTCCTCCTTGAGAAGGTAAGCAATTTTATGTCAATTATATATGTGAAGTCATGCAAATCATTTCCATATTAGCAATGTTGCAAAACAAAGTATAAGCAAGATAAAACAATAAAAATAAAAAAAAATTTAAAAAGTATTCTTCACTCTGCATTTTGAGTTCATCATTTCTTTCTTGGAGGTGGATAGTAGCTTTCATCATGGGTCTTTTGTAATTGTCTTAGATCAGGGCTGTCCAACCTTAGGCTTTTATTGAAACAATAGAAAATATATTTTTATTTGCCATTTTAGTGAGAGTTCTGACGTAGCTCAGCTTCCTTTACTAAAGCATTTATGTACATTTCTATGCTTGTAGGAGAGCTGCATGGGGGCTGCATTTTGGAAAGCCCTGGTTAGATCATTGTCAAACAGACTATTTGTTTTTCCCAAAGAAAAATTCTAGAATTATGTCAACTACAATGATCTTTGATAGTATAGCTAGGTGGAGCAGTGGATAGAGTATTGGGCCTAGAGTGAGGAAGACACATCTTCCTGAATTCAAATCTGGCCTCAGACTCTTACTAGCCATGTGACTGTGGCCAAGTAACTGTTTGCCTCTGTTTTGTCCCCTATAAAATGAGCTACAGCATGAAATAGCAAACCACTCCAGTGTCTTTGCCAATAAAACTCCAAATGGGTTCATGAAGAGCTGAACATGACTGAAAAAACCTGAACAATGGATATATTAGTAACAAGATTGTGCAAGAGAGTGGGTAATGACGAGAGCAAGCATTAATTAAGTGCCTAATACATGCCAGGCCCTAGACTTTAGTCTTTATAAATATCTCCTTTGATCATCGCAACAACCCTGGGAGGTAAAAACATCCTTTTCCCCATTTCATAGTTGAGGAAACATAGCCAGATAAGGATAAGGACCTTGCCCAGGGTTCTATAGCCCAGGGTATCTGAGAGTGCATATATGTCAGATAGGGTGGTGGGAAATATGTCAGGAGTAAATTGTGTTACAAAACAGAAGACAGGTGACACTAACAAGGACAGGATAGCTAAAATTGACATTTACTGAAGAGAAGGAAAGAAAGAAAGAGAACTGTGAAAAGGATATTAGCAATGATAATTAAGAGGTCATCAGTGACCTTGGATAATTAAAGCCAGAATGTAATGGATAGAAAGAAGGAGAGGGAGAAAACGCGATATTAAGTTAGACTTTCTAGAGCTTGGCAATGAAAGGAAAGCATTACAGTATCTTGAGGGGTCAACAGGGTCACCAGAATTTAAAGACAAAAATACATAAAACAATGCTTCATATTTTCTTTGTCTTTTAGTGAACCATACATTAATGAAAGTCTGTCATTTGAATTTCCAACAAGTCTGTGAAATTGCTCATTCTTTTAGCCTTTTTGTCACTTTCAGTTTTATTGATGGGCTTTGTTTTTACAGTACTTACATTTACAGATTACTCCCACTTTGTGAGAATTCTCTTTTAACAAGGCAAAACAATTAAGTAAAACAAATGATATAACAATCTCATTCAAAAGTACATAAAATATTTCACATCTGGAGCTCCCCCCACCTCCCTATTTTTAAAATGAATAGGCATTTATTTTCTCACCCCCACACCATTAAAAAAAATTACTTGTAACAAATATGCATAGTCAAACAAAACAATTACCCCCAATCCAGTCTTTATTTTTAACTGAATTCAAAACCCATCAGGACATCTTTCCTGATTGAAACAAGTCTTCCATATTCCCTGACACTCAACTAACTTTTTTATTGTCTTAATATACGTTAATTTAACTGATATTTCTTCAGGGGAGGGAGTGTATTTATCCTCACATGAAAAAAGTTCCATAGCAAATCATTTGTGATCCTTGGTCTTCTCATTTGTAAAATGAGGGAAATGTACTGCATCATCTTCTTGGTTTAAATTGTTTTTCTGCTTTAGAAAAATTGTTCCTTATATTGTTTCTTTTTACATTACCTTCATTTGCTAATGCCTCCACTTTCCTCCCCTACTCAGGGAGCCATCCCTTATAACACATGATGAAAATGTAAAAAAAAAATCCAAAAAAAATCAGGAAAACTAACCCATCAACCCTTTCTGACAATGTTTGCAATATTCCAGAACTAGTCTCCACTCCAGCATTTGGGTTTTTTTAATGATGTTTCTGATTTCCTTTGCAATTATTTTGTTGTAAGTGTCATATATATTTTTTTCTTCAATTTGCTTACTCATTCTGCATAAGTTCAATAGTGTCATGGAGAGCACAGAAGTTTAATAATAACCTATCTCCTATTCAGGAGGCTGACCTTACAAAGGCCCCCAAACTGTGATTCCTAATAAAGTTAGAGGTAAAAATTTGGGATTGGAAAGAAGATTGTTTGGTTCATTTGCTTTTTCTTCCCATTTATGTTAGTACTCAGTATTTTCTTTTTCTTTTCTTTTTTTCCCTAAAATTTTAAATAGATCTTATTCTCCAGGACAAAAATTGCATTTCCTCTTGTTTACAGTCCTGATAAAGTACAATATTGTTCACTACTCCCTCTCTGCACATATTCAAGTATTCAGAATGCCCAGATTTACACAGTAGTTTAAATGTCACTTTAAACTGCTGCTGCTGCTGCTGCCTTGGCTACAGATTTTAGTCCTTCAATTTTTAGAAAGCTGCATGGAATGTTCTTCTGGTGCATTTAGTTGACCTCTTCAATAGTGGGTCCAGAAGAAGTACCTCCAGATGGGGCTGTGCAATCCCCTGGGAACCCCAAAGGCATGCCTTTTGGCATGCCCTCTGCACCCTGGTACAGCTTAATAAAGATGTGGTTGTAGACCTTCTCCAATAGATAGATGGAGGATGGATTAAAGTTAATAGACTTGAAGTAGGGAGATCCAATAATGGCCTATAGTGACAGTCTAGGCATGGGATAATGCAAGCCTGGTTCAGGGTGATGACTCTATGAATGGGGAGAAGGGGACATATGTAAGTGATACTGTGACAAGAGCAACAGCAAAACTTGGAAACAGATCGAATCGAGTGTGACTATGGAAGAAAAACTGGGGATGACTCCAAGATTGTGATCCTGAATGACAGGGAAGATAGTGATATCCCAGAGAGTAAAAGTGAAAACAAAAAGAGGAAATAAGATTGCGGGGAAATACGAGTTCCTCTTTGGACATGTTGAGTTTGAGATCTCCATGGAATTCCCAGTTTGAGATATCAAAAAAAGCAATTTCTCATGTGAGACTAGAGCTCAGGAGAGATGTTAGGGCTGGACATAGAGATCTGAGGTGGTAGTTAAAGTCAAAAGAGCTGATGATATCATCAATGAAGATAATATATAGAGAGAAGTGGGCCCAAGACAGAGCTTTCATGTGCACCCATGGTTTGTGGCTGTGACCTAGATAAAGATCCAGCAAAGGAGACTAAGAACCTAAAAAAAAATACTGACACTGGAAGAAAATTTGAATTAAGATATTAAAATGTGAGTCTTGGAAGAGATAAAGATCATTTCATCGAATGCCATGAATTTATAGAAGAAAAATAAGGAGGTTGAGGTAAAGGGGTGACTAAAGGTATAAATAAATAATTTTTTCCAGCTAAGTAGGAGCATGAAAGATTCCATCTACACCCCCCCCAAAGTGAGTGACTGGCTTTTCTCTAAAGATTAATATATTTAGCATAGGTAAAATAGCTTTTTTTTTTCCTTTGCTTCCCTCAAACCCAACTTTCTAAATTCATTTGACATTTTTATTTTGTCACCTCTTCTTGATTAGTGGGCCTCTGAAATTTCCTTCTTTTTCTTTGTCCTTTCAAAAGCCCAAAAGTTCTTCTTTATAAAAATTAAGAATCAAGAAAATACTTTTGTTCTAATTTTGAAATGGCACCCTATCCATAAACCCTGCCCAAAGTCATCATATGTTTTTGGTTTAAATAGATCCCTGTTATGTTCATTGTTATTCATCATCTTTCATCAAAAAAGAGATAGAAAAAAATAAGGAATAAAGACATAGCATCCAACTACCGTGTTGCTCAGCAAAATCTCTGATGTTATTTACAAGAGATGTCAAAACTAAATGAAGTAGAAAACAGTGTTTAATGTTTGGTCTTGACTCAAAGTAGGAATAGGGAGTAGACATGTGATTTCATTAATATTCTAACCTGTTGGATACATACAGTCAGTCAATCAGGGCTCAATTACATATTAAGCACTTGCTGCATGCCAGGGACTAAACTAGGCATTAGGAATAAAAATATCAAAAAAGACAATCATTCTCCTCAAGGACATCACAATCTATTGGAGAAGACAACACATGAAAGCACAAAAAGAGCATGAAAAGTGGGTAGGAGTTAAGTACCCATTGTGGCAACATGATGGGGAAGTCTAAAAGTGGAACTTATTTGCCACTGTATAGTAAATGAAGAGAAGGCTAGCCTGGGTACCCTCCTTAAATGGAGTTTTTAAGAGGAACTTCTTGATTTGCCCTCCCGTCAGAGGTCCCAGGGGCATAAAGTATTTATCAGGTGTGAGTACAAAGGCTGAAGTGATATTACAGTATGATGAGATTCCTGTTTTTAAAATGAAGCGCATGATACCACAGAGAAAATCAATTGTATTAAAATACAGTTATCAAAAAATAAAGAAAAGTCCTTGGATCCAGGGTCTTGAATCTCTAACTCAAATTTACTTATTTTATAGATTTAAAAAAAAAAACTATTTCACAAGAAATCCACTTGAGAGGTCAAATAAAAGGATGATTTTTAGTAGTTATCTATTAGTACGTGGTGAGGTTCTTCAAGCCTTGGCTCTGTCTATAGAGTGTTGGGGCCAGAGTCAGGAAGACTTCTCTTCCTGAGTTCAAATCTGGCTTCAGACCCTTACTAGCTGTGTGACCTGGGAAAGTCACTTTACTCTGTTTGCCTCAGTTTCCTCATCTGTAAAATGAGCTGGAGAAGGAAATGGCAAACCACTCCAATATTTTTCCCAGGAAAACCCCAAATGGGGTCATGAAGAGTTATAGTGACTGAAGCAGCTAAACAACAACAGCATTTATACTTATTAACCCAGTATCTTTTGTTGTTGTTGTTGTTGTTTAATGTTCCTAATATTTCGCTCAAGGGAAAAAGGAAACCAGATTCATTTACTTCTTTAGCTGGTAAAATGACACAGGCATATTCTAATCACAATTAATAGATAATTTCCTCAAGAAATTCTACTGCTATCAGGCAGTTCTTTGACACAGTAACAAGGTAGTCTTTCTTACCAAGGATTTCAGCCTTATTACAGATTCATTGTATTTCAAAGGGATCCATGACGGCATCCAATAAAATTTCACAAATATCCTTGCCTAATTGAAGTGGAAGTAAAATAAATGGCTGGCACCCCAGGGAAATGTATCCAACAATGGGGTTCTTGTACCTCAGTATTACTTATCAGTGAAACACATAACCCCTTCCACAGAAGCTATTGTGTTGAATCTAATCTGATGGTCTTCCCTGAGGGACCCAAGGGAGGATGGGAAAATGACCAGATATATTGGGGTATTCCATCTTCTTCTAGAATGCCAGCATTTTCTGTCTGCATCCTCCTCTTATAGTTTACTTACATTGCATTCCAAATGCATTTTTGGTATCTTGAGGCATACTTTTCTGAGTCTCTAAACTTAATGATAGGGAGGAAAAGGACACTGGTAAATGACAATTGAACTATGGCAATTAGAAGCATGGAAACCTTATGCTGGAAGGGATAAGAAGAGGTCATTTCAGAAAACCACAGAAGGTAAGAGCTGGTAGGTACTTCAGAGATCAACAGGTCAAAAAGTGTTTATTTAACAGAAAAGGAAACAAACCTAGAAAAATAAAGTGATTTCCAGAGGTCTCAAAGTTAGCAAATAACAATATAAACATGACTTAAAGTAAAGCCTTCTGATTCTTCGTTTGAAATTGTTTCCATGACACTATACTGCCCATCATGATGGAGTAGATGAATTCTTTAGTCTTGACTGTGAATGCAAAGAGTATTTGGAATAAAATCCATTATAATTAGAGTGTGAAAATGATTGCTATCTTCAAACCTCTGACTGTCTGTCATATATAAGAGGGAGTAAATTTAGTCTTTTCAGACTCAAAGGATAGGATTTGAAACAAGAGTAAAAGTCATGGTGAACTAGATTTAGGTATCATGTGAGGTAAAAGACTTCCTAAATTTTAGAAATATCCAAAAATGCATTCATCTGCCTCTGGACATAATGAGCTTTTCATCACCAGAATTCTCCAAATAGAAGCTAGGTATTTGTCACAGAAATAAATGAGAAAACATGCTATAATGGGAAAAAGAAAAATCAGATTCTAATCTATCTTCAAATTTTACTAAATCTGAGAACTTGGATAAATGAGTTTGGTCTTTGAGTAAAATTATTCAATGGTTTCCAATGGATGAGAACCTGTAAAATGGGGACAATTTACAGAAGAGGATCTACAACATCGAGATAATAGTACTTATATCAGCCAATCCTTCCTCAGACACTTTACTGGCTGTGTGACCCTGGGAAAATAGCTTCATTTATCTAGGCATCAGTTTCATCATCTACAAAATTAGAGAGTTGAACTTGACATCATCCAATTGTCCCTCCATCTCTAAATCTATGATTTTATAACCCTAAAAGGCTCTCTCCTTTTAAAAGGGAGAACACTGTAGAATGATAAAGCAAGGTCCTGTGAAGATGGTAGGGCTAGGGCCATAAGTGAAAAATGAGTAGAATTTGTAGTGGCGTTAGGGAGATGAGAATGACAAGGACTTTGAGAACTTTGAGAACTAATTTTAGATAGGACAATAAAATACAAAGTTTTAGCTTTCAGCCTTAAAATGACTATGATATTTTGCTTACAAGTTTCACTTCATACTTCAATCAAATTAAATTGGCTTTTCTGCACAGCAATTTGGGGAAATACCAGGCCCACCGGGATCAAATGAAAAGCAGATGTGGTATAATTTGCAATTCTCATGTGCCCCTGAGGGTTATGACATTTCCAATTTAGTGATACTTTGGGGTAAGAAAAACATATCTCAACAATTAAGCCACAATATATAGTTCAGCTCAAAATGATAAAACCACAATTTGGGGGCTGCAATGAAGTATTTTGGCAAACTTATGGAAAAAAAAACCAACTCTTTAAATTTAAACATTTTCTTTGGAAAGTTGCAGATTTCAAACCTATTTTTTGCAATTGATCATTCACGACACTCAGAAATATTCCTGGTTTTTGAACAGCTGGTTTCTTAAAATACTGCAACATTAACTTGCTTACTTACCCATACCTATCCCCATAAATAATGTTATGCTGTCAAAGATTTTGGCATAAAAAGTCCTATTTCAGCACTTCCTGGAATGTGTGTATAATTCATACATACACATGTATATATGTATAATGTATATATATATATATATATATATATATATATATATATAATGTATGTGTGTGTGTGTGTGTGTGTGTACTTGATGAAAGCAAAGTAAGGTGAAGAAAAAGTATATTAAATTTATGTTGCTACTTCCCAGGAACATTCCGTTTCCAGATCTGCTTCTGACTTTCTGAACTTTGCTATTTTTTTTAGTTGCTATCTCACCCTGAAATTTTGCCCATTGCTTGGGGCCTTCTATCACAGGAATATTGATGATCCCCTTCAACCTCTTAACACTAGAACATCCTTTCATTATACTGGCCCCTTTCTCCCATTGGTGAATAGCTCCAGAGACTTCCATGTTGAAGAGGGTGGACTCAAGCCATCCAAGTTTTTTTTTTGGTGGGGCACCCTCTTTATTTTTTTAAATTTTATCATTTTTAATTAATATTTCAGTTTTCAACATTGATTTCCACAAAATTTTGAGTTACAAATTTTCTCCCCATTTTTACCTTCCCCCCATTCCAAGATGGCATATATTCTGATTGCCTTGTTCCTAGTCAGCCCTACCTTCTTTCACTTCATTCCCCCCGATCCCCTTCCTCATTAGTTTCTTCTAGGGCAGGATAGATTTCTATGCCCCATTCCCTATATATCTTGTTTCCCAGCTGTATGCAGAAAACAATTTTTTTTGAGCATCGGCTTTTAAAACTTTGAGTTCCAACTTCTCTGACGTCTTCCCTTCCCACTTGCCCTCCCTAGGAAGGCAAGCAATTCAACATAGATCACACATGTATCATTATGTAAAACACTTCCACAATGCTCATGTTGTGAAAGGCTAACTATATTTCCTTCCATCCTATTATGTCCCCCTTTGTTCAATTTTCTCCCTTGACCCTGTCCCTTTTTGAAAGTGTTTGCTTTTGATTACTTCTACCCCCTACCTGCCCTCCCTTCTATCATCCTCCCCCTTTTTTATCCCCTTCCCTTAACGTTCCTGTGGAGTAAGATACCCAATTGAGTGTGTATGTTATTCACTTATCAAGCTGAATCCAATGAGAGTAAGATGTACTCATTTCCCCTCACCTGCCCCCTCTTCCCTTCCAAAAGAACTGCTTTTTCTTGCCACTTTTATGTGAGATAATTTACCCCATACTATCTCTCCCTTTCTCCTTCTCTCAATATATTCCCCTCTCACCCTTTAAATTTATTTCATTTTTTTAGATGTCATCCCTTCATATTCAACTCATCCGGTGCCCTCTGTCTATATTCCCTTCAACTCCTCAATTACTGAGAAAGATCTCAGGAATTACACACATCATCTTTCCATGTAGGAATGTAAACATAACAGTTCAATTTTAGTAAGTCTCTTATGAATTCTCTTTCTTGTTTACCTTTTCATACTTCCTTGATTCTTGTATTTGAAAGTCAACTTTTCTATTCAGCTCTGCTCTTTTCTTCAAAAAAGCTTGAAAGTCCTCTATTTTATTGAAAATCCATATTTTTTCTTGGAGCATTACTGAGTTTTGCTGGGTAGGTGATTCTTGGTTTTAATCCTAGCTTCTTTGACCTCTGGAATATTATATTCCAAACCCTTCGATCTCTTAATGTAGAAGCTGCCAGATCTTGTGTTATTCTGATTCTGTTTCCACAATATTCAAATTGTTTCTTTCTGGCTGCTTGCATTATTTTCTCCTTGACCTAGAAACTCTGGAATTTGGTGACAATATTCCTAGGAGTTTTCTTTTGGGTATCTTTTTCAAGAGGTAATCAGTGGGTTCTCTCAATTTCTATTTTACCATTTGGTTCTAGAATATCAGGGCAGTTTTCCTTGATAATTTCTTGAAAGATGATGTCTTTTTTTGATCATGGCTTTCAGGTAGTCCAATAATTTTTAAGTTATCTCTACTGGATCTATTTGCCAGTTCAGTGGTTTTTCCAATGAGATATTTCACATTGTCTTCCATTTTTTTCATTCCTTTCATTCTGTTTTATAATATCTTGATTTCTTATCAAGCCACTAGCTTCTACTTGCTCCAATCTAATTGTTAAGGTGTTATTTTCTTCAATGGTCTTTTGGACCTCCTTTTCCATTTGGCTAATTCTGCCTTTCAAAGCATTCTTCTCCTCTTTGGCTTTTTGGACCTCTTTTGACATTTGGGTTAGTCTGTTCTTTAAAGTGTTACTTTTTTCAGTATTTTTGGGTCTCCTTTAGCAAGTCATTGACTTCTTTTTCATGGTTTTCTTGCATCACCCCCATTTCTTGTCCCAATTTTTCCTCTACTCTTACTTGCTTTTCCAAATCCTTTTTGAGTGCTTCCATGGCCTGAGACCAATTTGTATGTTTCTTGGAGGCTTTTGATGTAGGCTCTTTGACTTTGTTGACTTCTTCTGGCTTTATGTTCAGATCTTGTTTGTCATCAAAAAAGGAATCTAGAATTTGAGTTTGAGTCTGAGTTCATTTTTACTGCCTCTTCATGTTCCCAGCAAACTACTTGACCCTTGAGCTTTTGGTCAGGATATGACTACTTGTAGAGTAGAGAGTACTTTGTCCCAAACTTTAGGGTCCAAGCACTCCTGTTTTCAGAGCTACTTCTACTCCACTGTCACCACAGGCTCTGTCACAACAACGCTCCACCAACCCCAAGGACCGCCAACCAGGACCATAATACAGATCCAAGCAGGGCACAACAAGAGAATCTGCCTTTGTGCCCACAAAATGCTCCTTTCCCTCCCATTGTGATCTGCTTCCAGAATCCTCCCACCATGTGAGCCAGGGACTCTGGAAGCAGCTGATGCTGTAGCTCTGGAAGCAGCCTGAGGTATTTCCTGCTGCTGCCACCACCACCACTACTGCACCACCTCCACTGCCCCCAGGGCTGGTGATCTGGCTGATCTGAACTTAATTCTGCAGTTTCCCCCTAACCTGCTGTTTGGCGTTTGTGGGTTGAGAAGCCTGGTAACTGCCACAGCTCACTGTTTCATGACCCCAAGTCCTGTTGAGGCTTTCTGACTCCAGGTCTCCTCTGTCCTGGCGTGGCCCATGCAGGGCTGCCCTCCACTCTCAGTGCTGTGTAGTAGATCCTTCCCAGCAACCATCCAGGCTCTCCTGGGCTGGAGACCTGTTTCCCCTCTGGTACTTTGAAGATTCTGAAGCTCTAGAATTTTTTCAGAGCCATTTTCACAGGTTTTTGGAGGGATTTGATAGAGGGCTTAAGCAAGTCCCTGCTTTCCAGCTGCCATCTTGGCTCTGCCCCCCCCCACCCCGCCATCCAAGTTTTAATCCTTCTTCAGCTGTACTTCTGGCTTTCAAAAGAATTCCCCTAAATAGGTAGCTTCATTCTTGTCCCATGGCTGCTTTTTCATCTCTCTTCTGTATTCTGTTTTTCTCCATTAGAACATAAATTTTTTAATGTCAGGAGTTGTCTTTCTTTTACCTTTTCTTTGTCTCTTTTGTGCTTAGCACAATGAATGGCATATAATAAGTGCTTAATAACTGCTTGTTATCTTGCCTTGTTATGTTTAAAGCATCCAACCATAAATACTTTGTTGCATCTCATTGATGTATTTTTACATGTAGCATGGAACCTGTTGTCGGTGACTATTCTTGTTCAAATTCATACAAAGTCACCATAGATTTTCATCTCAATATATTAGCAACTTTTCTCTATCTCCCTCAGCAATACTTCCCTAACCACTACTTGCCCTGAAAGACTGACTACAAGACCACAGAGTGACTGTTACATCTCCCCTCTTCACTCTAGAAGTAACCCTGAGGGATTATAAGCTTCTAGTTCTGTTGCTCATAAGCCCCCATTCCAGTGTGCTCCTCACCAACTACTAGTCAAAGTTAAATTATTTTTAGAAAGGGTATTTACTAAAAAGGGAAACTCTAGCATTTCCAGTTTACTGATATACTCCAAATCCTCATTCATGGACAAGGCATCCGAGAGGATGCCATTGATATTAATTTTCACAAAATAGCTATTGTTGGTCATATGATGCGAATTTCTGTTCGTCATTTTATTGGTCTTTGGGCAACTTGCAATTTTAGTTGTTTTTGGTTTTCTTTTCTAAAATGATGGTTTTCCATAATTCACTCAAGAAGAATTTATTATACACATATCAGATCAACAAGACCAACTTTTTTGATTGGCATTTAAAACCTTTCACAATATGGAGCCAAAATACCTTGCCAAGTACATTATACATTAGTCTCCTTTATACACTGTACATATAATCTAGAAAAATTAATCCCTTTGATGATTTTTCTCATGAAAATAGCTTATCAGATCTCCCTCAGTCATTGAGGCTAGAGAGATGATTCTATGCAATAGCTATCCAACACATATTTTATTTATCGCTTTTTTGGACTTAAGATATTATGGGAGAGTCTAAAACAGAACACCTTGAGAGGACAGATGATAGGAAAGGATACATCTCTCTGAGTAGAAAAGTTGGGAGTCGGGAGGCAAAGCAAAATAACAGGTGAAATACCACGTGAATAATTGCATTGTCAATCTGGCAGCACATGGACAATGGAAAGAATTGTTTATATATATATACACATACATATATATGCACATATTGTAATCCTATGTATTTTCTTTTATGTACTTAAAAACATTCTGGTAAGTGATCCATAGGATTTATCAGTCTTCTAAAAGTTTCACAATGGGAGACAGAGAGAGAGAGAGAGAGAGAGAGAGAGAGAGAGAGAGAGAGAGAGAGAGAGAGAGAGAGAGAGAGAGAGAGACTTAAGAATTCATGCCTCAGGCAATTTGGGATGGTTAAAGAGCAAAAATCATAGACACCTAAAATTCTAGCATCTGTTAAAGATGCAGCTTATTTTATATTACTCTTAGGAAATATCAACTTCATCAGCATGTTTCTATGTTTCTTCTCTAGTGTACTGAGCAGCACATAGAAGCAATCATGGGATCTGGGTTTTCTGGCTATGTTTTTCCTTTCCTGGGCACCTTGGGTTGTATGAGAGTGTTTGGTTTCATATTATATTATGGCAAGTAAGGAGGATGGAACCTTCTATTGAGGACTTTATCATTTTAGGGCCATTCAAAGACCACCTTGGCTGCTTTCCACATAGGGCTTATCCTAAGTCCCTACGAGATCACTACAAGATCACTAAGAGGACTTATGTTGGTACCCCAAAGGCAAAAGGAAGTCTTTCAGGAAACATCTTGATCATCATAATTAAAATACTGCTCAATCTCCTGCACTGGGTTGCTTCAAGGGAATATAGAAGAAAAAAAAAGTTGCCCTCAAGATGCAGAAAGCTACAACTTTCATCATTGTTGATAGATAGAGGTGCTAGTAACACAATCATCAACACTTTCATCAATTCATTTCTATTTTGATGGATTTGTGATCTCAGCATTGTGGGTTCTTGTCTCATGTGGTTGTAACCCATCTATATATTTTCATCCTGTACAACTTGTATCCATAGCCTCCAGTTACAGCTTATATAGTTTCCGTACAACATCCTGGGGGCTCTCATGTAGCCCTGAGAACATGATATGGCTAGTTATCAATGCAGTATATAGGGTGTCTATTGGTATATGTGTGTATATATGTGAATATATGCATATATGTGGGTGAATAATATATTTTTAATATATGAATAATATATACTATTAATAATATATTAATATATGAATAATATATTACTATAAATAATATACAAATATATGAATAATATATAGTGTTACATATAATATATAATATATACTTACACATACATGCATAAAGAACTTTCTGAGCTATAAATCATTTTCCTTTTCAGTTTATCAATTAAATCTTGTTACCAATACTAACCTCCCAGTTTCACAGAGTTGTGAAAATAAGAGAAATAATGTATGTGAAAATAGTTTGAGAACTCTCAGATCTGGATAGTTGAGAGGCAGTATTGTTAAAATGAGTTTTCTAAGTAGGTCACTGCCATTGCAGTTCACTTTTAGTTCTTACCCTTTAAAGCCTCAGGATAGTGATCTCTCTTTGGAAATATTAGACAGAAAAATGAACTCAGTGGCTTCTAAGATCTCCTTCACACCCAAGTATCCACATCATTGAGCTTCTCTAAACTGTAGTGGCAAATGGAGGGGAATATAATTTAAACGAGGAAAATCAATACAAAATGTGTACAAATTGGGCAACTATGAGTCAGCCTTGCCAAATCCTTCATTATTCAGTAACTAATATGCTTATTTACACAATACTAGCCTGGAGTTTCTAAACGTTATAGACATTTAGGTTAAGTTTAGTGAATCAAATGAGGTTTTTTTTTTTAAAAAATAGGGCATAACAAATACATTTTAGCTATAAGTACTACAGGATTATATCCAAAAAAATCTCAGAATTCAAGTTACTTTGTAATAGCAAATATAGGTATTGTAAATGGGTTTCTTCACACGCAAAAAAGAAAAAAATCTCAGAATTAACTTCACTTTCCATATGTTAGCGTACTGCCTACAACTAAGTCTTTCTAGTTCTAGCTTTCCCAGCAAGTAATTGCATGGCCTTGCTTATTGCAACTTTCCATTACTTTCTCTGTTTCTATATGTTTCATATCTCTCTAATGAGGAATTTGGACTTTATTATCTCTATGACCTCACCCTCATACAACGTGATATGTTCTAAGGTCCCTTCGAGTTCTTAAAAAAAAAACCAAAACTTTGATTCTGTTATTCTCTATGAACTCTCAACATTTAATATAGTATGACAATTTACAATATTGAAGGGCAGATAATGTCCTTCAGGTTTCATTCCAAATGTACAATCCCTGTGACAAGTCCAAATTAATCATATGTGTGGTTTTCATGTATATTTTATCCAAGAGATAACTGGTAGCATGCTGTTATGGAAAGAACACAGGACCAAAGGTAAAAAAAACTTGGATTCTCTCCCAGTTCTACTACTACCTTTCAGACCTCAAGAAAGTCATTCACACTTTCTTGGTCTCCATTTCCACCTCTGTAAAATTATGAAGGAGGAGGTAAGAAATTACTTTTATGGTTCCATCCAAATTTAATATTTTATGTTTTCTTCCAGTCCTCTGGGTTCTAAACGATTACCCAGTATGTGGAGAATAAACAAGATGAACTAGAAATGGTAGTGCAAGGAATTAAATGTTGTCACAAAGGTATTGTTATTGAGACCTGATAGTGTATAATTCATAAATGGCTACAAAAGGTCATATCAAATTCCAAATTGGGGGGGGAACTCAGTAAAAATTACTGATACTGTAGCATTTTATATCATGAATATATAATCACATGAAGAAATCCACGAATTGGAAGGGAAGGGGAAACATTTTGTTGAAAATCAATGGAGGGAAAAACAAAAGTGAATCCTTGGGAAAACTATGCTACAAATCAAAATAAATGATGATTTCTGCAAACTTCACAATATTGTCATAAACACGAGGAAACAACGGAAAAACTTTAGGATACCTGGTAGAACTCTTTGTTTACCAGATACAGAGTAGTTGATAAAATCTTGTTTTTCTTTGATGCTCTCTTAACTCTTCGAAAGGTAGGAAAGATGTATGATGGTAATTACTATCATGGATCCATTTTTAGACCACAGTGAAAGACTTGTTTCTGAACTTTAAGAAAAACCAGAGCCACGAAATATGTCTGAAGTCTATTTACAATTCGTAATAGTTAAGGATGGAACCTTCCAAATATACTTATGGGATGTACCCCATCCCTGATATTTTCTCTCTCTTCATCTCCATCTCCTTTTCTCTATGATTTCCTTCAAGTCCCAGCTAACATTCCATATTCTACAAGAAATCTTTCCCAGTCCCTCTTAATGCTAGTGATTTTCTTAATTGAGTATCTCTAATTTATTCAGTGTATATCTCTTTCGTATGTAGTTATCTGTATGTTTCCTCCTTCATTAGAGATCTTTGAGAATAGAAACTGATCTGGTATGTAGGATGCTGTTAATAAATGTCTGTTGGCTTATTGGAATTCAAGGACTGATGTGTAATAATAATGTTACTAGTAGCTGCTGTGGAAGTGTAAGGCCAACAACACCAGCACACAGAAGGGCTGCCAGCATGGATTTATTTGATCTGCTTTTCTAAGGAAAGAAACTTTAAAGGCTTAACAATCTCACTTTAATCAAACATACATATATCATTCACTTAATTCAAGGAGAAAAGCCAGCACTCTGATCTTCAGAGCAAATACAAACAGAAATTACAAGCATATATTATATAAATGGAGCAAATAACACAAACCAGTCTATCCGTAGCAATGCATAGTTATCAGAGAAGCACCAACATCTGGGTCTTTCCAAAGCCAGGGTGCTCCAGCAGCTATCCAGAGTCTCCTCTGGTCAAATCATACAACATTCTTCCGGTGAGTGACAACCTCAAACAAAACTCTAACCTCTGAGTTTATATACCATGTTAAGGGTCAAAGGGCATCACAACCATGTGACTCAAACCTACATAAACTAAGCTTTCTTGTTTCTTCAGCAGGTCATCAAAGGATCCAGGATTTAATCAAAGAAACAAAGATATTTGATTACTTCAGTTCTCCAAAAAGGAAAACTAAAAAACGTCCCACCATAATTACCAATACATGATGCCATACACCAATAATTCTAATTGGGAACACAAGGAAGGGACTCGCAAAATAACTGGGTATAGCTGGATAAAGAACTCATTATTAAATTTAGATTCAACAAAATCATGGGAACTCCAGTAAAAATCCAACTCTGATGCCTCATCATGATGTAGTATTACCTTCCGATTCTTAAGGTTATGTCAGTGAAGTAAAAGTGCTGACAAGTCCTACTAGATATAGACCTTGAATGGAACCTCTGTTTTCCAAGGAATGACTTTGAAAATGCCAGAGTGGCCTAAAACCAGATTTGCCTCAGAATCATTATCATACCAGCTACAACAATTTTCACTAAGTTATACTTGGATTGGAAACCATGGTAGTGTAGGATTTCAGACAAACATGTGAGATCATCCATTCTCAAAATATATGAATGATAGAATGATAGCCCGTGTTTCTGTCAAGGCATTACAAAAGGTTCTTGATATAACATAGAAATGTAGAGGTATATACCAGATGAAAGTACAAGTAGATGGATCAGTAACTTATGGAACGATTGTATGGAAAAATCAGTAGTTATTTGATGAATGTTTACTTGGAGAAAGAATTGTCACTATTTTTGAAGATATGTTTCCCCTGCATCCTATTTCTATCAAGAATTTTATACATTTTAATATTTTACACAAATGTCAGTAGTTCTTAATTAGCTCCTGTTGTGGAGCAGTGATCTCATTCATTTAGGCACCTCTTAATCAGAGGTACTTTAGAATCCGTTGCCTCTCACATCCTCCCGGCTTTCAAGACCTGGATAGCCTCTGACCTCATTGACCTTTCTAATTTGTTGTTGTTGTTTGTTGTCTGGATCACTAATAATTCCTCTCTTCTAAGTGTGAACGTTTTCAGGGCTCTATCTTGGGGCCTCCTCTCTATATATACTCTGCCTCTTTGATCTCATTAGCTCCTACAATTTCAAATATTGTCACTACACAGATGATTATATATACAACTAAAACTCAATGTTTCCTAAATTAAACCTTATATAATTTACTACCTACTAGACATTTCTGCATAGAAATATGTTCTCTGTACCTTGGACAACACCTGGCATATCATAGGTGCTTAACAAGTGTGTGTGAGTGTGTGTGTGTGTGTTTGATTAAATAATTAGTTCGTAGTGCATGTCCTCATCATGAGTTCTTTGGAAGACTTTTATAGTTTCCTAACTGATTTACTTCTTTGCAGTCTCTCCACTCTCTAATGTTTTCCCCACACAACAATGAAGACATTAACTCTAAACCACATGTCTAACTCTGTCACTCCTTTGCTTAAGGAACTTTAGGGGCTCCTCATTGCTTGTAGGATTAAATACAAACATGTCCACCTAAAATTTATTGCCATTTTAAATTTGTGGTTAACCTTTTTTAGATGTATTTCATATTTCCCCCATTTATTCCAGGAAAGCTAACCTATTTACTCTTCCCTAAACTTGGTGTTTCAATGATCCAGCTAGAAGCTGCTGTGGGGGTGAAAGACCAGCACAAGCCAAAAAACAAAAATGCTGCCAAAGCCCAGGTTCTTTTGATCTGCTTTACTAAGGAAAGCAAGTTAAGAGATTGACAAATTTACTTTAACCCTGCATACAGACATCACTCATTCAGTTCAGGGGAAAAAGCCAGCACTCTAAACTTCAGAGCAAATACAAACAAATTACAAACAGACCAAATAAAATTCAGAGTTACCAAGAAAACCAAGCCTGGACATCTGGGCAAGCTCTTAACTACAGCTACCCTGAGTCTCCACATCAGTGCGCCACCAAGAGTGAGAGCCCTCAGCAAAATGGCTCCGTCTTCCCTTTTTTATACAGTTTCAGACATCATCAAATGTCATCTGAGTGACCAGAACTTAGGCTCCTATGACTGGCTCTGGAGTTAGCACCTCTGCTTAGGGCCCTGGGAGCTTCACATCCACATAGGCTTAGCACCTAGTAATTAGGGGTTTGGGGCAAACTTAGAAGCAAAGATCTAATCAGGCCTCCCTTAGTTAGCCCCACCTTAGTTATCAATTCACACCCACATAGGTTTAGCACCTAATAGGAGTTTGGGCCTGGGGCTTAGCACCTAGTAAGACTCAAAGACACTTAATTAACCATTTTAAAAAAGTAAGAAAGCCCCAACTTAATTGATATTACACTTGGTCTTTTTGTTTATTTGTTTGATGCCCAACTCCATATATTATAACAAGCTCTCTCCATATGTGCAACTCATGTCCTCTTCATCTCTCTTTTGCACAATTTTTCTCTCTCTTCATGGGAAGGTAACATCTCTTAGAATTAGTCTTTCCTGATACACTTGGTTGTTAGTATTTTCTCCACCCTCAGATTAACTTTATGTGTGCTTGTCTCTGTGCAAGCATACTGCCCACACTCTGCTGTAGAGTATAAATTCCCAGAGGACAGAGTTTGGAGACCAGACAGCCTGAAAGTCTCTTCCTGCTCTAGATGCATAATCCCATGAATATTTTGATTTTTTTCTTTGCACCCCCAGTACCTTGCACCTTTCTGGCTTTAGCAACACTTAAGTGATTGTCTCACTGAATTTGATGAATTAAAGACAAAGAGTATTTAATTTTTGCCTTTGTCTTACCCAATGTGTCTTACCCAATGACTATTACACAGTAGATTTTTTTAGATACAATTTTTTTTATTAATTTCACTTGATCCATCTCTCCAGGAAAAAAAAATGAATCACAGCCTCTGAGAGAATTATGCATTAAGTCTGCAGCCAAGAAAGTTGATCAGCAATTTTACAATCACAGTGTATTTACCTTCAGTCATTCCTTACTCCGTATTTTTATCAGTTTGATGCTCTTTGGTGACTGTATAAAACAGGAAAAGTAACACATGGTCTGTCTTTTCAGGCAACAAAACAGAATAGAAAAGTTTCAGTTGGGGGGCAGAGCCAAGATGGTGGCTAGAAAGCAAGGTCTTGCATGAGCTCCCCACCCAGGTCCCTCCAAACACCTATAAAAATGGCTCTGAACAAATTCTAGAGCTGCAGAACCGACAAAATAACAGAGGGAAGCAGGGTTCCAGCCTAGGAAAGCCTAAATGGTCATGGGGAATAGTCTATAGCTGGGAGCTGGGAGCAGAGCAGAGCTCATCCCAGCATGGGCAGCGCCAGGACCAACCAGACCGGGAGCTGAGTGGAACAGGTGTAGCACCCTGAATCAGTGAACTGTGGCAATTACCAGACTTCTCAACCCACAAATGCCAGAGAACAGAGAAGGTTAGTGGGTAGAACAGCTAGAACTAAGTGAAAGGAGTGCACCCTTGGCCCCAGCCCCAGGGGCACAGAAGTGGTGTAGCTCTGGGGCTGTTTTGAGCTGCAGTTACTCCTGGCCCCAGGCACACCAGGTGGGAGGAATTAAGCAGCAGATTAGAGCAGGAGTGCAGAGCCTGCTTGCATCTGAGTTGTGGTTGAGGTTGGCAGTTCTTGAGGGAGGAGGAGCGCTGGTGTAACAGCTAGCTGTGTAGAAGTAGCTCTGAAAACAGCAGTGCTTGGACCCTAAAGCTTGGGACAAAGTGCTCTCTACAAGCAGTCATGCCTTTACAAAAAGCTCAAGGGTCAAGCAGTTAGCTGGGAATATGGCCAGGTAGCAAAAACGCACCCAGATTCAGACTCAGAGTTTGGAATCATTTTTTGGCAACAAACAAGAGTAAAACATATAGCCAGAAGAAGTCAACAAAGTCAAAGAGCCTACATCAAAAGCCTCCAAGAAAAATAGGAATTGACCTCAAGCCATGGAAGAGCTCAAAAAGGATTTGGAAAAGCAAGTAAAAGAAGTAGCGGAAAAATTGAGACAAAAAATGAGGGTGATGCAAGAAAACACTGAAAAACAAGTCCATGACTTGCTAAATGAGACCCAAAAAATACTGAAGGAAATAACACCTTAAAAAATAGACTAACTCAAATAGCAAAAGAGCTCCAAAAAGCCAATGAGGAGAAGAATGCCTTGAAAGGCAGAATTAACCAAATGGAAAAGGAGGTTCAAAAGACCACTGAAGAAAATACTACCTTAAAAATTAGATTGGAGCAAGTGGAAGCTAGTGACTTTATAGGAAATCAAGATATTATAAAACAGAATGAAAAAATGGAAGACAATGTGAAATAGCTCATTGGAAAAACCACTGACATGGAAAATAGATCCAGGAGAGATAATTTAAAAATCATTGGACTACTTGAAACCGATGATCAAAAAAAGAGCCTAGATATCATCTTTCAAGAAATTATCAAGAACTGCCCTGATATTCTAGAGCCACAGGGCAAAATAGAAATTGAAAGACTCCATCAATTTCCTCCTGAAAAAGATCCCAAAAAGAAAACTCCTGGGAATATTTTCACCAAATTCCAGAGTTCCCAGATCAAAGAGAAAATATTGCAAGCAGCCAGAAAGAAACAATTTGAGTATTGTGGAAACACAATCAGTATAACACAAGATCTAGCAGCTTCAACATTAAGGGATCCAAGGCCTTGGAATATGATACTCTGGAGGTCAATGGCGCTAGGATTAAAACCTAGAATCACCTATCCAGCAAAACTGAGTATCATGCTCCAAAGCAAAATATGGATTTTCAATAAAATAGATGACTTTCAAGCTTTCTTGATGAAAAGACTAGAGCTGAATAGAAAATTTGACTTTCAAACACAAGAGTCAAGAGAAGCATGAAAAGGTAAACAAGAAAGAGAATTAATAGCGGACTTACTAAAGTTGAACTGTTTTGTTTACATTCCTACATGGAAAGATGACATGTGTAATTCATGAGACCTCAGTATTACGGTAGCTGAAGGGAATATACATATAGACAGAGGGCACAGGGTGAGTTGAATATGAAGGGATGATATCTAAAAAAATAAAATCAAATTGAGGGGTGAGAGAGGAATATATTGAGAGAGGGAGAAAAGGAGAGATTGAATGGGGTAAATTATCTCACACAAAAGTGGCAAGAAAAAGGAGTTTGTTGGAAGGGAAGGGGGGGCAGGTGAGGGAGAATGACTGAATTTTGCTCTCATCAGATTTGACTTGAGGAGGGAATCATGCACACTCAAGTGGGTATCTTACCCCATATGAAAGTAGGGGGAAGGGGATAAAAAGAGGGACAATAGAAGGGAGGGCAGATAGGGGGAAGAAGTAATCAAAAGCAAACACTTTTGAAAAGGGATAAGGTCAAGGGAGAAAACTGAATAAAGGGGGACAGGATAGAAGGGAGAGAAATATAGTTAGTCTTTCATAACATGACTGTTTTGAGGATTGTTTTGCATAATGATACATGTGTGGCCTGTGTTCAATTGCTTGCGTTCCTAGAGAGCATAGGTCAGGAGGGATGAGGGGAGAGAATTTGGAACTCAAAGTTTTAAAAGCAGATGTTCAAAAAAAATGGTTGTTTTTGCATACATTTGGAAAATAAGGTATACAGGCAATGGGGCATAGAAATCAATCTTGCCCTATAGGAAAGTAAGGGGAAAAGAGTTGGAGGGGAGGGGAAGGAGGGTGACAGAAGGGAAGGCTGACTGGGGAATAGGGAAATCAGAATATATGCTATCTTGGAGTGGGGTGAGGGTGGAAGTGGGGAGAAAATTTGTAACTCAAAATCTTGTGGAAATCAATGCTGAAAAGTAAAAAATATTAAATAAAAAATTAAATTCATCAAAAAATAAAGATAAAAAATAATTTAAAAAGAAGCACCAGTAGTGTCCACAATGGCCTTCAAGAGCAAAATATCGCGACAATGGCAGAGGGATACATTACACCTGCAGGGGTGGAGCCCCATATGGGGAACAATAACCAGAAACTGATTTTACCTATTGTTAGGATCACCACACCCCCCAGAAATTGTACTTACTAAAATATCCTTTATTTGTCTGTGAACATTTTGTATATCCTCAGGAGAATGTCAGCTCCTTGAAAGCAGGGACTATTTTGTTGTTTTGTTTATGCCTACACTGACTAACATTGTATATGGGAAAAATAGATGCTTAATAAACATTTTTGATTAAATTAAAAAAAGAAAAGTTTCAATTCATTATCAATTCATCTGAGTTTAGCAACAGGGCTTCAAGTTTTCTATCCTCTTGGTCTTGCACATGAACATTCATTTTTAATAATTAAGAGTTTTTATTTTTAGTTTATAACACTCAGCTCCATATAGTTTTGAGTTCCAGACTTTCTCCCCCACCCCCAATATGGCATTGAATCTGATATATCTTCTACATATAACTTTGCATTGAACTTATTTATGCAATAGTGAAGTTGTGTAGAAGAATTATGACCAGCAGAATGAATCAGGAGAAAGAAGAAACAAAAACAAAAAACAAAACCAAAAACAAACAAAAGAGAGAAAAAAACAAAGGGAAAAAAAGGAGAGCAAACAGTGTGCCTCAATATGCATTCATACTTCATAGTTCTTTCTCTGGATATAGATATGTCTCTCCATCATGTGTCCTTTGGAATTATCATTTTTTTAAATTTATTTTTAATATGTTTAGTTTTCAGCATTGATTTTCACAGGCGTTAGAATTACAGATTTTATCCCCATTTCCACCCCTCCCACTCCAAGATGGCGTACACTCTGGTTGCCCTGTTCCCCAGTCTGCCCTCCCCTCTGTCTCCCCATTCCCCTCCCATCCCCCTTTCCCTTACTTTCTTGTAGGGCAAGATAAATCTCTATGAAACCATTGCCTGTGCATCTTATTTTCTAGTTCCATGAAAAAAAAATTTTTACTTTTGAACATCTATTTTTTTCAAACCTTGAGTTCCAAATTCTCTCCCCTCTTCCCTTTCCCTCCAC
>CM053622.1:720995362-721012440 GCA_028646595.1 Phalanger gymnotis | reverse complement strand
GGAAATGGGGAGAAAATCTGTAATTCAAACGCATGTGAAAATCAATGCTGAAAACTAAACATATTAAAAATAAATTAAAATTAAAAAAACAACAAAAAATAAGAATCCTACAATATGTTTACAAGGTATAAATTTGAAGCAGAGAGACACACACAGAGTGAAGGTAAAAAGCTGGAACATAATATATTATGCTTTTGCTGAAGTAAAAAAAGAAAGCAGGGGTAGTAATCCTGATCTCAGACAAAGCAAAAGCAAAAATAGATCTAATTAAAAGAGATAAAGAAAGAAACTACAGCTTGCTAAAAGGTACCTTGCACACGTGGTAATGTCAATACCAAGCATATTAGGTACCAAGTGATTTTGCATGCACATTCTTAGCGGAAAAGTTAAGTGAGTTACAGGAAGAAAATGATAGCAAAACTATAGTAGCAGGGGACCTCAGCCTCCCCACCTCAGCACTAGATAAATCTAACCACAAAATAAACAAGACATTAAGGGGGTGAATAGAATTTTAGAAAAGTGAGATGATAGACCTCTTGAGAAATTCAGTGGGGGAAGAAGGGAATATACCTTTTTCTCAGCAGTACACGGCAGCAACACAAAAATTGACCATGTATTAGGTTAAAAACAAACCAACAAAAAGAACCCATAATAAAATGCAGAAAAGTAGAGTTACTAAATGCATCCCTTTGACATCATGATGCAATAAAAAAGTACATGTAATAAAGGAACATGGAAAAGTAGACTAAGAATTAATTGGAAACTAAATAATTTAAACCTAGAGAATGAGTGGGTCCAAAAAGTCATAGAAACTATCAATAATTTCATCAAAGAAAAGGATAACAATGAGACAATATACCAAAATTTATGGAATGCAGCCAATGCAGTTCTTAGGGGAAACTTTATGTCTCTAAATGTTTGCATTAATAAAATAAAATAAAGAGAAGATCAATGATTTGGACATGAAAATATAAAAGCAATTTTTTCTAAATACAAATCTCTAATTAAATACCAAATTATAAATTCTGAAAATCAAAGGAGAGAGTAATAAAATTGAAAGTAAGAAAACTATTGAAATAATAAATAAAACTAAGAGCTATTTTTAAATAAAATTTTTTAAAATATTGGTTAATTTGATTTTTTTAAAGAAAGGACGAAAATCAAATTACCACTATCCAAACTGAAAAGGATGAATTTACCACCAGTGAAGGGGAAATTAAAGCAGTAATTAGGACCTATTTTACCCAAGTATATGCCAATAAATCTGACAATCTAGGTGAAATGGACAGGCACACACACACACACTGCCGAGATTAACAGAAGAGGAAATTAAAAAAAAAAAACAAATGCTCTAAATCACTATTGATTAGAGAAATACAAATTAAAATAACTCTGAGGTACCATCTCATACCTATCAGATTGGCTAATATGGCAGAATAAGAAAATGACAAATGATGAAGAAGATGTGGGGAAATTGGGGCATTAATGCATTGTTCATAGAATTGTCAACTTATCTATCCATTCTGGGGAGAAATTTGGAACTATGCCCAAAGGGCTATAAAACTATGGATACCTTTGATCCAGCAACTAGATCTGTAACCCAAGGAAGTCATAATAAAGAGAAAAGGACCCCTATGTACAAAAATATTTATAGCAGCTCTTTTTGTGGTAGCCAAGAACTGGAAATTAAGGGGATAACCATTCAATTATAGAATGGCTGAACAAGTTGTGCTATATGAATTAATGAAATACTGTTGTGCTATAAGAAATGATGAGCAGGCAGATTTCAGGAAAACCTGGAAAGACTTACATGAACTAATTCCTAGTGAAGTGAGCAGAAGCTGTAGAACATTGTACACAGTAATAGCAACATTGTGTGATGATCAGCTATGATAGACTTAGCTCTTCTCAGCAATACAATGATCCAAAGCAAGTCCAAAAGGCTTGTAATACGAAATGCTATCCTCATACAGAGAAAGAACTATGGAGTCAGAATGAGGATCGGGGAACACTATGTTCACTTTTTTTGCGTGTGGTTTTTCTTTTTTGTTCTGATTCTTAACAACATGATTAATGTGGAAAGATGTTTGACATGATTGTACATATGTAACCTATATCAGATTGCTTGCTATCTTGGCAGGGGGTAGGAAGGGATGGAGAAAAATTTGGAACTCAAAATTTTATAAAAATGAATGTTGAAAACAATATTTACATATAATGGGAAAAATAAAGTACTATTAATTTGTAAAAAAAAAATAAAATGACATTTAGTAATTTTAAAAATAGTTCATTTTTTTTAAAAAAATCATTCATTTAATTCTTTATTTGTTATTTGTTTCTTTGTTTAGTTTTGAAAATTACTTCTCCCTGTCTCATACCATCTAGATGTACAGCAATCACTCATAGACCCAATCCTAATAATACTTGGCATTGAAGCTTGGACTTACTGGTTCTGACCTGGTTTGTTTTTCTCCTCCTTAGGCATCCTGGTTCCCTCCTGCTCTCATGTGTTTACCATACTGATGCCAAGCTTAGAACAAACACCCAACTAGCTTTAGCCCTACTAGAGTTTGGAACTCCTGAGCTCAAGCAGTCTACCAGTCACAGCCTCCTCAGACAAGGAATATAGGCATGTGTCTCCAAACCCAGCTTTAATAGTAATAGCATTATTATCTCTATATGTGTACATCTCCTGGAACATAATAAATATATAATAAATTATTTTTCATTCATCTATTTACCCATCTAATCATTTATCTCCCACTGGAAGTGATAAGACATATTGAACTATTTTATGTATAGTTGATACACACATATGTATGTATGTGTATACCTATGTGTGTATGTGGGCATGTATGTTGTAATTATTTTTGTATGGATTTATCTCCCCATTTAGAAAGTAAGCTCTTTGAGAATAGGGGTGGTTTAATTCTCTCTTTTGGTATCCCTAGCACCTACCATAGTATGTGCCACATATTAGAGAATTAATAAATTATTACTGATGCATTGATTGATAGATTAATTAACTTGCAGTCATTGCTCACAAACTTTAGGCTCAAAATATGAGCATGGTTAAGTTGCGGTGACCTAGGCATACTGTGACCAGTCTCCAGTGTACTCAGGATTAATAGGACATTGATTGTACAACTGTACATCATCCCAAGAAAACATGTTTATGAATCAGATGTGAGGTAGGGGGAGGGAGGTTACTCACTTGATATTGTTTCTTTTTTATATATGGATGAACTTTTAATAACTTTTCATTAATGAGCTTCCCTCTTGTGTTTAAAATAATTTAATTTACTTTAAATAGCACTGATGTACATTTGTTTTCAGGAAACTACTTTTTGCATAAAATAAGGTCTATCCATATTTAGTTCTTATATAGCACCTCTTACATTCTTTTTTAGAGGGCATACTGTTTTGTTTATTGAACTGGTGTGTAGCCACATCAAACAATACAACATTGAATTATTAAATTCTCATTCTATCCAGAGCACTGGAGGAGATAAAAAGTTTATATATAACAAGATCCTTGACCTCAAAGGGTTTATATTGTTTTTCTTCTTACATTGTCTCAGTCATGTCTGACTCTTCATGACCCCATTTGGGGTTTTCTTGGCAAATATACTAGGGTGGTTTGCCATTTCCTTCTCCAGCTTATTTTATAGATGAGGAAACTGAGGCCAACACAGTTAAGTGACTTGCTCATAGTCACAGAGCTAGTAAGTGACCAAGGTCAGATTTGAACTCAGGTCTTCCTGAATCTAGATCTGACACTCTATCCACTGTGCCACATAGCTTCCCCAAAGGATTTATGATTGAGGGACATCTGACACCACAATAGATAACTATAATATATTCTATTTTATGATGGTTGTATTATTATTATTACTAATCATGATGAGAATGATACCATTACTATTGCTACTTATAACAAAACTAGGGAAAGGACTAGATCTATTATTTCATTGGCATAGGAAATTCCAGATAAGGAATCCTACTTTACCAACGCATCCTCGCACCTTTTCTACGGTTTATTGGCTTAATGAATTGGCTAATGCACTGAAGGTTTAAATGACTTGTGCAGGTTCACATTGCCAGTATACATCAGAGGCAACATTTGGACACAGGCATTACTGTCAATGAGGCCAACTATCTAATCATTGTGTTACACTGACTCTCATGATACAAATGATAATTCATATATCTACTAGAAGGGTTAAGAAATGTTCAACTGAATCTATAAATTGTGATTAAATATTTGATCTATTAGAAGAGTAACATTTACTAACAACATCTGCTACAACTTTGTAAAGTGAATAATTGGTAAGCATCTAATATCAGTTATACATATTTAATTTTAATTGCACAGTAGAACATTTGTCTTTGTAAAGTAAATATGATCGTACCCCAATAGGTTTTTGTACTCAGTAGATCCAGTAAGCTGAATAGATATTATATATAGAACCAGTGAGATATAATTAATTTCTTTAGAAAACCAACATGGTTCTAAGACTTCTTTATAGAAGCCAAAATCACAATTTCTTATCTCAATGAATTAGTCTTAGAATCTTTTAATCTAATTAATCCTTTAACTGAGTACAACTCCACAGGGAAATGTTTTCCATTGCTAAAAATGTTCAAGGATATAATTATGGCTTTGCAAACAAATTCGGATAAAAACCATCTCTAGCTAACCTGCACCCACTTTTGATTCATTTTTAAGCATCAGTTTTAATTTCTCATATTATTTCTTCTGTGTATATTTCCTCTTCTTTCTTCTGTTACTATATGTAATTGGAAATGCATTTTTTCCATGCATAGCTCAATGAGATTGTAAGAAAGAAACTTTAGGAGGCATATTTTACAGCATTACTGACCTCAGCACCATTTTCCTTCATAGGTGGGACATTCAAATAGCCAATCAGTTAACTACCATGTGGTAAGAACCAATTATGCTAAGGCACTGTCTTCAGTCCTGGATAGATATTCTTCTTTTATCTTTTTTCCCCTTAGTTTTCAATTCCCTACTCATTACTGTTTGAAGATCATTATCCTTGATAGAGAAAATAGAAGAAAAATAAGAGTTAAATAATTTCACCTTCTTTCCATATTCACTGAGAGAATGTAAGCAGCTTGAGGTTAGGATTGTTTCATTTGTTGCATTTGTATCCACATGCCTGGAAAATTATTGGCACATAGGGGGCATTCAATAAATGTTTCTTGATTCATTCATTCATTCATTGATCATCCATTATAATTTTCCTATCTATACCAAACAAGGATCTGTCCCTTCCTCAATCTTCCTGTCACAAACATGGTTATGATGCAGTTTGAGGGGTTCAGAGACCCCTCAGGACTGAATCTGGGTCATCTGGATCATTCACAGACTCAAGCAATCTTTAAGTCAAGTTGACGAATGTATATTTTACACTTCCCAGCAGTCAAAAGTTCTTAAGGAACCTGCAGCCTTAGAGAAGTACAGTTAAAGTTTATATAGGAAAAACTATTGTAAAATTTGTGCCAAGTATGCTAATTAGGTGATTCATGGTGGGATTAGGGAGTGGTTACAGAGTAATCAGTTCTTCAAGGAATGTGAGCTTGTCATATCTGCTGCACAAGGGTTTTACCCAGGTTCACCAGGAAAAGCCCAGGGGGTGAGTGGGTCTTATGGAGAGTTATAGTTTTTAGGTTTGCTAACTAGCAGTCAGGGCTGACTTACGATGGTCCAGCCTGCCACTAATCAATATCTTGTTTGACAAGATAGAAGGAGATGTATATATGTCTTAAGTCTAGAATACACATAATGAGGAGTCCAGGATGCATATAATGAGGCAGGAACTGGTATGGACAGTCTGAGTGGTGCTGAATATCTTTATGAGCCAGTACAAAGTCAGTTCAAACTAATCATTTCTAGAGGTGCAGTTTATTGTTGCACCAGGAAGAGAGATAAGTGTTTCATTGGGACTCACTCATGAGTAATTGCTAGGCATAGTGTCTTTGGGCTAGGAAGAAACTATCAGAGATAGTGTTTTGTGTCTAGGGAGAAATATAGTCTTGGAATTGGGGTCCGAGCACAAGGCACGCAAGCACCCCATCAGCTAAAACAATCTTTTTGGTTTGTTTGTTTAGCATTTGCCACAGGTCATTCTGGCCTATCCTGTAGCTGCTTTAAACTATTTATTCTTGCTCTCAGCCTTTTTTATGACATTCTATAATCTGAGGTCATCAGTGAATGCCCTGTTCAGTTTCATTAGTCTCTTTAAACACCTATACACTTTTCTTATTCATTGGTTTTATAAACCGTATCACAAGAATTTCTACCCTTATTATCCCCCCCTACATTTCAATCTGACATTCCTTTCAGTCTCAGCTCATGGAGTCATAGGAGAAAAAATATAGAGAGATCTCCAAAGCAATCTAAACAACCGGTGCTTTACTGAGAATCCCTCCTCTTACAATGCTGATAAGTGGTTACCTAGCTTCTCCCCAATGATGCTTTATAAGGAGGGTGATCTGATGATAGGGAGAAGAGATCAAGGACACCAGTTGTGTAGATATTTCAAAATTCCAAGGGAAATCTGAGTGATTACTGAACATGGTAAGCATGAGTATGGAAAAGAATGACTCAGCATGAAAAATATTACATAAGTAGATAGCAAGATGGTCCTACATTGCTGTAGGTTGTGGGATGACAACTTGAGAAAGAAAGATAATGAAAAGACATACAAGAGGTATTAAGAAAAAAAAACAATGCCTCAAAGTAGTATATAATACCAAGCAGACAATGATTTTAATAATTATAATGATTTAATAGTGATGATGATGGTAATAGTTGATAATGATGATAGAGTGGGCTAGATGACCTCTGAGGTTCCTTCTAGCTCTAAATTTATAATCAATAACCTACAACCCTATAGAAACTCAAAAAATCATTAAAAACTCACATGTTTACTCATCGATGAACATAGGATTTCATAGAATTCAAAGGATTTGAGGTGACAACCCTAGTGATACCTATCAGCCAGTAGGGTTGATCAAATCAGGTAACATATTCAAAGCACGCTGATTAACATAAAATAAAATATGCATGTCAACTAATATTAATAATAATTACATACATTAAGCATCTTATTTAAGATGATTATATGTCTTTCCATAGATATATGAGAAGGAAAATTAAGAACGTTTTAAAAAGAAAACATCAGCTTAAAAGCCAGCTGCTTCTGCACAAAACAATGGCAGAGCCAAAGCCACTATTTGAGTAAGCTCTGACAAATGTAACATGAATCTAATTCATTTTTCATGAAGTGAGTCTTTTAAAAATATTGGATCTAATTTTTTTTTACATTATTCCCAGAGAGAGGACAGCAGCTAAGCCAACAGTTTTAGCTCTTAAGCTAAATCAACATTTTAAAGGCATGAGATTTTAAATCAAAACACAGGAAATTTCTTTCCCTAGGAATGGTAAGAATGAAGGAGGTTATTATCAGATTGACTAATTCACAAGGGATTTAGTATTTAATTTCTGTTTCATGGGGTGACAACTTGAAAATGTTGAGTAGGTCTATTCTATAGATCTTCAAAGGTAGTTTGCTCCAGCTAATCTATTTTTTTTTTGGTTTAACCATTAATTTTGCTTATAAGAACAGAGAACAGTTTAGCCTGTAGTGAACTCTGCAGTTATGACGCAGATTGTGATTAAAAAAGCTCTTTCCTTGATAGCCTCAGTTAAAGAATTTGGATAAATTTTAATTCTGTGATTTTCATATTTCATTGGTTTAGTTGTCTTATCAGTATCCATTATACTGACTTTCTCATGAAAATGAAGAAAATATGATATATTATGCTATAACTTTCCTTCAACTATGCTGACTTCTTTCTCGGAAACATATCAGTAGGCCAGTGCTGAGGTTGAGAGGGAAGTATGGGTTGCGACTACGGCTAAGTGGAAAGAAAATTAGATTGAGGCCTGAGACCCTGGATTTAAATGCTGCCTCAACTTTATTAGCTCTGTGATCTTAACTCCTTTAATTTTCAGGGCTTAAAATATCACAGATAACATGAGATCTGCAACTCAATTCAGTTTAACAAACATTTCAGTGTCCATTTTGCTCAAGTCTGTGCTAGGTGGAGAGCATATATAGAACAAAAGAAAATAGATCCTGTGTTTGAGGAGGATATATTTTGAATATTAATTCAAAATTTCACTTATCTCTGTTTTTAAGCAAATTGACAGAGTTGTATCTTTATATACACATACATACATATTCATATGTGTGTGTGTGTGTGTGTGTGTGTCTGTGTGTACACTTATGTATAGGTCCCTCACCAATAATGGTATCACCATTGACAAATATGTATATATGTGTAAAATATATACATGAATGCATATAACCATTATTATTCATATGATACTATGTTTTCTCAAATACACACATTCAGAAAGTATGGCATGAGAGACAGTATGATACAGCACATGGAATGTTCTCATTAGAATCAGGAAGACTTGTTTTCAAATTCTTTGCAATGAATTAACTGTATGAGTTTTGTCAAATTGCTTAATTTTGCTGCATCTCAGTTTCCTCATTTTCACAGACTGTCACTTTGCCTGAAATTCCCTCTTTACCTCTGACTCATACATTTTTCCATTCCTTCAAATTCCAGCTAAAATCTCATCTTCTGTAAGAGGCATTTCTCTGGTCCTCCGTAATTCTGTGATTCCTTCTAGTTCATCTTCTATATATCATGTTTGTACATAGTTATTCACATGTCTCCTCCATGTGATTTTAAGCTCCTTGAGAGAAGAGATAGTTTTCCCTCCATCTGTTGTTGTTGGCCTTTTTATGTATCCCTAGAACTTAGCAGAGTACCAGGCATATAGCAAGAGTTTCATCAATTTTTATTGACTTGACTCTCCTATCTAACTTAATGAGTTAATATGAGGTTCAAATAAGATAATGTAAGTAAAGTGCTTTGAAAATGTTAAAGTGCTATATAAATAAATATCAGTCATTATTATATTAACCTGAGTACATTTTCCAATCTGTGGTTGTTGCTTTAAAATTCACTCCCATATCCCTCCCAGTGCAAAAGCAAATCAATAGGCTCCCACCAGAAAAATAAACCCCCAGCTACAGGCAAAACAGGATACATCTTTGTTGAGCCAGTGCTCCAGGCTTAGGACAAAAGGTAATACATTCACGAATAGGGGCAAATAGAACCAACCACTATATACTAGACACTTAGAGCTCCTTGGCAAACTATATTCCACATAAACCCTTTCCCAAGATCTCCCTCAGGACCATTGCTCTTCTACAACCAAGCTGGGAAGTAGCCAGGTGAAAAAGAAAAGAGGATGGTAACATGGTGGTACATCTGCTACCCAACCTGGGGGTAAGGGATAGCTCTCTTGTGATCATGGTTGAAATTTTAATGTTATGGCCATCCCAAAACTCCAAGGCTATGACTTTCTTGAGCAGTAGCCCAGCACTTGGTGTCATTCATCCCCTAATGACTTACAATAAAATGGATCTTTCTTTAAAATATGTTTAAAAAGAATTGATAACTATACTTCAATATGACTAGTTTCCTTTATAATGTGATGCATTTTCCTTTATGCATTTAAAAACTTTATTATACAGTGAGTTCTGTAAGTTTCACCAGGCTAACAAAGGTATCCATGATACAAAAAAATACATGAGACCCCAAATTAGTGGATGATCAGAGGGTATATAGCAGGTTAGTATCATTCCTAGCTTTAGCATTATGTGGCAGTTCTGAACTCCAAAGGATGGCCTTGCCCTACATCAAGAAAAAATGAGAATCAAGGTCAATGGAACTAATGAAATTTTATTTTGCGAACAAAATTAGATACACTCTATGATCACAACAGGACAAGAGGATGGAAGATATTCTGAGAGAATTTACAAGGTCAGTGTTTACACGTGGAAAAAGAAAACTTGTCTGGGAATGTCAGGGGTCCTGATGTCAAGCCTAGCATTTTCTGACTCAGCTTAAGTTAGGTAAACTCTCAGTGTAGCAGTTTCTGGGTCTGTAAAATAGAATAACAATACTTGTACTATGTATCAGAGTTGCAGAAAGCATTTTATAAATCTGAAAGCACTATGGTCAAATAAGTTTTTAATTAATCATAAATACAGTGGAATAGGCAGAGGCCTCTCTAATGAGATTTCTGGACTATAAGAATTGCTTATCCTGCCCTGCCCCCCACTCCCAGTCCCCACCCCACCACCAAAAAAGTACCCACCTACTTCTTCTCTAGGTAGCTAGGCACAGCTGGAAGGTCTAGAATCCAGGTTTTCCCATCCCAAGGCCGTTTGTGCTTTAAGATCTGCCCTTTAATAACTGTTTCATCTTGGAGCAAGTCACTTAAATTCTGAATCTCTTTTTTCTGTGTCCATGAAATAAAGACAGTAATTCTGCAACTATCTCCCTAAGGGTAAGACTGAGAAAAGGCCCTTGTAAGTGAAAAGCATTCTAAAAGTGAGCTAGCAGTATATTGTACTATTGGAAATTGAACCAAAGAGATGAGTACAAATCCTGCTGCAGAAATGAACTAGCCGTGAAACTTTAGGCCGGTCAGTTCAATTCACAGAGTGACTGCTTCTCTGTCTTAATACTTTCATTACTTACCTGAAAATGTTTCATAAAATGTCTTCGTAAACTGTAAAACAGTATAAAATGGAGAGTTTTTAGTACTCACCTCTGAGTCTCAGTTTCCAAAGTGGTGAAATGGGGATAGTAGTTCTCTCACTCCCTCTCTCAGGGTTTTTTTTTTTTCAGGAAAGTCCTTTGTAAACCTTAAAACACAGTGGAATTACTAGCTATATTTATTCTCCTCCTTGAGGAAAGCACCTTAGCAAAGACAAAGTGATCACAAATACTAGTTGGTTAAAGTATTGGTTTACTTAAAAATTGACAGGCACTGTGGAGAGCAAGCTATGCCTGGAGTCAGAAACATCTGAGTTCAAATGTGTCCTTAGACACTTATCAGCTATGTAAACCTAGGAAAGTCACTTAATACCTGTCTGCCTCAGTTTCCGCATCTACCAAATGAAGATAATAATAACACCTATCTCCTAGTATTATTATGAGAATGAAATGAGATAATGATTATAAGTACTTAGGATAGTGCAAGGCAAGCCATAAGTACTTATGTGAATATTAGCTGCTGCAACCACCATTATTGTGGTTGTTGTTCATATTCAAATCCAACCTCTGACACTTACCAGGTGCTTAAACCTGGGCAAGTCACTTAACCTTTGTTTACCTCACTTTGCTCCACTGTAAAATGATGATAACAGCACCAACCTCTTAAGGTTGTTGTGAGACTCAAATGAGATAATATTTGTAAAGTGCTTAACACAGTTCCCGACACATAAAAGGTACTTAGTAAATGCATATTTCCTTCATTCCTAAAAATACTCCAGTGTTTAGAATTTGTCTTTATTTTGTTCTTTAAGTATATGATATAAGGTCCTTTGCACCTCTAACAGTCTGTGGAATATTTTTTAAACACCTGTCACAGTCTGTGATTTGTTTTAAAAAAATGTTTAACTTTCTCTGTTCCAAATTCAACCATTACTTGTTCTAAGGTGGCTCCAATTATAATATTTGATTCCAAATCTTCCTTTTAAGCTAGGATGGTGGGGCAATGGATTGCAGGTTAGACTTTATTATTTTTGTAGATCCGTTAGCACTATCAAGCTTCTTAAAGTCAAATAATACAAACATGTTCCAAAAGGGAATCATGTAAATAAATCTATTTCCAGTAGTCTTTCTTCAACACTCCCCCTTCCTTCCCCCAAACCTTTTAGACGGTGTGATGATGTTCTTTCCATTGGGAAAGGCTTACCTTTGTTGATTTGCAATGATTTTCACCAAAGGCTATCCCAGCCTTGTTTTGAGAAAAGGTGTAGAGCTGACTCTTACAATGTTTATTCAGTGAAAAACCTTTTGTTAGCTGGCTTGTTCTTTGCTCCAAAACCACGGGTGTTGCCTCTGATTTTCCTGTTCTTGCATGTAATTGAACAAGATGTTCACGTCTAATTACGCTTCATTATGGCTCAGCTCATTTAGTTTTTGGCTTGACTCTGTTTTTATTACCTGGGGGGAGTGTGATTGCAGAGCTGAGCAATATCAAGGACAGTAAAGGCAGCTCAGGTTTTATATTTACTTTTTGTGCTTATGGAATTCAGAATTAGGTATGTTAAAGATGCAGTCCAAAAGGGTAGGATCTGGTATAGATGCCAGTATTCTTCCCCTATCAGAGCAGATCATCTGCTCTGATCGTAGTTGTTCAGACAGCATAGCAAAGTGAAAAAATCGCTGGAAATGAAGTGAGGAAAAACCTAGGTTCTTATTTCAGCCTGTCCACTTACTAGCTTTTTGGAAAAGTTCCCTAACTTTTTTCGAGAGTCAGTCACTTCCCTATTCTATAAAATATAAATAATGGAGCATTTACTTTCTGCCATAAAAGTTAATTATCAAGAAAATGTTTTGTTAAATAAAAAGTGAGATATTATTAAAGGATAATAGAATTTCAAAGAAGTAATTGATTTTCAGATATGATTTTTAGATGACCCAAAGGTCAGGGTGATGCAAATGACCACAGTCGACTAATCAACCTGTTTTTAGCACTACAGAAAGGTCAAAGCAGGAAAAGACTTTAAGATGAAAAAAGTTAGAAGAAATCCAATTTAGAAAATAAAATGTCAGAATTGGAAGGAACCTGAAAACATGGAAAATTAGATTTGAAAAAGAGCTTAGAACATGGAATGTTAGAGCTGAAAAGAACCTTGGAAAGTGAAATGTTAGGATATCGAATATAGAGGAAGAAGCTATTGGGGTAGAGTGTATTTACAATGCAAGAAGTCCAGGGATACAGTGAGATTCCATGGTGAAGATGTTTCTGTGGCATGATATATACAATCAGAGAGTAAAGAGTGATGCCAAGAGAACAATGTCATGCTCAAAGCAATGTTATAAAGAGATTAGTAAGTTAGTGTCAGAAAAAAAAAATCCAAGCATCTCAAAAACAAGAATGTGTGATTCTTTTTCATTTTAAATTTAAGTTTATGGAGTCAGTTTCTTCATTTGTGAAAGAAAAGAAGAAAGGAAGGGAGGGAGGGAGAAAGGAAGGAGGGAGAGAAAAAAGTTAAGATCTTCTACCCTCAAGAAGCTTGCTGCTTACATACATACATACATAAATACATATATATATATATATATATATATATAGAGAGAGAGAGAGAGAGAGAGAGAGAGAGAGAGAGAGATCTATCTATCTATCTATCTATATATACACACACACACACACATATGTATATATAGACACATAAAGGAAATATAATTTAGGGAGAATTGGGGTGGGGACAGGGTTAGGAAAGCTTTCATATAATTCAAATAAGCCTTGAAGGAAAATTCAAATACTAAGAGGTATAAACAAAGAAAGTATATTGGGTTCATGAGGAAAGCCAATTTGTGGAACTGCCAATAAAGCAGTCTGATAGAAATGTAGAGTTCATGAAGGAGGATAATATGAAAATAATCCTTAAAACACAGGCCAGAGGCAGATTGAGAATTTTGTAATTTTTTTCTAGAGGCAAAAAAGAGTTATTGGTGATTGCTATGCAGGGGAGTGACATGGTCATAACAGTGCATTAGTAAGATTATTTTGACAGCTGTGAGGAGGATGGATTAGAAAGCTGAATCACAAAAAACAGGAAGACCACTTAGGAGGGTATTCAGCAGAACAATCTGGCACCATCTCATTGTTCATATTACACACACACACATGCAATACATTGTAGTAGGAAGGCTGAATTTATAATCTCAAATATAATCATGTATATGTTTGAATGGTTCGAAATCACAAGGTATGAGAGGTTCTCTAGGGAGAAAACAACAAGAAATTTATTTAGGCCCCACCACAGCAGATCTGCGAACCAGCCTCCCCATTCTGACATCTTGACAAAAAAGACTCCAGGCCCAGAAAGCCCACCTCACAAGAGTAACCAGGAGGCCACAGAAAAACAAGATAGTATTTAGCCAAATCATTTTTACTGGCCTCAAGTTCCTGCTCGTACTCCTGGGTCTACACACGGGTAAGCCCTGCTTCCGCAGCTTCCTGCCCCCGCAGTTTCTGGCTTCCGCAGCAGCTTCCGCTTCTGCTGAAACTATCTCTTGGCTCACCTTTCCTCACAGCCGAGCCTCTGGTGTTCTCAAGCCCCACCTCAACGACCAGAGACCATTGGTTCCCGAGTTGGCCCCTCTCAAGTCACCAATCTACACCCACACAGGTTTCACACCTTATAGGGCTTTGGGCCTGGGGCTCAGCACCTAACAGCTGAAAGCACTTCCACTCAAAAGAAACAAAAGCTATACTAAGGAGACAATTTTGCTTAACAACACATACATATACACATGTGTACTATGCATATGCATGTATATTACACAAAATGTGTGTGTTTGTGTTTACATGTCTACGACATACACATGTAGATATAAATATGTGTACCTTTATATGTATAAACATGTACATATATAGATGCAAAAAATGCACTGAACTACAGTAGTAGTTATTATCAGAAGGGACGTAAGAGATGGAACTATTGTAGAGGGAAACAGAAGTTCAGCACCTAATTCAGCTACTCCCTTCAACACACTTTAGGAACTAGGTAAAGGGGAAAACATGAACTGATCCCTGACCTCATGGATCTTCCATTCTATTGTATATATGAATTCATTTTTCAAGTAAGCATTTTATGGACATAAACAGGTACAAGGAAGGAGAACAAGAAAAGACTTTGGGGTTACCCAGGTAGAAATGAGAATTTTTGCTGGGATACAGGTTTTCGTTAGATTAATCAGTGTCTGCTTTGGTGTTCAATATGTACATGATTAAATAGAAATATGTTATCTCTAACAGTAGAACTCATTCACACCTGCCCATAGTGTGGGATTTCTGTCTTTGTCCTCCAGTATATTCACCAATGAGAGTACACATAATGTGCTAAAGAACTTCTTTGTTTTCTCCTAATATCTCTAGAATATCATCAGAACATTCTGGCCCCCGGATATGTTTTGTTCTCTCTGAGTAATAAGCCCATTTTCTCTTTTAGGAGTCCTATTCCTTGATCACATCTTTTACCCCTTTTTTTTCCAATTCCTAATTGTTTTATGTTATAGCCTGCTCCAACCTATCCTATGTCCCTGCATTTTTCTCTGTTTAATATCCATGTTTATTCCTTCAGAGACATTTGCATTCCATGTCTTTCTGCCATATAAAAACACAAGTAGAATGTTGGTATTAAAAAATGTGTATTTGCTTTCTTGAGAAGCTTGAGGTTTGCGAAGGAGTTTTGCAGTTTTCTGAGGGCAATCTAACACACCCTCCTGATTGTCTTCAACTCTGGGACCAATTCATTGCTCTTTATTTTCTATCCCTGATCTAAAAGATACAGTACAGTTCCTTCCTTCCTTCCTTCCTTCCTTCCTTCCTTCCTTCCTTCCTTCCTTCCTTCCTTCCTTCCTTCCTTCTTTCCTTTTTTCCTTCCTTCCTTCCTTCTTTCCTTTTTTCCTTCCTTCCTTCCTTCCTTCCTTCCTTCCTTCCTTCCTTCCTTCCTTCCTTCCTTCCTTCCTTCCTTCCTTCATTGCTTCCTTCTTTCCTTGCTTTCTTCTTTCCTCTAACACAATGGTAATATCTTTGAAACAAATAAATATCTCTTTTTTATTCTTTCCCTGTTATCAGTGGGTTATTAAATTGGGTTACTTTTGTCATAAAATCTTCCAAGGAATCTTGAATCGATTATGCATTTTTGTCAAAATAGCATTTAATATAGTATTGCATTCTAATAAATCAAGAAGTTTTTCATAACCAACATGAAACAAGCAGGCTTTTATAAGATTTACATTTTTTTCAATTAAATAAAAAGTGGAGATGCGGTCCATGGTTTTATAATGATCAGATATACTGACTTCGATAATCAGTACTTGCTGAGGTAGATTATGGCACTACAAAGGTAGAATTATTTTACCTTTGTGATTTTGGAGGAATATCATGAAGGTGTAAATATAAACAAATGTCAGCTTACTTTGACATTGTGGGCAAAAGGAGAGCTATGGTTTTCGATTAATGATTTGGTAGTAGAGTAGCATAAAGAACGTTCTTGTGGGCCTAGATGCCCATAAACGGAAGTGAGATGCTCAAGTTAAAAACAAAGGAGGATCAAGAGTTGGGCATCCCAGGTGTTATGTTAGTACCCCAATAAGCCTCAAAGAATGAGAAGAAGGTATCTATCTCTAGAGATGATCCGAAATACAGTATACAATTTGTGGAAAGACATCATCAAAAATCACAAAAGATAAGAAGCCATAGGTAGAGGGTAATTCATATTGATGGGGGGAAAATAAACCACAGTGAAAATGCAAATCCACCGATGAATCAAATTATTTATTTTCTCTCTCTGGATCTTGTTTCCTCATAAGAAAAATGGAAGGATTGGGTAATGTGGTTTCTAAAGTCTCTCCCATCTTAAAATCCAGGTTACCTGTGAAATCAGTGCCTAAAAAACATGTCCCTGTGAATGTGATTTTTAAAAGGTTTTCATTCAGGTCTTTCTGGTTTGATTAAATGATTTATCACCAACCTAGGGTCTATGAGAAGCAATCATAAAATAGTACGAGACATTCTTGCAAAACAGATTAAGAACCTGCCTTAGGATCAGAAAGACTGTGTTTCAAGGCTTGTCTCTGACATGTACCAACTATATGACCCTGGGCAGGTCACTTAACCTTGTAATGCCCTAGGCGACTCTCTAAAACTGTACATTGTAGAATATTTTCAGATCTGCATTCGTGGATGAAATTTCTTTAAGAGGAATTATCTTTCCCAATACAGTTAAAAGTCCATACACAAAAGATAATATGTGGGGGGGGGTGGGGGAGGGAGGGAAAGAGGGAGAGGGAGAAGGAGGGAGGCAAGGTAGGGGAGAGAGAGAGAGAGAGAGAGAGAGAGAGAGAGAGAGAGAGAGAGAGAGAGAGAGAGAGGG
>CM053622.1:720977459-720988844 GCA_028646595.1 Phalanger gymnotis | reverse complement strand
CCTGCTTTCCTTTACTGTAAAAGTACTGTAAAAGAATGGAGAGGGTCTCCCCCTCCCCTTATCCTGTTCTCCTTCTTTAGATTTATAGGTGTCACCTCAGTTGTAATCATTAACTAAAGGAATGGGAATTGGAGTTTCTGTGCCTCGATTTTCCAGTTCCTTGTCCAGCTTTCGTGCTCACATTGTAAGCCCACCTCCCAGCCAATGGTGAGAAGGGTCAGAGGTGGGCGGGAATTCTCTTGTGTTAGGTATAATTATTGGTGCTTTGCCTCTTGTACTTGGCCTCCCTTGCTAGATCTGTTCTGGCAGAGGATGCTCTATTCTGGAGAATTGAATAAAATTTATTTCTTTTCCCACTCTGAGATGTCTCCTTATTATAAATTAACTTTTTAATTGGTGAGGGTCTTTCATCCCACACATAAGTAGAGTAGAAAAGGCAACTATAATCTACAGAAAGAGGGCTTCAAGTTTCTTGAATGTCCACCAAGAACACCTAAAGAAAGGTTTTTATACATCCGAGAGGAAAAAGTGTGGAGGAAGGGGTCATATGAGGAGTGAGGCCTGATCATGAGGCCACTGCCACCTTGGCAATTCTGTCAAGAAAATCTGCTTCCATTTTTTTTAACCCTTCATCATGCTATGTGCCCCAGACCTTAAGGAGGAGGCAAGGACACTTTTAGTAGCAGTGACTAACCTAAGCTAGTTCTATTTACAGGATAAACAAAGCTAAAGATCCCTTGCTGGATTCCTAGGGTGAGGTCCAATCCAACCTGACTCAGCCTCAAGAGAAGGATTGTAAAGAGATTACTAGGATTTTTAGAGGAAAGGGTTTCTCTCACTGTCAGGATGGCTTTTTGACAGAGAATATTACATTTGGTATTAACAATATTAAAGTTAATTTTTCTGTCATGTACACATGTATATATGCACATATGAAGAAAAGGTAGAAAAATCTTTCCATATACATATTTTGTTTCTGTGGTTGCTCAGTTGTTTCAACTCTTCATGAACCCATTTGGTGTTTTCTTGGCAAATACACTGGAGTGGTTTGCTATTTCCTTTTCCATCTCATTTTATAGATGAGGAAACTGAGGCAAGGAGGGTTAAGTGACTTGCCCAGAGTCCCACAATTGATATGCGTCTGAGGTCAGATTTGAACTCAGGAAGATGAGTCTTCCTGATTTTAGACCCAGTTTCTATCCATGGAACTATCTACTTCCATCTATAGATAGATAGATGATAAACAATAGATAGATAGATGGATATATAGAAAGACAGATGGATAATACATGTTTACAGATAGATAATATATGTGTACATGGACATGTATGTGTGAAAATAAATATGTGTAAAAAGCTAAGGAAAGCCTCCAAAGTGAAAGTGCAGTAGCTGATGATGTGGTCAATAAGACATCTGTCTAACATTGTTATGCAGGTTTCTTTCACATTCATTATTCAGTTGACTGATTCAGATGTTTCTTAATAATTGTCTTGCTTATGTGAGAACTCCTCTTTTGTTTCACTAGTTAAGAGATATTCATGGAGGAAAGGATGGTGGTTTGTTTGTTTTCCCCAAACCTTTTCTAAAGAGAGCATTTTTTTTTTGTAATTCTAAACACCAGATGTTCTCTCTCCCCTCATAAACCCCCCTCCCCAAGATACAAACAAATAAATAAATAAAAACATGTCTTTGCTTTAGTGTTTCAGTCTGGATGGTGCTGTACCAGACTGTCCTTATCACTCCAATGAAGTTTGTATAACAAGGAATGAAAAATCTTAACAATCCAGTATCCCAACTTCCAAAAAAACAAAGAAATGAATAACTGAAGAGGAACTGACCCATCACTAACCATTTTGTTGCTTTTCTTCCATGGTTACAAGAACCCCAATTCCTAGTAGTCTGCTTCATTTAATTCATGGTCACCAGAACTTACTGACCCACCGATAAAATAAAGCCATATTCAAAGTATAAGCTTCCAGGAACAAAATCAGAGTTTCAAAATAACTGTGCCTTTTTTGATCCTTAATTTGTTTTGGCTCTTTGTATCTTCGTTGTCCCACTTTCAATGACTTACTCAATTTCCTTGCCTTCCTGGTCTTTCCACAACTCTTGGTCTTGACCACAGTTTGTTGATTCTAGCTCTCCCTGCCCCCTACCTTTACCTCCACCAGTCTTGTGGAAGTCATTACCTCTTGACTTCCCATCAACTATTGATGGGACATGAAGTATAGACAGGGAAATCAATTACCTTCCAAATGGCATGAAACCATTACAAAGTTTCAGTCTGTGAAAGTTTTCAGATATATGCCACTGACATCACCTGCCCTAAATACTTTAAATAATATTTTCTGTTTCTACACACTTTATTTTGAAAGTGTTTTCCTCATATAACTCTTTGTATCAGGTACTGTGTGAAATATTATCCAAATTTTATAGAATTTGAGAAGGTCATCTACAATGGATGCCTCCATATTTTCTCCTCTCACTCTCTTTTTAATTTTTAAAAGTTTGACTTCCCACCTCATCATTAAACCAAATGGTACTCTCTTCCAAGTTACCAATGATCTTTTAATTGCCAAATTCAGTGGCCTTGCTCAATCCTCATCCTTTTTGATTTCTCTTTAGCCTTTAACACTGCCAATCACTATTTTCTTCCCAATATTCTCTTTCACTGTATTTTGAGGAAATTGCTTTCTTGTGCTTCTTCTACCTTTGCAGTCTTTTCAGTCTCTTTTGCTGGGTTTTCACTGAAGTCAGGCCTAATAACTATGGGTATCCCATAAGGGTCTGTCCTAGGTCCTCTTTTCTTCAACAATCTTATTTCATTTGTTGATCTCATCCACTCCCAATGATTCAATTGTCATTTCTATACTGTCATTCTCAAAAGTACTTGTCCTGTCCTAATATCTCAGCTCACCTATAGTCTTACATCTCCAACTGTCTACTAGATATCTTGAACTAGATGCACTACAGATATCTTAAACTCAACATGTCCAAAACTGAACTAATTATCTTTTCTCCCAAAACCTCCACCCTTCTAAACTTCCCTATTACTGCCAAGGGCCCCACCATCCTCTCCATCCTACAAACTCAAAACCTAACTGTTATCCTCAACTTCTCACTCTCTTTCATCCCCTAACCATCTCTAATCTATTCCTAAGGCCTATTGGTTTTACTTCAAATCTTCGTCTCTTTCTCCTCTGATACAGCCAGCACTCTGATACAAGACTTCATCTCTTCATGTTTATACTGTCTCAATAGCCTTCTGGTTGATCTGCCTTCTGTAGGTCTCTCTCTACTCCAGTCATAGTCCATTCAGCTGCCAAAATGATTTTCTTAAAGTGAACATTTCACCATATTACTCCCTTATTAAATAAACACCAAGGGTTCCCTATTACCTGCAGGATCAACTCTATAATCCTCTTGTGTTTAAAGCCCTTTGTAACCCACTCCCCAATCCTTTATAGTTTTCATATACCTTTATATCATTACCCCAAATGATACTGACATCTTTGTTGTTCCTTGAAAAGGATACTCCAGCTCTTGAGTCCAGGTATTTGCACTGGCTGTTTCTCATCGATGGAATGCTCTCCATCTTCATCTCCACCACCTGGCTTCCCTGGCTTTTTTCAAGTTCCAGCAAAAATCCTGTTCTATAGGAAGCCATTCTTGATTTCCCTTAATTCTAGTTCCTATCATCCATTGATAATGTCCTTTTTGTCATAAAGCTTGTTTGTACATAGTTGTTTGTATGTTGTCTTCCTCATTAGATTGTGAGCTTCTTGAAAGTGGGAACATCTCATCAGTGTTTGTATCCCAATACTTAAGATGGTACATGGTGCATAATAGGTAATTAATAACGATTGATTCACTAAAGGCGTGGATGGATGGATGGATGGATGGATGGATGGATGGATGGATGGATGGATGGATGGATTGATCAATAACACAGGACCCAAGAGCTGGAATGAAATTTTCAGTTCTTACATTCCGAGACTCTCATGTAAAAAATGAGGGAATTGAGGCTCAAAGACACTAGCTTTCCTGAGGTCACACAGGTACTAAGTAGTGAATCCCCAATTCTAACATAGGTGTTTTATTCAAAATCAAATAATATTTCCATAAAAATGTTTATTTTCCAATTATAAATAGAAATTATATATTCAGAGGTTAATAAATAGAAGGATGGTAGGATTTACCAAAGAATAATTTTCTTGTTTTGGCTTGCCTTGCATTGATATTGCAAATCTGAATCAGGCAAGGTTCTCACCATTTCTAGTTCTGACATGGGCTGCCATTTTCATCTGTATTAATAGCTAAGAGAACAAATAGGATCTCTCTCAGCAACAATGTCTAGTCATTTATCCCGCATTTCAAGAATAATAAAGCAAACAAAGACCATCTTGCCAACTCATTACACCCTAAGCCATTCAGCAATGACTTCAGGGGACAGAGGTCCAAATCAGCAGAGCACTGTACACACACTCACTAATGATTATTAAATATCTATTGCATGTCAATCATTATGTTAAGAACTGGAGAGACAAATCTTTTGCTACTTATTAATTGTGTGATTTAGGGCAAATCAGTTCCTTCATCTCTCAGATTGAGAAGTTTAGCTAAATGACCTCAAACATCCTTTTCACACTCTAATTTCTATAATTTTGTCAAATACACTTGGTTTTATATAGCTTTTTTCCACATTTGAGGCATTTTGTGAGTGAAATTAGATGAGAATTTTGAACTAAAGAAACATAGTTAATTTATAAATTTTCCTATTATCCTATGCTGTCATAATTATTTGTGTTATATAGAAGACTGAGGCATTGTTATGGAGGGAAGATGTCAAGGTGGCTCTGCAGTAGAGGACTGTATGCAACATAAAAATTCTGGGTATTTAAGAGAGACAAGAAAGACATGAGAAGACAAGAAAGGCAGTCTTTATCACTTTCACAATCATTCCATAACTACTACTGTTGGGTCAAAACAGGTACATAGGCAGGACCAAGAAGATTGAAAGAGATTAACAATAAATAACTGGTCTGAAAGAAGAGAATGTGAAGGGGGTGTAGGACAATACATAGCAAGATTAGAGAAACTTCATAGGATGAAATTTGGAGTGGGAAAGCATAAGGGTCATTCAGCAACAGTTTGCTTAGAAATAACCTTTTGGTGATCAGTCTTTCTGAGTTTAGCTTGGCTGTTCCATTTGTGTGTGTGTGTGTGTGTGTGTGTGTGTGTGTGTGTGTGTATGTTCCATCTTTAAAGCTTTTCTAGTTTAGTAGAACTAGCCATAAAATATATACCATGCTATTCCAAAGTCTTTGAGAAGCAAGGGTTATCCCTCTGCCATGGAAGAGCTGGAATAGCTGATATTAGCAAAAGAGTCATATAAGATAATTATAACAAAATACTAACATTATATATCACTTTATGGTTACAAGTTATTCTTAAACATATCTTCTGATTTGGTCCTTATAATACCTCTGTGAATTAGGCACCATGATTACTATTATTTTCATTTTATAGATGAGGAAACCAAGGAAGATATGTTAAATGAATACCTTAAGATCTTCTAGCTTGTAATGACTCACCTTACATTCTCTGATCAGCATTTAGTTCTTGTTCTATTACCATCTAAGGTTCTACTAATATAAATGAAAAAAGGAAGATTGTAGAGGAGAAAAGCAATTCTAATTTGATATTTTTTAACTTTTTTTTTTCAAAATCATTTTCAAGATGACTTGCTATGGTTAATAAGGTGAGTAAGTGAAGCTCCTTCTTGGCATTCGGAAGAAAACTTCCCATGTGCTTTGAGGTGGGTTGTTTATAACAACATCATTTGGCTCAGATGACTATATATACAATGTGCCTTTGCAGACCTGGAGTGAGTGTATACATTTACATGTTTGATGTTTTCCTCCATTGGCAGGTCTGAAAAATAATACTACCTTGTTTCTACAATATCAATGACAACCTGAATTTGGAAGTCCTGATAAGTTGTTTACGAGAAGGTTCAGAGGGAGAAATCAGTGCGTGTTTGTGGAATACCATGAAAACATTTTTCTCTGGCTATGTCAATGGGAATGGTAATTAGCCAATAGCAAAAAAGGGAAACTGATTGAGACTGAAATCAGTCAGATGAGCAAACATGCATCTTAAAGATGGCCAGATCTGAAAACATCCTGGTGACATCATGCTAATGACAAGGCTCTACAACATTTTAAAAATATTCATTAGAATAATTGATTCATTTTATTCATTAGACCATAAGTTCCTTGATGATAAGACCTAATTTTTTCTTTGAATCTCTCATACTCAGCACTGTACCTGGCTCATGGTAGGTGCTTGAGAAATGGTTATTGATTAACTTACTTAAGTCAAAAATCATTCATAATATGCTTAGATTTGCAAAGCACTCTGGTAGGCACTGAGAGTATGAAGACAAGAACGGAGAAGACTACTCTGACCTCCAGGAAGTTACATTCTGTTGTCCTTTTAATAAATTTAAAAGCATACATGATAATTCCTGATGTATATATTAGTTTACTATAACAATAACAGCAAGTACATGCTGAGAGTCAGAATGTCTTAGTGGAAAGAGATATGACTCAGAGCTAGAAAGATCCAATTTCAAGCCCTCCCTTTGATACCTACTGTCTGGCTCTGACCATGTCATTTAATCTCCCATTCTCTAGGCAACTCTATAAGATCATTCATCAGAGAAAACGTGAACAGAATTGGTTGAAGGAATTTCCTCACCCAGGAGTTCTAGTAACAGTGAAATACCCTTGTCCAGTGAAATACCTACTTCCACTAACAGCACCTTCTCTATTTCAAGAATACACAATTAGATTAAAATACATAATGTCTCCTATTCTGCCAATGGAAATGGAAACTTCTCTGTGGCCCATTAGATGTTCTCTGAGCTGAGAGAGCTGAAAAAATTATCACTCAGTGACCAGCCTTGTACTGATCAGTTTACTTATACTAGATACACAATAAAATGAAAGACCTGTACCTGAGTCTTTTCCTACTTAGTAGGATCTGCTATTCAAGCAGAAATATGAAGTGATGGAGTTGGCTTCCCTATCACACTAAGTCATCAGAGTTGGATTTTGCTGGAGATATCATCATCAGCAACATCACTTTCACCACATTGTATACTTTTTAGGGCAACAAAGCAATAAAAGCGAACAAAATTCAATCAAAGACTCTTGATTCAAAGGCAAGACTCAATCACAAGTAATTGATTGCTTTAGTGCTGAAAAGCACTCCAAAAGAAAAAAACAGCAAAAAGTTCCACTTTGCTTGCCCTTATATACAGACACTGGGACACCAAAATGCCACGGCACTCTTTGGAAATTGAAAATTACATTACTGCGTTTTTATCACCCCACAGCCTTTTAAGAAAGGATATGCAGTTCTTATTATCCCATTTTACATATGAGGACACTGAGGCTCAGACATATGAAATGGCTTTTACAATGTCACAAAGCTAAGATTCATAGTCTGGTTTCCAAAACCAAACTCAATATTATTTCATTTCCTAGAGCAGTAGCATATAGTCTGATCCTTCCCTCCCAGAGCCAATGTAATAAGCCCATTATTGACCACCCATCAGCTGTTTTCTCCCCATTGTTAAGAGGGAGAATGACAGTAAATAGCATTCCAGTTCCATTTAATAATTTAGGTTTAGATGGCTTTTACAAAGGGATATTTAATTCGAGATATTTCTTCAAACACCTGGGAGAAGGAGAGTACATTCCCCTCTATAACACCTTGGTCTCTGATGGGGAGAGTAGGCTTATAACCTAGTGCAGTTCCTGCATAATATTGGTTTCAGCATGTTTGTGTCCAGATGTGGCATGTCACTTAGACCAGTTTTTGTCTCAACTTTTGCTGGCATGTAGTATCTAAAGTCACTCCTGAAGGTCTCTCTTTCCTCCTCATGGAATTGTTTCTAATCTTGCTTTGCGACGCAGTGTAACAACAATGTTGCTTGCAGCTGCTGTGGGGGTGTAAGACTAATAACATCAGCACACAGGAGGGCTGCTAGCACAGGTTCTTTGATCTGAATTCATAAAGGAAAGCAACTTTAAGGGGTTAACAATCTTATTTTAAATAAACACACATAAAATTCACTTAGTTCAGGGGGAAAAAATCAGCACCTTGAACTTCAGAGAGAATACAAACAGAAATTACAAGCAGAAATTCTAAACAGAGAAACTAGCACAAATCAACAATCATATATATATAATTATATACATATATGTGTATACATATATACATACATATATACATATATAATATATATATATTATATATATACTGTTTGCAATCAGAGACTCTTGATTCAAACAAAGGCAAGACTTAGTCAAAGGCACTTGATTGCCTTAGAGCTGTGAAACACTCCAAAAGAAAAAAAAAAGCAAAAAGTCCCACTTTGCTTGCCCTTATACACAGCCACTGGGATGCCAAAATGCTAAGGCACCCTCTGGAAATTGAAAACTCATAAAGATAGAAAGAGGATCCGCTCCCCTTACCTAAAATGATAAAGGCCAAGGACCAAGACCTTATCTCTGAACTATAATGCCTCAGAGGAGGAGGAAGAACACATGACTTTCTCCTTACAATATGTTCTTTCACCAGACATCAACAGTGAAAGAATCACTGAGATCCTCTAAGAGAAAATGAGGCAAAAGAGGAAGTAGAAAAAACCAAAAGGTCTTTTTAATGCATCTATCACTAAGAGAAGAGTTTCCTCTTCAATACATGGTTAGCCAATCAAACCCCAATTACAATATGTCTGTTCATGCTGCATGGTTCCCCAATGTACTTCCATCCAACATCACTATCACTCCACTGAAAATATGCTTCCTGGCTTCTACATATGGGGAGACTGCATCAGTGAGGAAAGCTCATAGGGTCTTCCACACACCAGTGATACCCAGAACAGTATCTTGCATTTTATAGATTCTCAGTACACATTTATGGAATTAATTACAATTAAATTTGACCTGAGATACATCAGTATTGCCTCTTAAACCTAAATGTTAATACCTGGTTCTGGTTTTGGTCTGTCAAAGATCACACATTTCATTGTGAATGAAGAATGTATATAAATTGGAGAAGAAATCAAGATCTAAGTATCAGGGGAATGTGTATATCCACATGTATATATAAATGAGATGAAAAAAAGACCAAAATGTATGATAAGCAACTAGGTGGCACAGTGCATAGAGTACTTACTATACTTCAGGGCAATAAATCTTGAATTCAATTTCAGGTTGAGACTACTGCTCCCTGGATGTGAGACCCAGTGCAGTCACAACTGCTTTCAGCTTCAGTTTCTTGATCTGTAAAATGGGGATAGAAATATCACCCAACTCATAGAATTGTTGTAAATATCCAAAGAGGGAGCATTATGAAGAACTTTGACAACCTTAATGTATGACATAAATATTAGTTATTATTATTACTATTATTTAAAAGCGATAATCTTTGAAAATTTTAGAAATTTAAGATAGGCGGTATAGTAAGATGGATATAGATATTTAAAATGCTTAAATATTTTAATATGATATACATTAAATTTATTGTTATTATTGTCATTTTTACAACTACATGAAGGATCTGATAGTGTCAATATCACAACTCCCTTCAGCAGTACAGATTGCAACATACCTATGATTTATTAGATGACTTCTGGGGAATTTTTTGAAGCTCAGACAAGGAATATGACTTGCCCAAGAAAATAGAGATGGTGTTACATATCTAAGCCAATCACAGATCTTCTTCATTCTCAACACACAATAAGTCATTTACATTTCTTTCCCTTTTATTAGCAAATTTTATCAAAATGTTCATTATCTCTTACTAGCCACATGATGTTGTTATTTCACCTCTGTGGGTCTCAAATTCCTTTTATTTATTTATTTATTTATTTTGCCAAATGAGGGAGGTTGAAATATATATGACATCTAATGACCCATCCATGTCTAAAAATTCTCAGCTCTAAAGGTAGCTGTTCTTTGATAGTCTCCGATGATGTAAAAGTTGGATCCTGGAAAAACTTAGAATTTCCATTTTGCAAGGTGTCCATTTGAAGCTGATCTTTTCTTTAAATAATGTCACCTGTTTAATCGGTGATAATACTTAATGTCCTATCTGAAACTCTTCCTTCATTTATGTGCTCTCTAAATTGGCAGTAACAAATACAAAGAAGGACCTGGTATGGAAGTCACAGCATTCCATTCTTGACTGTATCTATGTTCTTTGTTGTAATTGTGGAAGAGTAACACTCTTTGAGATAGTCAGCTTATAAAATCTGTACTGTTCTTTCTTCAACCAATCTCAAAAGAAATCTGTGATTTGTGCAAAATACTTTGAGTATCTCAAAGAGAGTTACTATAAAAATTCCCGGTATTATCATGTAAATTTAAAAGATTATCACTACTTTAAAGTCTCAGTGGATACTCTCGCCATTATGCAAACTATGCTTGCACAATGTCAAAAATGGCTGAGCTATTGGAAACATCTGTATGTTTGTTGTCACACAGAGCAAACATTTAGTTGATGGACTTAAGTTCTTCTCTTTTCATCCAGATGTTTTTATAGCATATATCTAGTAGTCTCTGAAGAGAACATCTCAGAATATAAACACCTCTGACTAGGAATTTTCCTTGCTAATGCCTGGCATAAAAAAATGTCTTTTATTCATGATTTCTAATTAACAGCCTTTGATGGTTCAGAATAAAACTGTATTTCTAGTACAATTTTAAAAGAGAATGATTGTTATCACATAGAACAAAATTTAGCATGAACTCAAGTTATCTGTTGACTTTTCCCATCTACTAGAAAGTTGAAATTCTATTGCTGCTCAAAAAAGAGTTCTTTTTTTTTTTTTTTTTTTTTGTTTGGGCAGACAAAGTTTATTCCTCTCCTTTCCCTCATTCCCCACCTCATCCCCAGGGGGAAAATTGCCAGTCAAATACAGATCAAATGGAACTCACATTCCTCCTCACTAGAAAAGGGGAAGAGTCAATCACGTGAAAGGGAAAGCACATGTCAAGGTCCATCTGGAGTCATCCATACAGGGTGGTCTTCACAGAATTGATTTGTCGGAATTTCTCTGATTCCACTCCAGCTCCTCAACTACTCCCATTTGTTGTTTTTTTTTTTTAATTTATTTTAATATGTTTAGTTTTCTGCATTGATTTTCACATGTGTTTGAATTACAGATTTTCTCCCCATTTCCACCCCCCCACTCCAAGATGGCGTACACTCTGGTTGCCCTGTTCCCCAGTCTGCCCTCCCCTCCGTCACCCCATTCCCCTCCCATCCCCCTTTCCCTTACTTTCTTGTAGGGCAAGATAAATCTCT
>CM053622.1:720891584-720971715 GCA_028646595.1 Phalanger gymnotis | reverse complement strand
GAAATGGGCTTTCTGGGCCTGGAGTCTTTTTGTCAAGATGTTGGAATGGGGAGGCTGGTTCAAGTTTTTGCTGCAGTGGGGCCTAAATAAATTTCTTGTTGTTTTCTCCTTAGAGAATCTCTCATACCTTGCGATTTTGGACCATTCAAACATATACATGATTATATTTGAGATCATAAATTCGGCCTTCCTACTACAGCTATATGACCAAGAATATGTCACTTCATTTCTTCAAAATTCAGGTTTCTCAGGTGTGGGTGTATAGCACCTACAGTACCTATCAGCCAGATTTACCAGGCTCTAGGGAGATTGAAAGGGGCAATGAGGTTGCACAATGGATAAAGTACTGGTTCTGGAGTCAGGGAGACCTGAGTTCAAATTCAGCCATAGACACTTACTAGCTGTGTGATCCTGGGCAAGTCACTTAACCCTGTTTGCCTCAGTTTCCTCATCTATAAAATGAGCTGGAGAAAGAATGGTAAACCATTCTAGTACTTTGCAAAGAAAACCTCAAATGGGGTCCTAAAAAGTTGGACATGACTGAATGACAAGAGAAATGTGAAAACATTGGGCAAACTTTAAAGTGCTTTAAATATCAGTTAGTATTACTATAAAGATTAGAAAAAAAGAGGTCTAGAGATGATGGGAATTAGGTAACAGATGTCAAACTGGACAGAAAGCAGAGGAGGTATTTGATGCAAAGTATCCCAATAGTCTCTCTTCTAGATTTTTTGAAACAGTTGTGTGATTTCATCTACATCTCTCTGTCTCTATTAGTATCTCTCTCTCTCCCTCCTTCTCTCTCTCTGTCTCTCTCTCCCTCTCTGTATCTCTGTATATACACACACATACACATTTATCTACCTATAGGCATATATGTGTAGGTATATGTACTTCACTACACAAAATATTTGGAATTCGCTATATATGTGATATCTACTCATGAATATATATATATATATGCATATACATCCGTTCATATATATGTATATATATATATATGCATCTGTTAACATGCACATGTATGCATAGTCATTCACTTAATAAAACCTTAGGCACACACTATGAGCAGAGCAGCCTGCATGGTGATAAAGAAGATAAACTTTTTAAAGAAGATAAACTTTTAAACTTCTGCCCTCATGGAGATCATAGTTAAAATGTTCCTGGTTTTCACTCATTTCAGTTGTGTCTGACTCTTTGTGACCCCATTTAGGGTTTTCTTGGCAAAGATACTGCAGTAGTTAGCCATTTTTCTTCTTGAGCTCATTTTACAAATGAGGAACTGAGGCAAAGAGGGTTAAGTGACGTACCCAGGATAACCCAACTAGTGTCTGAGGTCAGAATTCACCTCAGGAAGACGAATCTTCCTGACTCCAGGCCTGGCACTCTATTCACTGTGCCACTTAGCTGCCTTTAACTGTAATCCACGCACCAAATTACATGTTGCATTTACCAAAAGGCTCAAACAAAGTACCATGTGAGATCTGTGGGAGAACTGTACTATGAACTTACACAACAGGGAAGGTTTCATGGAAGAATAGGGGAGTTTGATTGAGTTTTCAAAGATGTGTAGGAACTCATTGGGCAAAGAGAGAAAGGAGAAACCATTTAATATGTAAGGTATGCATGGTCTAAAGTACCCAAAGGGAAGATTTCTAGGAGTATTAGGAGAACAAAGAATAGTCCAGTTTGGCTAGATCATTGAAAAAATGGGAAAGAATCAGAAAATGTAAGGCCAGAGGGGTAGGATGGTGATTGAAAAGTCCTTTTTAATTTGATTTAATTCTCATTCTCCTTGACCTTATTTGTACCTTGCTTTGTGTAAATCTGTTTGTATCTTTGTCTCCTCCATTAGATTGTAAACTCCTTCAGGGCAAGAGTGTCTTTTGCCCTTTTTTGTATCCTTAGAGCTTTGTACAGTGCCTGATTAATAAATGATTAATTGATGGGTTTTTCTACTGTAATTTCATCAGTTCCTAGAATTGGAAATGTAAAAATTTTATCTCCTTTGTGAATTATCAACTCATGGAAAAAAAAGAAACATTTATTAAGCGTTTATTAAGTGATGAGCCCTCTGCTAAGCACGAGAGGATGTAAATACAAAAGCAAAGCAAATCTAGTCTCTTCCTTAAGAGACATCTGTTCACCTGGGGAAGTCAACACACAAAGATGAGATGTGTCAAGTTGGTTCATTTTGATCTGGAAAGTTAATAGCCTGGAGAGTGGGGCAATAGAGGACCCATTCCATCCAATAAAAATGGTGGAATTATTTTGATGATGGTTTATGGTCTCAGAGCTCAGAATGGGGAAAAGATAAATGTGCATTGTTGGCAACATTGGTAAGGTGAGGCTATGGAAGGGATTTCTGGAGAAGAGGGAGTGAAGTGAAAACTAGTGGATGGGATTTCCTTCAAATATTGCTCTGAGAGAGGTATTTGTCATTCAGGAGAGCAGGAGCCCAAAGCAAAAAATTCTTCAGAGAAGCAATTTCAGGAAGCTAAGTTGCCTAGTGGATACCCACAGAGACAGAAAGACCTGAGTTCAAATTCTTCCTCAGACACTTATTAATATCTGTGTGACTCTTAGGAAGTTAACTTCAGTTTAAGTTACCTCATCTGTAAAATATGGGTAACAATAGCACCTATCTCCCAGGGTTGTGGTGAGGATCAAATGAGATCACATGTGTAAAGTACTCTGCAAACCGTAAAGTATTATATAAATTATCTTTGAAATCATGATGATGATGGTGAATACAAGGAATTACAAGGTTGCTTCTTGCATTTATACATGCATTGTTCATATTTTCACAGTATATATGCACACATATATAGCAGATATGTTAACTTATGAATATATAATTATCTGTGTGTGTAGTTCTTGCTGTTACTGTTCAGTTGTTTCCAACTTTGTGATCCAATTTGGCATTTTCTTGGCAAAAATACTAGGGCGGTTTTGCCATTTCCTTCTGCAGCTCATTTTAGATGATGAAGATGAAGATGAAGAATTGATGCAAACGGGATTAAATAACTTGCTGAGGGTCACACAGCTAGTAAGTGTCAAAGGACAGATTTGAATTTAGGAAGATGAGTATTCTGATTCCAGGCCCAGCAGTCTATCTACTGTGCCACCTATATTAACAGGCACAATCTTCCCTCCTTCCTTCTTTCCCTCCTTCCTTCCTTCCTTCCTTCTTTTCTTCCTTCCTTCCTTCCTTCCTTCCTTCCTTCCTTCCTTCCTTCCTTCCTTCCTTCCTTCCTTCCTTCCTTCCTTCCTTCTTTCCTTCCTTCCTTCTTTCCTTCCTCACAATATGCTATGGTGGATATAGGACTGAATTTTCAAGTCTTGTCTCTAACACATAGTGTCTATATGACCATGAACAAAATCGCTTGAATTCTCTGTACCCAAGTCAACTCTAAAATTGTTTATTCTAATGAGGTGGCAGTTTTCATTGTTACCTAGACTGATTATATAACATATCTGTACCCTTCCTCCCAGGGGAAAAAAACATACACACACATATACATACATATATACTCAAATATACACACACACATGTGTGTGTGTAATATATATCATGTATATATACGTATATATATAATATATGTATACACCAACTTTTGCATATTTCTTGAAGAAAAAAATCTTTGGGAATATCTATATAGAGTTGGTAACTTAGAGTCAGTGGCTTAACCAGCATATCTTAAAATTCCATTCTCTTTATGGATGTCACAAATATCACATGAAGTCCATTTTGGTAATTGTTCCACACAAGCTTTCAAAACACAAAACCACATGTGTATTGTTTAGACACTAAATAATACTGACTCTAAAATCTTAAGTACTACAAGATAAGCAGAGTATTAACATTCCCTGGGTTCAAATTCACATATCTAGATCTGTTCCCAGAATTCCAATTTCCATTTCCTATAATCCATCTGCATCCCAATGAAGAGTTGACCTTATTTGAGAGAAATTTGCATCTGGCTTATAAGAGCAGAGAATGCACATCTGGAGAAAGCCCAGTGAAGTGGCAAAATGAGAAATAGCAGCTGTTATAAATAATCCATAGAGTGGGAGTTGTGGATCTGAAAAGGATTTGTCTGTCTTTGAATGATGTATTCTTTATATAAAGCATTGTATATCTGCATTTAAAACCATTATGGTGACCTCTTTAAATGTATTTATTAAGTTCTATTGTGGTAAACGTGTATTACAACTAGAAGCTTTTTCAGAGCACATTGAGTCAGAAACAAATGTGTAAGCAATTTTGAAGCCTACCAGTATTCTTACTAAAGAGTGAGAAAACTTTAGTATTAAAGGCATAAATGTAGCATGCAAATTTAAACTATTGATCAGAAAGAAGGAAAATATTAGTAAACATTAGAGCAAAATGGAAAAAAGGAAAATTGTTTTTTGAATAGGTAAATTATTAATGCATACAGACCAATGGTGTTCCATTACAGCATCAAATTCCTTATCTTACTTTGCTTGGAAAAGCAGTGGGAAAATAGCTCTCTTTTATCTAGTACATTAAGCATTTTACAAAAGTTATTTCACTTTTTCTCACAATATCCTAGGAGGTAAGTACTGCTATGCTCATTTTACAAATGAGAAAACTGAGGCAGACATAGGTTAAATGAATTGCTTGAGGTTACACAGCTGCTAAATGTCTGAGGCTGAATATGAACTCAGGTCTTCCTGGCTCTGAGCCCAGCACCCTATCCACTGGACCACCCAGCCATCTGCAGGAACAGAGGAGGGCTAAAAACAGGAAACTTGGAAGGACAAACAGACCTTTCCTCTGGTGTTTTAAAAATGTCAACAATACCTATAGTACTAAGCAATTAGTCTGCAATAGGAGGCAATACTGTAGAAGCAGCCATGTGTTTGGATAGAGATATACATTTTCATCCTGAGTTAAAAAGACCATTTCACTGAAGCCTGAGGATAGGCAGGGAGAGTAGTCAATTTTAGATAAAGTGGTAAGTGAAGCACCTGATTTTTCCTAGGTTTTTTAAAAATTTCTTTAAATATTGTTTATCTTCTTCCTAATGTAATTTCAATCAATGGTCAGTGAATATTTATTAAACATTTCTTAAGTGCCAGGAACTGTGCTGCATCCTGGGAACACAAAGAAATAAGAGATATAAATATTATATAAATTATATGTATAATTTATTATAAAACATTTCTATAAATATCTATACATACATGTAAATATTAATTAATGTCCATGTTTAACGTTTCAAAAAAGAATAGCCTGTATTTTAATAAAATAAACAAATCTTAAACATAGGAGGTTCCTAGATGATATAGCTTACAGTGTCAAACTTGTATTCAGGAAAATCTGAATCTGAATGCTTCCTCAGACATTTATTAGCTATTAGACTTTAGGAAAGTCATGTGAGCGCCTTCTGTCTCAGTTTCTCCATATGTAAAGTGGGAATAATGGTAGCACCTACCTCGCAATGTCCCTATAAAGAGAGCATGAGTTAATGTATGAAAAGTGAAACACAGGTCAGACAAATATTAATGTTCTACATAAATCCCTAATAAATGTTTGTTGATGTGAATAATTGTATAGTCAAGTGTCCTGCAAGGAGAAAAGCACAATACTTTTAGCTTCTTTTTTCCCCCTTTTTATTCATTCATTAATTCATTCAACAAACATTGATTAAGCAAAGGCTATGTTTATTGATCTCTACCAATGGCTAGAGATCTCCTTAAAGAGAAATAAAACATAATCCATGCTATCTAGGGTGCTAGGAGCGAGCTAGCAGGTAGTAGCACGACAGGGGCACAGATAATATGCTATAAACGAGAATCAGTAAAGGCTTCATGGAAAGGGTGATGTTGGAACTGTGCCTAGAAGGGTAAGTTGAGTATAACTAGGAAGAGATTGTGTGGCAGGAGGAATTTGAGAACAGGAGACACAGTGGCCAAATGCTGGGAGGAATGAAACTAGGGGCTTTTTAGAAAATGGTAATGGGATCAAAGAATCCTCCTTTTAGAGCTGAAAGGAACCCGGCAGGACTGAGTCCAATGTGGTCATTTTACACATGACAGAACTGAGCAGAGAGAAAGGTTTAAGGCACTTGCCCAAGGTCATATAGCTCGTATGTGTGTAAGGTGGGGTTTGAACACAGGTTCTCCTGAATCCCAGTCTACTGTTCTATTCCATTATAAAATGTTACTTCAATTGACCTGATTCGATGAGTATATCAATTACTAAGCACCCACTACATGCTAGGGACTGTGCTAAAGCTCTATGGACAAAAAAGGAGGCAAAAGACTGCCTTCAAGGAGCTTATAGTCTGATAAAAGAGACAACGTGGAAACAAATATGTGCAAAACAAGCTGTATACGAGAAAAAAATGTGAAATAATTAATGGAGGAGAGTCATCAGAATTAAGAGGGATTAATCAAGAGAAGGTTAGTTGTGGGAAATAAGGTGGGAAAGTTGAGTCTGATCTGCATCGTGGAAGACCAGGTTAAGAAGCAGTAGACTACATCTGATAGGCCCTAGGGAGGCCACTGAAAATTTTGACCCATACAGTGACATATGTCTGTGTTCTCTTTGGCAGAGGTTTTATGGAGCAATAGCTAATGACCACAACTTCCTAGAATAATGATACTACTACTACTACTACTACTACTACTACTACTACTACTACAACTATTGCAACTACTATTACTACTACTTAAGACACTTAAAATAATTATAAACATAATTATTTCATTGTTCCGTTATGTCTGAATCTTCATGGCCCCAGTTGGGATTTTCTTGGCAAAGACAAGGGAGTGTTTTGCCATTTCCTTCTCCAGCTCATTTTACAGATGAGGAAAGTGAGGCAAGCAGGGTCAAGTGACTTGCCTAGGATCACACAGCTAGTAAGTTTCTTGATGCCAGATTTAAACTCTGGTCTTCCTGACTTTAGGACCAGCACTCTAGTCACTGTACCACCTAGCTACTACTTATAACAAATATAATAATTATTATACATATATTCATAGTTAGCATTCATACAGTGTTTGAAGGTAAAGCTATCAAATACATAACCCCCAACACTCCCAAGTATGCCCTTGACCAGATTAAAATGTAGCTGGGAAATATTTCAAATCCATCAACAGCAGAACATCACATTCCTGTGCAAGATACCCTCTGGTACTCCCCTTCCCGCCCCACCCCCCCACCCCCCACCTTGCCCTTTTATGGTTCCCTCTTATTTTTTTTTTTGCAGGGAAGACTACCAGGCAATTGGGGTTAAGTGACTTGCTCAAGGTCACACAGCTAGTAAGTGCATCAAGTGTCTGAGGCTGGATTTGAACTCAGGTCCTCCTGACTTCGAGGCCGGTGCTCTACTCACTGCACCACCTAGCTGCCTCCCTAGTTCCCTCTTGGTATTGTTTTCCCCCAGGAGATTGTATGTTCCTTGAGGAGAGCCAATCTCTTTCTTTTTCTTGTTTTCATTCCCAGTGCTTAGTACAATGCCTGGCAAATAATAGCCATTTCATAAACGTTTATTGACTATTAGCTATCAGAAATAAATAAAAATACAGTAAAATATAGATGCTGTTAATGTGACTTTCTAAGCCAATATGCACCCACAGAGACCCTTTTGTATGGTTCAGTGATCTTTATTTCTATTTAACACTTTTACTTAAAGTGTGAAAATTGTTTTATCTCATTTAGTCCTCACAACAACCCCACAAGGTAGGTACTATTATTTCCCCCATTTTATGGATGAGTAAACTGGGGGTAGGGGGGTGGCAGAAGTTAAGTGACCTGCCCAGGACTATACAACTAACAGTGTCTGAGGCAGGATTCAAGCTCGGATCTTCCAGACTCGAGGCCTGCCCTCCATTATATCCTCTAAAAAGGAGGGAGCATATCTAAATTGTATAATGCCTCTAGGGTATAACACAGTAAATTGCATAGAGGGGATGCTCCATTGATCTTCCTGGAATGTCATCTATCAAAGCAAGGGCCCAAATGCCAGTACATAAAGGGAGAAGGATGAGATACCAGTGTTCTACATAATCTACTCTTCATCATCAGCTCCTGGACACTCAACCTGAGAGTCATGACACAATCCCATAAGGAGCAATCACTGTAGTACTTCTTTTCTTCCCACTGAGGCCTCCATGTCCCTTAACAGTGATTGTCATCCAGCACAAGCTGTTGGGTCATTGCTTGGGTAAATCATTTATGAAGATGTTTCACGATTGCTTAAAGCTAATTGTAAATTGCTTCTGACTGCTCACCAGGATAATGAGTTATGGCCATGGAAATTAGTACTGGCCTCATCCCTCATCTCTCCTCTGCCATTGGCTTTGCAGCTGCTTTTTGTATCTAAGACTAGAGATCTTTGGATGTCGGGGTTGGGGGGAATGAAGAAAGATCTTTTCAACTGGAAAAGCTTCAAAATAAGGAGCGAATAAAACAAAAGACTTCACATCCACACCAGGTGATCTTTTGTCTCCCTATAATCTTCCACCTTGGCATCTCGCCAACCACTAAGAGTATCTCTGCAATATTACTTTTTTTACCATCACACTGGCTTTTTACAGGTTTCTTGGCAGGTATTTTCTTCTGAACAATCTAACGAAATATCAGTACAGCAAGATTGCCACTCATACTTCTGCCTCATCATCTTGACCAAATTTCCCATCACAAGAGCCTTATGAGAGGTGATGAGGTCTAGTGCAAAGAACACTGACTGTAGAGATAGGAGCTCTAGATTTGAATCTTGGTCCTGGCGCATACCAGGTATATGACACTGGGTAAACGATTTTATATCTCTTGGCTATGGTTTCCTAATGGGGATATTAAAACATGTTCTACATATCTCCCAGGGCTGTTATGAGGAAAGTAGGTCAACAGGCATTTATTAAAACCGAGTGTCAGGTACTGCGCTAAGTGCTAAAGATACAAAGAAGAACAAAAGCACAGTCCCTTGTCCTCCTTAAGGAACTCACATTCTATTGAGGGAGCCAAGACACACACACACACACACACACACACACACACACACACACAGTGTATCCCTAAAGTCTGGACACATAATAAATCTCATTAACATCTCATTAACCGTTTCACCAAAGACTCTGGTGTTCAGTGACTTCTTTTTTCTGGGGTATGGTGAAGGAGAAGGTTTACTCAATGAAAATCACAGATGCAACACGCTTGATTGAAAACGTAAAGAGTAAATGTGCTAATGTGCTAAAATTGACAGTAATATAGAGTTATTGCATTGAGTTCACGTGAATCTTGCAAAGTGCATCAACCTTTGTATCATAAATGATGGAAATCATACTGAAGATGTTATTTGTTAATATTCCAATTATTTAATTTTATTTAAAATGTTGTTAAAATTTTCATTTCTTGAAAATATGCATTTTGTGTATGTGTCCAGACTTGAGGAACACTCTGTATATATGTGTGTGTGTGTGTGTGTGTGTGTGTGTGTATGTATGTATGTAATAAAGACAGAGAAGCTGGAAGGGGATATCAGAGCCAAGTCATTGGATAAAGGAAGAAAAGGCATAGACCTAGTGCAGAAGGTGGGATATGAGGGAAATTTTTAAAGAAACTAGGCAAACTAAGAGGTAAAAGAGAGGGAGCAGGACATTCTAGGCAACAGGGATAGTCAATGAGGTGGAATTTAGATGAGAGATAGAATGTAAAATGGAAGAAATGGTAAGTAGGCCAGTGTAGCTGAATGGTAGAGTATGTGATAGGGCATAAAGGGTTACAGAACAGAGAAAGTAGACCAGAATGTGAAGGGCTTTCAATGTCAAATTGAAGATGTTATATTTAGAGAGGAAATAGGGAGCCAATAGATTTCATTTAATGGGAGAAGGGTGACATAACTATATCTTCACTTTAAAAAATATATACTTCTACCGAAAGAAAGATTTAAACAGAGAAGGACTAAGGGAGTGGAGACCAAGAGGTGATGGGAGTTATGACTATAAAGGAAGCTGTATGAGAAGAAAGGGACAGATTGGAGGGATGTTTTGAATGTCTTTTATAAACCTTAAAATTCTCTGCAGTTGTTAGTTATGATTGTTTTTTGTTTTACTATCATTATTATATCTCTCTTAATTTTAGTTCTTGTTGCCATGATCGCATTCTTACATCTGGCTCAGAGTTCCTTCATGATGTCTCATGGAAATGACTATAACCTCATGACACACCCACCAGTGTTTGCCTGTGAGTGTAGCATGATTATAGCTACAACCAAGGGTAAAAAAGAATGTAAGACATGATCTCCGCCCTTGAGGAGTATATAGTCTAGTTGGACACATAGATCTAGAATCTATTTCAGGAGAAAATGTGTCAGAGGAGAACCAGTTGTGGGGGAGGAGTCAAAAAACCTAAGTTTAAACCCTCCCTCTCCTATTTATCAGCGAGGTGACCTTACTAAGTCCTTCAGCTTATTCCTCTCCTATTAAGTGAGGAATATGAACTAGATAATATCTAAATTCCCTTCTTCTTCAAATAACTTATCATTCCATAAAAAGCATAGAGCAGGGGGCAGAGCCTAGATGGTGTCTGGAAAGCAGGGACTTGCCTAGGGCTCTCCCCCAGGACCCTCCAAACACCGATAAAATGGATCTGAACAAATTCTCGAACTGAAGAACCCACAGAATAGTGGAGGGAAGCAGGGCTCCAGCCCAGGACAGCCTGGATAGTCGCTGTGTAGGGTCTATCAAACAGAGCTGGGAGCGAAGGGGAGCAGACCCCAGTGTGGGCTGTGCCTGGATAAGCCAGACCAGGAGATGGGCAGAACAGGTCCTAGCTCCCTGAATCAGTGAGCTGAGGCAGTTACTAGACTTCTCAACCTGCAAACACCAAAGACAACAGAGAAGGTTAGTGGGAAAAAACTGCAGAGACAGAGTGAAAGGACTTCCTTGTTCAGCCACCACCCTGGGGGCAGTGGAGGTGTGGTAGCTACATAACTATAGCTGCAGTTACTTCTGACCCCAGGCCAACCTGGTGGGAGGAATTAAGTGGTGGATCAGAGCAGGAGTGCAGAGCTTGCTTAGATCTGAATCTTGGTCCAGTTTGGCGGTTCTTGGGGGAGGAGGAGTGCTGTTGTGTGAGACCTTGCTGTATAGAAATAGCTCTGAAAACAACAGTGCAGCCCCTCAAGCTTGGGACAAAGTACTCCCTACTCTATAAGCAGTTACACCCCAACGAAAATTCAAGGGTCAAGTAGTTGGCTGGGAACATGGCCAGGCAGCAAAAACAGACTCAGATTCGGACTCAAACTTTGCAATCTTTCTTTGGTGACAAAAAAGACCAAAATACAGCCAGAAGAAGTCAACAAACTCAAAAAGCCTACATCAAAAGCCTCCAAGAAAAACATGAATTCGTCTCAGGCCATAGAAGAGCTCAAAAAGGATTTGGAAAAGCAAGTTAGAGAAGTAGAGGAAAAATTGGGAAGAAAAAGTGAGAGTGATGCGAGAAAACCATGAAAAACAAGTCAATGACTTGCTAAAGGAGACCCAAAATATACTGAAGAAAATACCACCTTAAAAAATAGATTAACTCAAATAGCAAAAGAGCTCCAAAAAACCAAAGAGGAGAAGAATGTCTTGAAAGACAGAATTAGCTAAATGGAAAACGAGGTACAAAAGACCACTGAAGAAAATACTACCTTAAAAATTAGAATGGAGCAAGTGGAAGCTAAATGACAATGTGGGAAATCAAGATATTATAAAACAGAACCAAAGGAACGAAAAAATGGAAGATAATGTGAAATATCTCATTTGAAAAACCACTGACCTGGAAAATAGATCCAGGAGAGATAATTTAAAAATTATTGCAGTACCTGAAAGCCATGATGAAAAAAAGAGCCTAGATATCATCTTTCAAGACATTATCAAGGAGAACTACCCTGATCTTTTAGAGCCAGACATTAAAATATAAATTGAAAGAATCTACTGGTTGCCTCCTGAAAAAGATACCAAAAAGAAAACCCCTAGGAATATTGTCACCAAATTCCAGAGCTGACAGGTCCACGAGAAAATACTGCAAGCAGCCAGAAAGAAACAATTTGAGTATTGTGGAAACACAATCAGGATAACCTAAGATCTAGCAGCTTCTATATTAAGGGATTGAAGGGTTTGGAATACCATATTCTGGAGGTCAATGGAGCTAGGATTAAAACCAAGAATCACCTACCCAGCAAAACTGAGTATCATGCTCCAAGGCAAAATATGGATTTTCAATAAAATAGAGGACTTTCAAGCTTTCTCAGTAAAAACAGCAGAGCTGAATAGAAAATTTGGCTTTCAAACACAAGAATCAAGAGAAGCATGAAAAGGTAAACAAGAAAGAGAAATCCTAAGGGACTTACTAAAGTTGAACTGTTTTGTTAACATTCCTACATGGAAAGATGATGTGTATAATTCATGAGACCTCAGTATTAGGGTAGCTGAAGGGAATATACATATGTGTGTGTGTGTGTGTATACATGTATATATATATATATATACATATATATATATATATATATATTTAGAGAGAGAGAGAGAGAGAGAGAGCACACGGGGTGAGTCGAATATGAAGGAAAGATATCTAAAATAATCAGATTAAAGGATGAGAGAGGAATATATTGAGAGAGGGAAAAGGGGAGAGATAGAATGGGGTAAATTATCTCGCATAAGAGTGGTAAGAAAAAGTGGTTCTGTAGAAAAGGAAGAGGGGCAGGTGAGTGGGAATGAGTGAATCTTGTTCTCATCGGATTAGACCTGAGGAGGGAATAACATGCACACTCAATTGGGTATCTTACCCCACAATAAAGAAGGAAGAAGAAGATATAAAAGGGGGGGTGATAGAAAGGAGGACAGATAGTGGGAGGAGGTAATCAAAAGCAAACACTTTTGAAAAGGGACAGGGTCAAGGGAGAAAATTGAATAAAGGGGGACAGTCTAGGAAGGAGCAAAATATAGTTAGCCTCCCGAAACATGAGTATTGTGGAAGGGTTTTGCATAATGATACCCATGTGGCCTATGTTGAATTGCTTGCCTTCTTACAGAGGAGGGGTGGGGAGGGAAGAGTGGAGATAATTTGGAACTCAAAGTTTTAAAAGCAGATGTTCAAAAAAAAAGTTTTTTCGTGCAACTAGGAAATAAGATGTACAGGCAATGGGGCATATAAATCTATCTTGCCCTACAAGAAAGTAAGGGAAAAGGGGATGAGGAGAGTGGGGTGACAGAAAGGAGGGCTGACTGGGGAGTGGGGCAATCAGAATATATGCTGTGTTGGAGTGCGGGGGAGAGTAGAAATGGGGAGAAAATTTGTAATTCAAACTCTTGTGAAAATCAATGCTGAAAACTAAAAATAGTAAAAAATAAATAATGATTTAAAAATGACAGTGTCTTGAGGAAAAAAAGCATAGAGCATTTAATAATAATAATGATAATAATAATTGCAACAATCCAAAACTGTACATGAGCTGGGGTTCAGGGACAGTTGGTTGATAGAAATTTATTAAGCACTTACTCTGTGTCAGTCACTGTGCTAAACACTGAGGATACATAGAAAGACAAATAAAGAAACAAAAACACCAAATATCTCTGTCCTCAAAAGAACCAACATTCTAGTGGAGGAGATAACATGAAAATAACTAGATACGTTTAAGATATATACAAAGTAGAGGAGGATGTTCTAAAAGGGACAGGCATTAGGAGCTCAGGGCATCAGGAAATCTAAGCACATATGTAACCTTTGGTAAATAACCAAATAGGTTGGGAGGGAGGGATAGAAGAAGAGGGAGGGAGGGAGGGAGGGAGGGAGGGAGAGAGAGAGAGAGAGAGAGAGATCAGGAGAGAGGGAGAGAGAGAGTATTGAATGGTAGACAGGTCAGATTTAGTCAAAACATTAAACTAGATATTGTAGGTATCTATAGGGAGGCACTATGAATTCTTGGGCCAGTTGAGGGACAAGATGAAAGCAGAATTTTAGAAAGATTAATCTGACAACAGGGTGTCCTGGATGGATTGGAAGGAGGAGAACCTGGAAGCAGAGAAAACAGCAAAGAAGCAGTTGCATTAATCCAGGCATGAGGTGAGGAGGACCTAAGCCGGGGCTTTCATCCCAGAAATGCACTCTGGGATTTGGCATAGACCAGACACTGTTAGCCAGGCTTCTTGAATGGAAGTGTGTTTCCTGTTCTCTGGGGCTAAGCCAAGATGCCATCTTTGATTCGTTTCCAGGTTTAACATTCTCTCATTTTATGGACTGGTATGTTTTGTGTGTTTCTTTGTTGGTGTGCCAGGCTTGTGAGTAACAACCAGCACTTCTCGGGAAATACAGGAGGTGGATAGCTGGGCTGAGTGAGAGCTTGTTGTCTGGGAGTGTTTCATCTGTTTCAAGTCTGCCTGTTCTTTATTGCCCACTGAGTCAATGCTGCCTGAACCCACATGGCAAAGCTAAAATCAATATTGGCCAATCTTATCACCTCCCAGAGCTCTCCTACAGAGCTCTCTCAGTTTAATCTCCAGCATTAAAATAAATCAGCAGAGGCATCTTCTTACAAAATTGCCCAGATACTTTCTGAGCAGAGTCTTTAGGTAGAAAGTGGGAAGTTTCCTTTTGTTTGGGAATGACAAACTCAACAGACTCAAGTTTTACAGGTGAGACTTACTCAGTTTGGCTCCTGAATCCAGATGGAACTGGAAAAATCATAACCTTATGTAGATAACTATAGATTTGCCACATTGGAAGGGTCCTCGGAGTTATTTAGTCCAAGTGATATCTGGGCACAAATCTCCTCTGTAACAGCTCAGAGAAGTGTTCATGCGCAGTGAATCTCTGAGCCTCCATTTCTTCCAGTGTAATGGATTTGGCTAAAACTTGTGATAGATATCTCACTGGATTGTAGCGAGGGTAGAATGAACTAATGTAATGCAAAAATAAATTAATATAAAGTCCTACATGAATGGAAACAATTTCCCAATTAATTTGCACAGTGCATATAGATAATGCATGCTATAAATTTAGAGGGAAGAGAGAACACTGAGGGCTAGAGAATTCATGGAAGAGGCATTTGATCTATACTTTAAGGTGGTACAGAGTTTGAAGAGAGAAGGCAGTCAAGGTGATGATAATCATATTGAGAAAAGATTTGGCAGCAGGAAAGCATAAGAAATAGGGGATGGAAGATAGAACAATTTTGCTAAAGTAAAGAATTATGTTTCCTTAATTAAATATGAGGTGCCTGAAGACAAGGATCATTTTTATTGCTATTTTTGTTTGTTTTTGTATCTTCAGTTTTTAGCAGAGTCTAGAAAATAGTAAGCACTCTTTAGATATTTATTGACTGATTGTGTAGAGAGTAAAGTGAGTTGCAAATGGAAGAGCAAATTTAGATGCAGTTGTAGGGTTTATGTGATAGTTCAGTCATTTAAAGTATTAAATGGCTAGTTATCATAACTTCCTTTCTCACAAAGATCATTCCACCTTGGATTTTTCCATTGGACAGACACAAGTGAGATGTAAATACATTAATATTATCTTATAAAAATAAAAGACTGGGCTCTTGTTCACAATTGCAATTCTGCAGTGGATCACATTATTCTGTAACTGATAAGACTATTCTTGCTACAATTTTGTTTTAAAAAAAAGGGACTAGTTAAAATCTCAAGATGCTTCCATCACTTAGGTAGCCTTCATTGAAAAATGCCTTTCTTGACTGTGTGATCACAAGCACAACATCAAAGAGTTTTGGAGCAGGAAGATACCTACCACAACATTTTTGCTAAAGACTCTTATTTCATGTGTAAATAAACTGAAACCTGAAAAACATAAGTTCCCCAATTTCACATGGCCATTAAGTTCTATTTCAATCCAACCAACATTTATTGTATGACTGTTGTGTGCAAGGCTAGTCAACAAAAAGGATAGAGATCTCATCCTTAAAGATTTTACATTCTACTAGAGCAAAATTTGGTCACAAGGACAGATACGGTATTTTTATTCATATATCTTGGCATGATTATCTGTCTATGCTTGTATATTTGTATGTACATATGCATCTGTGTATCTATCAATCTCTCTCTCTATCATCTATCTATTTTTTTCCTATTCCAGGCTTGATGTTAAAGTAGCAAGAATGTAGACCTAAAGTTCAGAAGACCTGGGTACTATTTCATTGTAAAACTTTGGGCCTTCCCTTTGGACTTCAGCATTCTCACCTATAAAATGAGGGATTTAGAGTAAATGATAGAAAAGCTCCCCACAAGTCTAGCTCTAAGATGATTCTAATTTCATTAGCAGTAATGAAAATAATCAGAATATGAATTACATATACATATACACATGCACACCTAACACACATAAATTCATGGTCACATCTGTGTACACATATACATACGCATACGTACATACATACATACATACATGTATATATGCATGTACACACACATACAAATATGCCTCCTGCCTGTTTTTGGAGGAGTCTAGTTCCTTCAGTTAAAATACATGGAACTCTTTTGTAGAGATGTGGTTATTTTAAGATTTCACAGCAAATTGCTTTGTGACTGTCTACTATTTAAATTTATTTTCACATAAGAAGTTTTGAGTATGCATCATGCTTGCTCAAGATAGCAACAAATGGCTCTTGGGATTTATATGTATTCAGATCAAGTTCCTTTTCTTGCATATCATTTCAGAGGATCATTGAAAGCTTTGGATATTTGGAACACAGAACGTAAAATTGTCCTATGGGAAAGAGAACTTAAAATATAGAAAGAATAGAACATATAACAGTATCTTAAAACCTAGAGACAAAAAAAGATAATAAAATTTAAGAACAAAAGAACAGGGACTTTAAACAGAGAAAATTAGAATATGAATAGCAAATATAAGACCTGGGAAATAACAGAGGAGCACTAAAATTAAGGAGAATTTTGCAAGCTTTCCTTCAGAAGGCTGAATCTTAGGTAGGACTTGAAAGAAGTCAAAGCATCAAAAAGCAGAAATGAGGAAGATACACTTTACAGGACTGGTAACAATCTGAGAAAATGCCTGGATTCAGGAGATAAAGGGTCTTATTTGAGTTATAGAAAGGAGGCCAGTATCACTGCATCCAGGAGTATGTGGTAGGTTGTAAGGTATTGGAAGGCTGGAAAGGGAGGACGAGACAATTTTTTAAGGACTTTGAATGTCAAACAGAGTGTAGTGTTTTGTTTTGTTTTGTTTCATGGGTGAGAGCGAAACACTGAATTTGATTGGGAGTGATAGAATAGAGTTGATTATTTGATTAGACCTGCTCTGTAGGACAGTCATTTTGATAGTTAAGTGGTAGATGGACTGGAATGGGGAAGGACTTGTAGGGACTTAATAAATGTCTGTTGACTTATTGATTGACTATTTTTTGCACTTTATCTGACTTTAATTATTAATTATATTTTAGTTAGAACATATTTATTCTCTACCTCTCACCACACCACTGAAAAATAAGAAAAAAATAATAAAAACATTTGTAACAAAAATGCGTATTTGTTCCTGCAATGGCCATGACCAAAAATATGTCTCAGACTGCATTTCGAGTCAATCATTTTTCTGTTAGAAGAGTGACAGCATACTTCATCATTGGCTTCTGGAATCATGATTGAAAAATTCTAAAATATTTTGAAATCTTTGTAATGTTATTATTTTAAAATTTCTCCTATATCTGTTCATTTCACTATGTATCAATTTATTCAAGTCTTCCCAGATTTTCATAGTGGTTCATAACATTGTTCCTTTCATAATTTTTAATGGCATAAAAATATTCCATTATTTTTATGTACATAATTTGTTTAGATATTGCTCAGTTGCAAGGGAATCCTTTAGTTTCTAACTCTTTGACACTAGAAGAAAAGTCTAGGCTGAATATTTTTACGTTTGTGTTTATTTTTTTTCCTTTTTCTCTCTTTGGGGAATAAGCTGATATCTTTAGTGAATAAGCCTAGTGGTAACATCACTATTTGAAAGGAAATGCACAGCTTACTGACTTTGGAGACATAATCAAAAATTGTTTTTCCAGAATGGCTGTTTGAATACACAGCTGCACCAATAGCACATTAGTCTATCTTCTCACCTCTCCATCATTTGTCATTTTTCTTGTTGTCATTCCTCCCCTCGCCCCCCCCATATAATGAATGTGAGGAAGAACCTGTACCTTCCAGTTCCCTGGAAGGCATGTCTCTAATCATAATATCCATTTGAAAAAAAGTAGTTCAAATATTGCTACCCCATTTTGTAGCTGGGGAAACTGAGGCTCAGAGAAATAACTGGTTCCAATTGTGTTGAGGTGACTTACCCAGAGTCAGACAGTAAATGAGTGGTAGAGCAAGGACTATAAGCCAAGTTTCCCGACTCCTTTTCTAGATTTCTTTCCACCGTGCTATAATAAAAGAATTTAGCAGCATTATTTTCTTTCTAGCAAATGTCTTTATAGAAAGACAGCCAAAAAAAGAAAAGAAATTCTGAGCACATAAACAGAATTGTTTCTAACTAGAATAACTGTCACAGTACTGTGGAGAGCATCAGCACTCTTTAAAAGTGCTCCAGGCATATTAGAAAAGAGAACAAGCCAATCCTCATTTAGCATGCAGCTAATAACTTCTACTTCAGTTTCATTCCAGTTAACATTTAAAGGAAGTTAGTTGACAGAGATGTCACGGCTGGGGAAATAAAATTAAAAAAAAAAACAAAAAACCTTGAACTAGAACAGAAGCCCAGAATGGAAGAACTGAACACAACCTCAAGAAGAACTGATCTGAAAATGATTATTTGAAGAAAAGAAGGTGAGAACTACCTTCTTTTGGAAAAACTGAGAGTCAGAGTAGAAGGGCATGACTCTTCCACAACGGCACAGAACCTCAGATATTCAGGAAATCTATATACAGATCAGAGCAGCTAGTCCAATGCCTAGCACTTAATTGTCATTTAATAAAAGTATGTTGATTGAACAATTAAGCAATTGATTTACAAAACATTATCCTAACAGCAATTTGAGGAAGATAATACAAGGATGAGCATGTCTCTTTTGTGGATGAAGAAAAGTAAGGGCACAGAGAGTTAGATTCACAGCTTTGGCTTGAAGGCTTCTAGTGAGGGGGAGCACATTGATTAAATCCCAGACCAGACTGTTCTGCTTTCAGACAGCTCTAATGTTACAAAGTGTGTTTGTTTCCCTAGGTGTCTAGGACCAGTAGTGGTCAAAAAGTGCTGGGCCTAGAGTCAGAAAGACCCAAATTTAAATTTGACCTCAGAAACTTACTAGCTCACTTAAATTCTGTCTGCCTCGTTTTATGCAACTGTAAAATGGGGATAGTAACAGCACCTACGTTCCAGAGCTGTTGTAAAGATCAAATGAAGTAATACTTGTAAAGTGATCACCACAGTGCTTAGCTTGTAGTAGGTACTGTATAAATGCTTGCCCCTTCCCCTACTTCCACCAAGCCTGAATTCAACTTTCTGCATCATCCACTCATTGCTTCTAGTTCTTCTTTTTGGGACGAAGCAGAATAAGGATGATCTCTCTGTGACATGACAACCCTTCAAATGCCTGGAGACTGCTTTCCTGCCCTAAACTGACTCTAACTCTACTCTAGGATAAAAAGGCCTAGTTTCTTCCTCTGATCCACATATGCCAGGAAATTGTAGAACTTTAGAGTTAGGTGGAACCTCAGACACCATCTTGTAGAAATCCTTACTTTACACAGCAGATAACTTAAAAAGGAAGTAATTTATATAGTTAATATACGGTAGACAGAGACTTGAGCCCAGATCTCCTGATTACCAGCGCCGTACCCTTTCCACATACAATATTCCCTACCTCCCCACAGGGAAAGGTTCTTTTTATTATGTTTCTTATAAGACTCTTCTTTCAAAAAAAATGTATAATATTTATTTCCCCAATTACGTATTAAAACAATTTTTTTAGCATCAAGAAAATTATATATCAGTATTTTTTGAATCTATGTTCTCATTATTGTGGGGCCTCCTTCCAATAATACAGATCACTGCCTCCTTACCTTTTGTCGTCTTCGGTGATCTTCATAAGTTGTATGGCTAATAAAAAAAAAATTAAGTGGTCTGTAACATAATTTCAAAAATGAGTTTTATTTGGTACATTTACATGATTATTTTACATCATGCTTTCCTTTTTCTTCATGAGTGGGTCCAATTCTATTTATGTCCCTAGAATTTTATACTTTAATCTATCTCATCAGTTTAACACTAATGAAATTTTAGGTTGTCAAGCCCTACATATTATCTCTTCTGAATTTTTTGAAATTCCCCAAAATCTAGGTAACATATCAGATCATGTCACTTCCAGCATTCCTTTCATTCACATTTTATCAACTCTTTATCGTTGGTCACCAACAGCTTGAGAATGGCCTTCCTTTTTTACTTCTGTGTGTTTTTTAAAAATTTATCTTATTTTTAATCTATGGAATAAAAAAGCATTTCTATAACATAGTATAATAATTATTAAAAAATAATTCCACATGAAACTGCAAATCTATTGCATGTAAGTTGCTAAAATATATAATAAAATTATCATGTAAATTTCTATTTTTTTCCTTTCCCTCTCCCCCTACCTTAAAGATGGCTACCATTAGAGGTGTGTGTGTTTTTATGTAAAATCATTCTATATATTTTTCTATTTATAATTTATTACTATGGATGCAGATAGCATCATTCTTCATATATCCTTTGTAGTTAATTGGGTATTTGTAATATTCAAAATGACTTATTCCCTCAAAATTGTTCTTAAAGCAATATTGCTATTACTGTGTACAATGTTCTCCTGGTTCTGTTCATTTCATTCTTCGTTATTTCATGCAAGTCTATCCATGTTTTTCTAAGATCATAGAGCTCATCATTTCTTATAGCACAATAGTATTCTTTGACAATATACCACAACTTGTCCATCCAGCCATTCCCTAACTGACAGGAATCCCTTACAATTTCTTTGTTTTCTGCGTGTTTTAAAGAACTCAGTTACGATCATAGTAATTCAAGAACTATTTAATCTCTTTGCTTTTGACATTTATGGAGATCACACAGTTGTGAAATTAAATGAAATAACTCATCCCTCTTATATAATGCCTCCATGTAAACTTTATGACCTCTTTCTAGAATTCACTATACATTTCCTCCTTCTGGGCATTTGACATACACCATGCACCCAACATATTATTGTCTCAGTTTTTCTCTATATACATCCTTATCCAAATGTTTTTCTTCTCTCATTCATTTATTTTCACATCGGTAAACATTTTTGTTATATCTTATAAGATATAGATACTTATCTTGCCCCTTATTGAATAAATTCCATCTCTCATCAACAGGAAATTTCATATACGCCTGGAGGCATAGGAACAATAAAGTGCAGAAAATGACTGGAAGTCTGGTTTGGCTGGAGAGAGTAGATGAAAGGGGTAGGTGGGAGATAAAACTAAAAAGTAAATTAAGAGCAGATTATAGCAGGCCTTGAATGTCAAGTCAAAGCATTTAAACTTTATTACACAATTAACTACTTAATTAGATAGGTATCATTTTTTCGTTATTGTATTTCTGTGCATTACTTTTGTGTCCCTCAGTGAGTTCCTTCAGAGCAGGGGCCATGACTTTTTTTCTGTCCCCCAGCATAGAAATAGGACTCAGTAAATTCTTGGCAAGTGTTTGATTGATCAACCCTGGCCAGCAAAGGTTAATCTTATTATTGACAGATATGGCAATCACTACGGCTCATTGTTTTAATGAACCCATGTTAAAACAAAGTAAGAAGAAAATAACCAGTAGCTTTGTGTATTAGCTGATGTCACCAAAAGTTGAGATTAGAGGAGACAGTCTAAAGGAGAAGCTAGAATACAGAACAGGAACCAAATATACTACCTGCATGGCTACATGATATTAGGCAAGTAATTTCTCCTACTAGAGCATCAGTTTCTTATATTTGTCATTTGTCTAGAGTGATTTACTAATTCATTTTCCCTCTGTCCATTTAATTGTGTGTGTGTGTGTGTGTGTGTGTGTGTGTGTGTGTGTGTGTGTGTGGTTCTGTGTTTTCTTTCTTTCTGTTTTACTAAGAGAATGGCATGGCAAAGGTGGAAGCTATCAGCTAGGCCTCTGGAGTTTATAGCTTTTAACCTGGTGGTAGCTGACAATTCCTTGTAACCTACTAACTTCCTCATAGATCTGCTAACACTCCGTTCAATTTTGAGAGATGGTAGATTCTGTGGAAGCTTGCTCCATAAGGCCAATGTTTTCAGCTAAAAATAAAAAAAAAATTCTAACCTCCTTTCTGACAAAAAAGCATAACAGAGTCATTTTAAGAAAGTATAGAATCAGTATTGCAGAATTTTTCTTTTTATTTCATTATCTTTGTGCTTTCTGAAATGGAGTGATGCACTTAGACATATTCATTAAGCCTTAGGGTCAAATGCCAGATATTATTTATTTGATATTTCCCTTTCCTTTTCAAAGGTTCTTAACCTCTTTTATATAGCTCATGGAACCCTGTGGTAGTCTGGTGAAACATACAGTAATCTTTTCAGAGCAATATTTTCAAATGCATTAAATAATTATATTGAAATAGATTCATCAACATATTAAAAAAAACAAGCTCGGAAACCTCAGATTAAGAATCTTTGTAATTTAATTAATATCTCTGATTTTTTTGGTATTGTGAGCTTAACAAATCACCTTTCTCACAATAGTCCTTTGACATAGGAAATTTAAGTATGGTTATCCCCAATTTCCAGGTAAGGAAACTAAAGCTGGAAGTGGGAAAGTGATTTGATTAAAGCCACAGACTAATTGTCAGAGCTGAGAGTCTTCTGATGTCATCTAATGCTGAGTGCCATTATAAGTCCTACTAGTCTCCACAGGGCACAGAGGCAACTCATGGTCTGAATACAGGTTGAGAGTCACTTTGGCCCTTGTCTACTGCTGCTCAGGAAGGACGTCATCCCTACCATCCAGGATTAGTAAAAGGTTGTAGTTATCAAACCTAACACAAACTGTCCTTCTGTGTCTATTCTAGAACCTGGCTTCTCTCTGTCCTTGTGGAGATTTAATTGGAGGGTAGTAACTCTGAGGAAGAGAACCCTAGAGAAATCACATTGGTGTCCATTCTACACTAGAGCTCCAACTTTATGAGGTTTGTTAATCAGGTCACTTGTTTCCTTGTGTTTTGAGTCTTTCAGTTTCCTTTCAACCAGCTGATCTGGGCCTTGGGCCAAGGGGAATCAGCCTTGAAGAATGCTCCTTTACAGATCTCAGTTTTTCTATATTTATCTGCATGAGCCTATAAGATATTGATGGTAGCTTCTGAATTTTTCAAGTTATCAGGGGTTGACTATCACTGATGAGAGTTGAACTCAGGCTAGCTCACATTCCTGTCTGAAAGTATATTTCTAAAATGCCTACGCATGTCTAGCAGTAAGGAGAAAAACAATAGCTAAGCCTCCAGTCTTTCTATCTAGGAGATTCTATTAATAATGCTAAGTATTGGAAGAAAATTTATATGAAGATGTATGGTCACAAAGCACTCTTTATTCTTTAGTTCATCTGAGTCCTAGCAGCTCTTTGAGATAAGTTTTACATATGAGGAAACTGAGATCAGAGAGATGGAGTGACTGGATGTAAGTTGCATAGCTAGAGATTGGCAAAGCTTGAACCAAATCTCTGGACTTGTGACTCCAAGACCTGTGCTTTATTCCTGCCCCCCCCTAAAATAAAATCCATGTGTTCACTCAGATTCTATTGCACAGGAACACACAACTATCTAAATATTCAGGTTTACTCCTAGTAGGAGGTGCTGTAGGTGGTCTTCCTTTTGTGTTAATCGCATCTGGAAAATATTTACTAGGGGCTTGGAGCACAGGCTTGACATAACTCCAAACAGCTGTTTTGTGACCATCTCTGTGATAGGGATCACTTTCAGTTATTGTGGTGACTCAATTAAAAGAAGCAATGCTTCTTTTCCTCTACAATAAAAGGGAGAAGCTGGGGAAACCTGTTTCAGGCCTCATCAAACTTTGTGATTTACTGACCACACTTCATCTCAGAACTGGACAAAAGAGGACTTGAGCATTTAGGCCAATCTTAAATAATTTATGCTGAGGGAGAGCAAAATATATTAAGTATCACAAATTAGGGCTTGGCAAAATTAAATAGGGGAGTTTGCTTGCAGTTTTATTTTTAGAATGTGATTGCTTTAACAGAAGCCTCAAGAAAACTCCTGGATGGTTTTTTCTCCTCTAAAGCTTTCCTCCCTATTCCTAGGAAAACACCAAGACATCTGTGGTTCCACTGGTGAGAGTATTGCTTTTGCCCACCCAGATAGTAAACCCTCATCACCTTAGGAGATGGCCTTTATTAGCTTCTGTGGCCCAGATCCTCATACCTGCCTCACCACCCTCTGGAGATGAGTCTTTCTGGACTGGTTCTCAGATAACATTTACAACCCATTACAGGGCCCACACATGAACATTTCCCAGCTTAATAAAAACATACCAGAGCTCGCAATGTGCTAGCAAAGACGCTGACTCAGGATTATCATGAAGCTCCCCTTTGGTGGAGGATTGCCATTAATCCACAGAATCAATAAGGATCCAAATCAGAGAATGTAAATTTGAAGACACTTCAGAAGCTAATACATTCTTGCACTGGATTCACCTTTACAGTATCCCCAGCAATGGGCCAGCTTAGTCTATGCTCCAAAACCTCCATTGCGCACTAAATCACTATTCACCTGAAGTCTCCTCTCCTCTCCAGGAAACCCATTCTTGTTGTGGATAGGTCTAATTGTTAGGAAGATTTTCTTTACATCAAACTGAAATCTGTCCCTATAATGACCTGGAGAAGGAAATGGCAAACCACTCCAGTATCTCTGCCAAGAAAACCTCAAATTCTGTCACAAAGAATCAAACATGACTGAAAAAGACTGAACAACAACAATACAATTTCATTTATTCATGAATTCAAAAATCATTTTTATGACCCTACTTACATTCCAGGCAATTTGGTATAAAGGAGAGAAAGCTGCCCTTCAAACCAGTAACATCTAGTTTCAGTTTCTGCTTCTGAAACATCCTGGCTATGTGACTCTGGGCAAGTCTCTTTGTCTCATGCTTTAGGCAATGCTCTAAAATACAGGTTCTTAAGCTGGGGATCACCAAGGGGTCTGCAGAGAGATTTCAGGGCATCTGTGAACTTAGATGAGAAGATGAGAAGAAGAATGATGAGAAGAAGAAAAATCTTGATTTTCACTAACTTCTAATTTAAATATAGCATACTGTACACTTATGTTTAAACATTATTTTCAGAAGTCCATAGGCTTCACCCAGAATTGCCCAGAGTCCATGATACAAAAAGGGCTAAGAATTCCTGCTCTAAAACTATAATTTTCAGAGAAAGTGCCAACATGAATTTCTAAAAGGTTTTCTTGATGGGAATTCTCTATACTAATGAAAACTCAAGTTATATTCCTGATCCCATAGCCCTGTGTGCCAGGCACTTTTTTAGATGCTGAGAATATGAAATCTCATGGGAAATAATAATCCCTAATAGCAAGAAGCTTATATTCTATTCTGGAAACCATACAAACACACATTAGTAAATCAGAGTTAAATATAACATTACAAAATAATATCAGAATTTGGAAGGAGAACTCTAAGAATCATGGAATATAGGATAAAGTTCTGGGCTTGAGTCAGAAAAAGACTAAGTTTAAAACCCGTCTCTGAAATTTATGTACTAGTTGTGTGACAATGGGCAAGTCACAACCTCCCTAGGGGTTCAATTTTCTTGTCCATGAATGTGGAGGGTAAATACTAAATAGCCTTTGAGGTCCCATCCAATTATTCTAGGTTTCTAGGATCCTTAAGGGCTTGGGAAGAGGGGTAGAGGAAGAGAATCCTTCATTACTTCTTTCTTTCCCTCTAAACAAAAGCAAACAGAACCTAATCTCTCTTCCCCATAATAGCCTTTCTTCTCTCAAATAAACATTTTAATCCTGAAAGATTTCTTTGTGTTTGTGCTATATATCCCCCCAGAAAAAGGAAGAATCCAGGAGGTCAAGAGATTTTTTTGTCTTTTTATTCCTAGCAACAAGCACATAACAAAACAGATGTTTAATAAATGGATTTGTCAGTGAATAGAAGGGTAAAAAAAATAATAAAGTCTAAGACCTATGTGGAGTTGACCATGATGTGTTTTGAAAGGTATCATTGAAGAGTTAAAAGAACTCTGGACCAGAAGACATAAGACTTCTGTTTGAATCCTGGCCTGTCACTTTTTAATTATGTGTATGGATCTTGGGCAAATAGCTTTACTTCCATAAGCATAAACTTCTTCATCTTTTTTTCTTTTTTTTAAACAGTTTTTTTTTTATTTTACCAGAACACAAATACAAAATAGAGAAGAGAAACAAAAACATATCATAAACTTAAATATTGAAACTTAAATATAAAGTAAGAAAGAAAAAAAGCATGTCATGTGCATAGCAGAACATAGGAGAAGATTCAAAATATATAACAAAATTTTCATTTCAAGAAAGCCTGTATGACAAATAATACATCTTGTGTTGGGAATTGTCCATCTTTTCTTTGTTTCCTCATGTTTTCTTTTGTTCTCTGCTGTGCACTTTTAACACTTTGTTCTTTTTTCCCCTCCCCCCAACCCCCCCAAGAAGGCTACAATATAATTTAGATATTTCTCGATATATACATAGACATACAGACATATACATACACTTACACACACACACACATATATTTATATATATATATATATGTATATATACACGTGTATATAGACATACACTTTCCCAAACATAATCTACTCCTGATCTTTGTTTTTTATGTTGGTACATATCTTTTGTTTCCTGTCCTTCCTGCCTCCTCTACTTTACTTCTACCGGCTATATTGCCTTCCTATCATTTGCCAACCCTCCTCCACCAACCACCCTGCCCTCTTATTACTTGCCTCCCCCCCCCAAGCATCCCTCCCCTATCCCACCATTCCCATTAATCTAAACTCCCTTTACCTATTCCCTTGTTCTATTACCTATTCCCTCTAAAAATCCCTTCCTTGTCCTTATTCCTCCCTTGTCCTCTCCCCCCTCATTATACCCCTACTATTTTGTTTCTTCTAAATTTAGACGACTTTTGTACTCTTCTAAATATATATGTATTGTTCCTCCTTAAACCCATTCCCGATGAAAGTAGGATACCAGAACTACCAGCCCTCCTGCCCCATCTAAATCCTCTGTATCCTTTCTTCTTCTTACACCTCTTTTGTATAAAATAGTTACTGTTTTTCGCTGTTTCTAAATGGTTTTATTTTTTAAATTCATATCATAGTCAGGTTTATCCCCCTCTTTCTTATGGGCTCGACTAAGAATGTTAGATATACATTTTACAACTTATGTTATATAAAAGGTAAGCAGTCTGTTCTTATGAATCCCTTATAGTCAGTCTTTGGCGTGTACCTTATGTTTCTTTTGGTTCTTGTATGTCAAATCTATTAAGTTGAGGATTTTTTTAACAAAGTCTTGAAAGTCTGAGAGATTGTCAAATGTTCATTTTTTTCATTAAAGATAATACTGAAATTTGAAGGGTATGATATTTTCAGCCAGTGCCCCAGGACTTTTGCTCTTCGATATGTTGTTTTCCTAGACCTACAGTCCTTTAAGGTCTCTGCTGCTAGGTCTTGTGTAATTCTAATTGTAGCACCATCACATATTTAAATTGTTTTAATCTTGATGGTTTTAATATTTTATCCTTGAGCTGGGGGTTCCAGAATTTGACTATGATATTCTTATGAGTTTTCTTCATAGGGTCTCTTTTAAGTGGTGTGAGATGAACTTTTTCTATTTCTACCTCCCTGCCTTGCTCTAATACTTCAGGACAATTTTCTTTAATTATTTCTAGTATTATTGTGTCAAGATTCTTTTTTTGATCATGACTTTCAGTTACTCCAATTATTTTTGTATTTTCTCTTCTTGATCTATTCTCCAGATCTATAGTTTTTCTTACAAGATGTTTTATTTTCTCTTCTTTTTTTATTATTCATGTTTTGTTTAATTATTTCTTGATCTCTTATAATTTCAGTGGCTTCACATTGCCCAATTCTAATTTTCAAGGTGTCATTTTTCCTTCTTGAGATTCTGGATCTCCTTTTCTGAATGGTTGATTTTCCTTTCATAACCTTCTCGTTTTTCTTGGATTATTTTAATTTTTTTAAATTTTTTTTTTTAGTTTTTCCTCCATCTCAGTCATTTGATTTTTAAAGTTTTTTTAAGATCTTCTATAAATTCTTTTTGGTCAAGTGACCATTTGACATTGCTCTTCAGGGGTTTCTTTACTTCAATATCATCCTCTGAGGATGAACCCTGGTCATCTCTATTCTTGTAATAGGTTTCTATGATTGGGTTCTTTCTCCTTTGCCTGTGCATTTTTTGTGGTGATAGCTTGATTTTTGTAATCACCTCCAGCCCTGGGGTATGTGAACTGGTGCCTCTTTCCCCAGATCTTCAGTTCTCTCCTCTAACCTGGAATCAAATTCAAAACTCCAACCTTCTTCTGTAAGTGCCCACAGCCAGAGGCTTTCTACCCCACTGCTTCTGCACCTATTGGGCGTGTGCTAGTTCCTTCTTGCCCCCACCACTCCTCGCAACACAGATGAGTCTGACATTCCTTGTCAGCAGAGGTTCCCGCAGTCTTCCTGGGCTCAAATGCACAACTCCCCTCACTACCCCCAGGGTGAAAAGTTCCAGTGGGTGAGGCAGAGGCAGCCTCTCAGACCAACTAATCTCAGGGTTTGCCGCTAGTTGTTTAAGGAGCTCCCTGGCTTGTATGGAGGTGTTTACTCCTCCGCTGGACCAAACGTAGTCCTGTGGTTTTTCTTCAGATCTTCTCAAACTGTCTGAGGAAAACCCCAGTTGTGTCCCTATTTTTCTTTGTCTCCACCCACACTTTGTTTGCCCTAAGGTGCTATTTTAACTTTTGTGGAGGAAAATCTTGAGAGCTTGGAATTTTCTGACCTACTCCACCATCTTCCCAGAATCTTCCCCTAAATTTATCTTTAAAAAAGGATAATAATAGTGGTCAACTAAGTGATACAGCAAATACAATACTCTGGAATCTGGAAGGCCTGAGTTCAAATCCTGCCTGAGACATTTACTAGCAGTACTATCTTAAATAAAACACTTAACCTGTGCCAGCCTCAGTTTCCTCATCTGTAAACCTCCTAGGATTGTCGAAAGGATTGAATGATCTTACCATATTGTTTTCTGAAAGGTCCGTTCAGGTACTCACACCTTATTGGTACCCTCTGCCCCTCTGATCTGATAGTGGAGCCATGACCGCCTCAACTTCTAAGCAAGGTAGGGAGACAGGAGAGACATCACCTCAGCCATCTCATTTCCCAACTAGCTGCTGGTCTAACATGCTATTCCCATTCATTTTGGACATCTCCACCATACTTACTTCCCCCATTCACTCATTTTTCCTTTGTTTGTTGCCTTCCCCAATTAGATCATATGTTCTTTTGAGGACAGGGAGTGTTTTCTTTTTTTTTTTCTTTTAATCTTTATTTATAACCTCAGCCTAGCACATAGTAGGTGCATAATAAAAATTTATTCTTAAATGAAAAACAAGTGTAAAGCTCTTTATAAATCTTAAGACATTATGTAAATGCTATTCTATTATGATTACTGTTATCTCACTGTGCTGCTATGTGGAAATATCTTATTAAATCAGTAAAAATTATAGAAAATGAATTAGTTATTTTATTTGGTATCTTTTCTTCTTAATTATCTTTTAAAAAATTGAATTGAATTAAACATATTGAGTAGGGCAAAAATTAAAGAAAACTTCTGTCCCTTTTATAATTTTGCCCTTCTATATTTTGAGGGGTAATATGATGTGGTACATAGAATGCTGACCTTATCATTCAAAAGAAACTGCTCTCTCCAAAGGTAACAGTTCTCTTTTAACTACCAAATCCAATGGCCTCTTTTCCTATGGGACTGGGATTGTCTTTTGACTTTCTTCATATCTCTGGCACTTACAGCAATGCCTAGCACATAATAAGGTAACTAGACGGGTACAGTGAATAGAGTCCCAGGCTTGGAGGCAAGAAAACTCTTCTTCCTGAGTTCGAATCTGGCCTAGACTTTTATTAGCTGTGTGACCCTGGGCAAGTCTCTTAACCCTGTTTGTCTCAGTTTCTTCAGCTGTAAAATGAACTGGAAAAGGAAATGGCAAACCACTCCAGTACCTTTGACAAGAAAACCTGAAGTGGGGTCATGAAAAGTCAAACATGGCAGAAAATGTAAATAAAGACTAGTACATAGTAGCACCCAATAAATGCCAGTTGGCTGATTCACTGCTGGCTTTGGAGACAAGAAAAACTGTGTTCCCTTCCCATTTCTGATACTTTCAGTATATAACCAAGATCAAACCATTTAATTTTTCTGAAATTTAGTTGCTGTTGTTTTAATTTGGGGATTATAATGCCTATATTCCCTATTTCAGAGAGCTACTATAAGGCTGAAGCTAGAATATCTAAAAAGCACTTTGCAATCCTTAACGCATTACATAAATACCAGCTATTACTACCGTGAACTATTTGAATTAAGAAAAAAGGTTATTTATTAGTTTTGTTGTTTTCCTAGGCTTAGAAGGTTAGAGGAATCCATTTACTCAGGAAACCCCAGGCAGATACATAGAAGTACCAAAGACTAACAGGCCAAGGGAGTCTGGGGTGCAGTCAGGTAGAGAATAATGATTCCATTCAAGAAAGGCATATGATCCAGTAGGCAGGTGGTGCTGTCCACCTTCTCACCTGAGGCAATTCTTTCTGTCCCTTCTGAATAAGTTCTTCAATTATCTTCATGAAAAAGAAATATTCACTTCTATATGCCTTGCAGATATTGAGTTCTGTAGCTGTCATGTTACTAAGGTGTGGATTTTCTGCCAAATTCATTTCTCCTTAGCAAAGGCCTCTAATAAAAAGATGCTTGTAATTCAACAACCTATTCCTCTGTTCTGTGTTTATTGTGTGTATGTAAGGGACCCCTTATTTAGCCTTTCTCTGAAAACCTCAATCACACAGCCCCATTATATTAGACTTTGAAAAAGCTCGAATTCTGAACAGAGGCGCAGGTGGTTAAATTTCTATTCCCTTTTATTAGAGAGGATTGGTAAGAAACAGTGGACTTGGCCCCTCAGGGGAAAAAAAACGGGTCACTAGCTCCTTAGTGTAATGGCCAAGGAACAGAACACAATATTGAATGGTAATGCAACATAGAAAGGACTCCTCTAGATTGTGCAGTGGTTTCTATGACAGCCTTACTTAAGTATAATAAAGTGGAGACAGCAGTTTCCATCGAGTGACGAGCTGTTAAATTAATGCCTTATTCCTTTGTGTTAAGTTGTAACAGAAACACACACTCATTCTGGACCCTTCACAGTTTCTGCAAAAACAGAGTTGGCTCGACTCTTTGCTATATCTGTGAGCTCTGATTTTTTAAGTTTTTCTTGTGTTCAATCCAATTGCTTAAAACTCTCAACTGAAAAACAGATTTTGTATAAATCCTAATTCATTACTATTGTCATTGTTTCATTAATGCTAAAAAAAACCCAGTTACTGTTATTTGAATAAATATATGATTTAATTAGGGCAAGTACCCCTTCTCCTATCACCAATCACACCATATCCTTACATTTTCATTTTTCGTTTAAATTTTTGATAAATCTTGTAACTTATTAGAAGCTTTTCTCTCATCCTTTTGAGATTTTGTGGGGATCTGGCAACACATTTTGTTGTTGTTGAGTTGTTTTGGCCTTCCACTGTCCATATTATTGTAACAATTTAGGGTGCAATAACTCCCAAGGCAGGTCTGTTAGAAGATGACTATATCAGGATCAAGGGATTGTGTGGACTTGCCTGTATTGTATCCTTGTCTACGGTGGCAGCCTCACTGCCTGGAGAAAGGGAGGTAAAGTAGGAGCGCTATATGAGTTCACAGTCAGTTCTTCAGTTTGGGGGTTTGTTTTTTGACTTCCCAACATCCTAGAACGTAGACACGTGAAGTAGCTTTGTCTTTGATGCATAATTTCTGTTTAGGAAAGGTCTGAGAGGTCATGGGGAATGGAGAAATTGTTTAGTTCACCATCTTGTTGCTCACTCGACTGCCCTAAGGATATTTGCTTATGCTGATTCTCTATAAAAGGACCTAGAAGACCACCTCCAATCTCGGATCCATAAGAATGCATGAACAAAAATAGCAAAATACTTGAAGTCATAGATGAGTCAGCGAGCAACATCATGTGGAGGAAACATCCATATCAATGGATGATGAAGTATGGGCAAGTATGAAAGTAATACTTATTCACACTGATATAAAATTGGTACCTATAAGACAAAGAGATATGAAAAAGTGGAATACGGGCCATCATCAAATCATGGAATATTAGAGCTTGAAGGCATCTTAGAAAATAAAATATTAATTCAGAGTACTAAGAATATTGAAGCTAGAAGGAACTTTGTAACATGAAATTTAAAAAGGTGTTCTAGTGGCAAATGACCTTAGAGATCACATTAATGGCATAACAAAGTGGAAAGAAGGCTGGGCCTGGATTCCGGGGATCCGGATTTCAGTCCTGCCTAAGATATTTGCTAGCTAGGCAATCCTAGAGAAGTGATTTAAGCTTTCTGAGTGACAAATACCTAATTTTAAAAACAGAGAATGTTATATTTGCAGTGTCTACTTCACAGGGATTTTTTCAGAGAAAAAAAAAACACTTTGGAAGATGTAAAACACTGAGAAAATAAGTAACTTTTAAAAGTCCCCATAACCAATGTCAGTGAAAGGATGATGACTCCAGATCTTTCTGGTTCTATGGGCAGCTCTCTATATATTAGACAATGCTAATTTAGGTAATCTAAATCCCTTATTATTCATAAAAAGAAACCAAGACCCAGAGCTAAACAGGCAAACGTTTTTGTCTGTGAGGAAATGATTATTATGACAATCCTCAAAAAATTCACATTTAGAGAAGTATTCCCTTTGCTTATACATAAGCCTGCCTGAAAAGAGGAATGCAATATGTTCCTTTTTCTCCCTTTTAAAGATGTGGACATATATAAGGTAAAAAGTTTCCATGAACCACAGTTCATCTCTTTTACCACCTACTCTCCCAGAATAGACCTGTCTATGCCTCAAGCTTTAATCAGTATCTCACTGAGTAAATAGTGGTAATCAAACAGATTTTTAATACTTTAACCCATTATATTTAATTGAGCTCTTTAAGTAACAGACTATTCGGGAATAAATAGAAGCCAATGAACCTTTAAAACCAACAGCACTCAATGTTGTTTACCTGACTCACTTCAATGAATCACACATGAAAAAAAAGGGTCGGGATCGAATGTGTGGTGGTGGATTACTACTTGGTAGCGGTAATTATAAGGAAGAATTTAGCATCTCATCAAAAGTTATAATTTGAAGTAATAAACCTTCCAGCTAATCTTATACCTGAAGTCAGCAGTGTGGATGAGCATGCTGCACCTATAATAAGAGACTCAATAAAAGATAACCCTCCTGCTACATGTTTATTCAAGTTGGAATCTTATACATGTTTATGATGGAATTTATTAACACATCTAAAGTGACCAAATTATTGCCCTATTTGGAGATATCAGACCATGGGCCTCAATTCCCATAATATGTGTTGAGATTGGTGGTGGAGGTCAGTGGCTGCTGTAAGTTCTTTGAGAGGAGGCACTGGTTCACTTATCTCCAGTACCTAATATATACTAGGCAATTATTAAATTTTTATGAATGATTGATTTGTTGGTCCTAAAATTGTGGTACTCGGCACCAAGATGTTCTATCTGGTAAATGTTATGAAACATGCTCAGTTACCCTGCATCACGAGTCTCGAGGTGTGACTAGACTGGATAGGATACTAATTGTGTTTGACCTTGTCATATCTATCTGGGGTTCAAATGTTTCATCAACAAAATGAAGATACTAGACTAAATGATCTCGAAAATAAAGTTGTATCATTCTTTAATCTGTGTTCTAATACACCATAGCATCAAGTTTCTCCTGTACTTAATAACCCAATTTACCATTTGTTATTTATCTACATTTACTATAAGTTAGTTATTTGTATATCTAGCATGCTTGGCTCTCTCTCCCAGAGCCAGGTTGACCCTCTTCAGGGTGCCTGGGGTTATCCTGAGAAGTTGGGGATCTTTCTTCTTTAATACCACTGGTACAGATCCCCCTCAGTTGTAGTACCTTCGCTATTATGTGTCAATAAATAATGCCCCCGTTCCTTTAATCACTAACTACCGAGTAGCTTATACAAAGAGAATTAATCCATATGGAGTATTGTATAAATCTTAGAATCTGGTATCTTTGGAGCAGAAGCTACAGGAAGATGGCTCATACATAGCTAACAATAATATAAAATAGAACACAACAATCACATACAAAAGGTACAAATAAAACACCTCTTGTGATCTGAGGATAAAAGGCTAAATTCAGAGGGTCACAGTTTTGAGAGATATCAGAGACTTTAAAGCTAATCTTGTCTACCACTTCTACCTCCTATCCCTTTATTTTACAGCCCAGAGAAGTGAAATGATTTTCACAAAGTAAAACAGACAATAAGTGGAACAGGCTGGATTAGAGACCAGGTCTTCTCACTCCAAATCCTTTGCTCTTTCCCTTATAACGTTTCCAGGCAGGGTAGCATAACAACAAATGGCAAACAAAAAGGATAAAAAAGCATGGTGATCAAATGAGAACTGATAGTCGAGCCAGTTTGCTGCTCTTAGCAGTCACTAGTGTTATTTCTCCTTCCCAAGTGAAGTAATTATGTTTATTTCCTCCTCCCAATCTTGAGACTGTTCTAGAGAATCTCCAGGGAAAGGAAGTGAAAATATCTTGCTAGAGTGAAGAGTACCAGATTCCAGGATTTGAAATGACTCGTAATGGAAACAGTTCCTGACTGGGACACATGCGGATTATTTCAGACATGTTTTCCATTCCTGGTAAAAGCGTTCTCAGAGACCTGCCTCTACATTCTCCCTTCTATAACATACACACACAAAACTCTTGGGAACAATCTTAACCTGTGGACAACTAGAGGAAATAAGCAACTAGAGCATGCACAATGGATAATTTGTGAAAATGAATCAGGTTACATGAACACATTATAGCACCAAATCCCCTTATGATGTTTTTTTTTTTTTAAGAATCGCATTTAAAATAGAAATGCTCTCAATAGACTGTCCTTCTTAACTGCATTTTTGCAGCTTCAGACCATATGTTATCTGTTACATATCTACTATGATGGGAAATCTTTTACTAATTAAAAATAATGGGAATATTCCTCCATGTTTTCTGTCTGCATATTCTTTGGATTTGGATTACCACATCACTATAAAAATAGTTATTCATTCAAAACATGAACTTCGAGAGAAATTAAGATGTATTTCATAATATGATAAATTTTAAAGCATTTTGTTAACCTTAAATGGCAATGCAAATAATAGCTATTATTATTATTATTATCATTATATTTGCTTAGAAAATACATGGAGAAAATATCAGATTATACTAATAGCTATCATGATGAAAGGCAACAGATCAAAGGATATAGGCAGTTTGATAAATCTTTGGGCATAATTTCAGATTGCTCTCCAAAATGGTTGGATCACTTCACAGTTCCACCAACAGCGAATTAGTATCTTATTTTTTTGCACATTACCTCCAACATTTGTTACTTTCCCTTTCACTTGTTTTAGCTCATCTGATTGTTCTGTTTGTCCTTCATTCACAAAGAGGACCATGACATCAGGGAGATGATGACATGACTTGAAGTTGATTTTGATTTGAATGAGAGAGGGCTGTGCAAGGTCACCGGCCTCACTTTCTCCTCCAGATCCATCTGGGTGCAATGGCCAGATATTTGTCCAGAAGACTGGAGATAGTCCAACATGTAATGGAAGACCCTTGCCCTTTTAGGCTAAGGTCTTTTCAAGTTTTCACTTTGTAAAAAAAAAAAGAGAAGGAAAAAGGAAAAAATCAAACTTCCAGGGGAAGACCCTCAGTGTGGCTGGCCAAAAGAGAAATACTTACTATTTACATTCACTCTGAGCCAGAATGATCCAAAAAATAGTCATTAAGTGGTGCTTGGGCAGGGACCTATTATTGTAGAGTCTATGAGCTTCAGCTAATCTCTAAGTTATAAAATGATAGCACAAGATTGTTTTAATTTGTATTTATCAGATCAATTATGATTTAGAGCATTTTTATATGAGTATGAATTGTTTTGATTTCTTCATCAGAAGACTGCCTATTCATATTTTTTGACCATTTATCATTTGGGGAATGACTTGTATTCTTATAAATTTCACAAAGTTTTTTATATATTTGAGATATGAGATCTTTATCTGAGAAATTGTCTATAAAATTCCCCTTGCCAATTTTCTGTTTTCCTTCTAATCTTGGCTTCATTGGTTTTATTTGTACAACCCCTTTTTAATTTAATGTAATCAAAATTATCTATTTTACATCTCATACTGGAATGTATCTCTTTGTTCACAAATTCTTCACCTATCCATAAATCTGATAGGTAATATGGTTTATGTGCTTCATATTTTCTTGTAAAAGCTCTCTTTATGGTGAGATCATTTTGACATTATCTATATGAATAGCTTAAGATATTGGTCTATGCCCAATTTCTGCCAGAATGCTTTCCAATTTTCCCAAGAAATTTTACCAAATAATGAATTCTTATCCCCAAAACTTAAGGCTTTACTCTTGTTAAACACAAAGTTATCACATTCACCTGTAAATCGCATGTCTATTCTGTTCCACTGATCTACCTTTCTATTTCTTAGCTAGTACCAGATAGCTTTGATAATGAGTGCCTTATAATATAGTTTAAGATATCATACTCCTAAACCTCCTTGTTTCACATTTTCATCAATCCTTTTAATATCCTTGACTTTTTGTTTTTTCAAATGAATGTTATTTTTTCTAATTCAGTAAAATAATTTTTGGTAATTTAGTTGGGATGGTTATTACTACTAGTAGTAGGTCTAATAATACTACTAATACCAGTACTAGTTCTATTTCCAAAGATGTTTAGGGAAAAAGGAAAAGAATCTGTATGTTCTAAAATATTTATAGCAGTTCTCTTTGTAGTGGCAAAAAACTAGAAATTGCAGGGATGCCAATCAATTGGGGAATGGCTGAACAATTTGTGTTATAAGATTGCGACAGAATACTACTATAAGAAATGATGAGTTTGAAGATCTTAGAAAAACATACATAGATTTGCATAAAATAATGAAGAGTAAAATGAACAGAACCAAGGGAATATTGTATGAAGTAATAGCGATATTGTTTTAATAACAGCTTTGGGCAAATAAGTCATTTTGCCTGTTGTGAATATCCAGATTAACTACAAAGGCCCTTTGAAGGAAGATACTATCTGTATCCAGAGAAAGAACTGATAAATAGATATATAGAATGATTTTATAAATTATACACACACACACACACACACACACACACACACACATATATATATATATATATATTATACATACACACATATAGTCTAATGGTAACCATCTCTAAGGTAGGGGTGGAAGGGAAGAAAAAAAGGAAAAAAAAAGTTACATGATAACTTTATTATATATTTAGGAGGAAGAGCAATTTGTGCATAAGAGATTTACAGTTTCATGTGCTCTTTCATCTTTTTATTCTATTATGTTATGAAAATGATTGTGTTATTTCATAAATTTAAAAAAATGAAAATTCTAAGAAAAAAAGATGAAGGAAATTATGAAATCTAACTGAAATATACAGGAAAAGTTAAAATCCTAGGCCCATTAGTGAGAATAAATTCCTAAGTGTAATGTTTTCTTTGGGGAAGATATAAATTCATAATTCCATTAAACTTTTTTTATTAATTTAATAATAATTAGAACGTCTGTTGGATTATACTTGTAAAACAGTAGAACAATTCAAATGTAATATAATTTATCTGAGATATGCCTCTGAGGACATTAAAAACTATAAGGATTTTAACGCTATTAGAGAAATAGTTTATTTCTTATTGATCTAAGCTGTGGTTGCAATGATTTGAAGAATGGCTTCACAATTTAAGATGGTGCCCTTACGTTGCACAGATCTAAAGGATCACTAGGTCATCATTCTCATCATCATCCTCATCACCATCGCTAGTATTTCTATAGTGATTTGATATTTGCAATATGCTTTACAAGTACTTCATTTGATCAAACAACCTTGGGAGGTATGTATAATTATCATTCCCATTTTATTGTTGAGGAAACTTAGGCAGAGAAGCTAAATGACTTATCCCAGATCAAGCAGCCAGTAAGGGCCTTGCGTAGTATTTGAACCCAAATCCACCAGGAGATGGTTATTCGTTTGGTTAAACAAACATTGCCCTCTTTAGACTCCTATCTTCAAACACACACAAACACACACACACACACACACACACACACACACACAAACACACACACACAGATAATACACCAAGAACACTAATTTCCTCAGGAAAAAATGAGAGTGTCAGAAGAGCCTTGCCTCTTCTTGTGTACCATTCAGTCCCTGATCTAGAGCATAAGACGTACTGTTTAATCTTTCTTCATCAAGTGGCTCTGCCATAAAGCTGGGAATACTTTATGTGATGACCACAAAACAATTATTGGGCCAGAGAAGGGGCCAAGGAAGCTGTAGGCACAGAGCAGAAGTTTATGTAAGGCTCTTGGTGCTAGTACAAGGACTCTGAAAAGAAACCAAATACCATCATTTTTCCTCCTGGGACAAAGCATGTAATTTTATGTCTGTGCTGAGGGGCATAATTAGAGAGTTGTTAAAAATGGGTGCTTGATTCCTGGGAAAGAGAAGGTCAACCAGGACCACGTCCAGATTGATGAGGATCAGCTGAATGAAGTGGCAATGGAAATCCTAGAGAAGACTTGATGATGCTGACTGTCTTCAAGAATTTGAAGGGCTATCAGATGGGAGAATTAAATGATTTCACTTTTTTTCCTTCTTTCCAATTGTTCCCACTGAGTAGCACTAATCAACAACAGGTAGAACTTGCTGGCACTGAGACTCTGTGAACATTCTGTAAATATGCATTTATTGAGTGCATGCTATATTCCATGCCCTGCTTTTTCTTCTCATTTAAAAGTAATTTTATATCCATTATTTATAATTCCTGATGATTTTTAAGGGTCATCTATCACTTTTATTATTCTCACGCCATGCCAATGTAATGTTACTTGATTGTACAACAGATATATCTGTAACTTCCTTTGCAATGTAATAATGGCAATAATAATTTGGAATAGTGGATAGCAGTAATACCAATCTCTTCCTATAAGTTTTCCTCCAATGCTTCATTAAGATGTGAAAGACAATTCAGTAAGCATTTATTAAAAGCCTACTGTGTTTTAAGCACTGGAAATATGAAGAAAGAGAAAAGACAGTCCCTGCTTTCAAGGAGCTCACTGTCTGATGAAAGAAAAAATGACATTAAATCTCAAAGCACCAAATTAGTTTAGCACATGCTCCAATAAGACATGCTGGAGCCTGCACATACTGGCTAGGGGGCTAAGGGATCCCTTTGTTTAACTTTTAATATGAGCATTTATACCTAAGATATAAGTATATACAAAAAAATCAGATCATATGTGAACACACGTGTTCTGAGAGCACTTTTTTCCCCAGGAGAGACAATTTTTAGATGTTTACCAGCTCCCCTCTGAACTTAGAAATTACTGTGATCAAATCAGAATCTGACAATGGGATGAGGTTTTCCATCTAAGGTATCGAATTGGTTTAGGTTTTATTTTATTTATTCATTTATTTTCTGCTCAAGGACTGAGGTTATTCCATGAGATTGGATCATAGGATGGACAAGCCCAGCTCCCCTCTAATATTTAATCAGCCCCAATGATCCTGACTATGACAAGTTACTGAAAGTGGGGCCAAATGGCAACACCCTGATGCTTTTTCTTTCCTCATTCTTATATGCTACACAAACATCTTACTACTGAGCCATATCTTTTTCAGGGCATGGAATATAGCGCGCACTCAATAAATGCATATTTACAGAATGTTAAACAGAGTCTCAGTGCCCTTGCTTATACTAACTCCCATGGTTGTTATGAAGACAAAAGGAGATAATTATCATAAAACCCCTTGCAAATCTTAAAGCACTATGTAAATGCTAGTACCATCATCGACATCATCAATATTTCATTATTGTTATTGTCGTTATTTTCTTTGTTCTCTCACAACTCTCCTACCACATTCACTCAGGGGCCTTTTCCACTTCTGTGCAATAACCAGATGTTAAAGATTCCCCAGGGGGAATCAACAGTAGGTAGCAATTGTTCCCAGCCTGTATTTTCCACAAAAAGTTGTTGGTCTTCTCTTATAGGCTAAGCGACAGACGGAGTGTCTGTCACCTAACAACCAGCTTCCCCAAGTTCAGAAAGGCTCATCACCAGTTTGTCCATAAATATTGATTTATTTTTCAGCTCCAGAAAAGAGTGTAGTGAGGTTTTTGTTTGTTTTAAATTGAGGAAAGTATTGTAATCTGCAAAATCTGTGATTATTAAAGGATAATAAAAATTTTTTTTCAGGTGACATGATAAACATGTTAAAATGTATAGAAATGATTACAAAACAAACAGAAATACCATTTTCTAGAGCAATAGTAAAGACTGACAATAGATACAGATCAAGGGACTTATTGGATGTAATGATCACTGGTGAGCCCAAAGCTCATTTAATGAAATTAGAGAAGAGAAAAGTAATGAGGTTTTAATGCATTAATCAAAATGCTAAGCTGATCTAAGCCACGTTAACCCCATTGTGGATCATGAAAAAAATTCAGACACAACAGAGAGCTCTATTAAGTGGCCAAGCATAGGACTCTCCTCTTGTAGCCTTTTTGAAAATGGGATACACTGTCTAGGGAGACACAGACACAAAGAGTAGTGAGATAAGAAACAGCTTGAAGGAGAGTGAGCTCTGGCATCTGAGATGAGAGCTGACTATGAATTCCAGAGATAATTAACTCTATCAGTTTGGAATTGAGTTATTGATAGGAATGGTCCCAGCTAGCTTAAACCTAGCTTAAAATCATCTCATCAGAGATGGTTTGCCCATGAGGGAGAAGTTGGAGGATACCATAAGAAATGAAATGACATCAATGCCATGCTGTACTTGGAGATGTGAGTTGCCTTGGCCACATGTTTTCCTTACATTTGAGTCTTATTAACAGTATATTCTAACTTTACTCCATTCTACCTAATGACATTTAGTGTATATGTGAAAGATGACACCACAAGTTGATGGGGGAGAATGCTTTGTAGCTACCATCCTTAATCTACTGTCTAAGTAAATTCCATTGTGTAAAGATATTCGTATTTACTCTGCTGAATGTTAAAGGTAAATACAGTTGTGGAGGGCGGGGGTGGGGGGTGGTGGTGGTGGTAAAATATGCAGTTTTAGGAGTACAGAGCCACAGAAAATCTTGAACTCAAAGTAAAATTTAGACTCGTGGACCCAAAACACTAGTAAAAGTGAGAATTGAGGGAACAGCTCAGAAGGGGGGCTGCAATGGTTTAGCTCTGGCTGGAATGTGACAATCTGCTAAGATTCAAAAGTGAAATAAAAAATGCCCAACAATGACTATCCATATATGCAAGAGACACACAAACTGAATCGTAAATATGACACCAAACAAGTTTCAGACAAATGGTCCAGTTATGTAGTTTTCTGTAAAGAAACATGCCGATTTATGATAGAGATACAAGATGAGATCATTGCTATCAGAAATTACAGAAAGGTCAATTTGCAGATACCTGGAATTAATGATTGATTCAAACTTTGGAAAGAATTGGTAGAATTGCTACAATAAATAACTGCAGAAAGACTGGATCAAGTGGCTATACTGGAAGTTCTCTATCCTTCAAAAAATATTAGACACCAAATCTTTGTTATTATAAGCACGAAACTCAAAATGTCCTTACAAATTCTCCCAGTGAATTGCATCATACCTAGAGTATCCTTTCCACAGAAACTAAATGACCATGTTCTTCTTTACATACCAATGACCTGTAAAAATCTAGGAATGACATTTTAAAATAAGTGCCCCGATACAGAATGTTCTTGCCTTTGGTCTAGGTAGCCTAAAAATCTCTCAAAATAAAGGAATCTACCAGGAAAAATCACATAACATTAGTTCATATCATTCCTTATCATTCTAACCACTACTAGAATTCACCTAAAGATGTTTTCATTGTGCCTGTTGAAGATACTTAATTCTATTCCCTTTATTCAATTAGGAAAACACTCATTTTGTCTACCTGTCTGCTGAACATTAAATATAAAAATGCATGACAGACTACCAACACTGTTTCTATTTTAATTCTATAGGTATAAGAAGAAAATGAGAATAATAACAAAGAAGCCAATGGCATCTGAGAATATTTTTAGAGTGGTTCAGCTACATGAAGAATCAAAGACGCATAGTCATTGGCTTTCGCCACCACAAACGCATGGTTGCTGGATTTCTAGAGTCAAGCACTAAAGTCTTTAGCTGGGTTGCAGGTCCATTATTTAGTTAGTCTAGGCTTGGACATGAACTCTGTCAATAATCTAAGCAATGAGCTTTTGAATCTGGAGGTGTGAAGTATAGTCAGGAAAACCTAGCCTTTCACAAATCCCTAGGTAGAAATGGAGCAACCCTTGATCTGATTTCAGAGCATGGAATTGAGTTGTTTTAAAAGAAGCATCATCTGAAATCTTGTTCAGACTTGTTGGCCAGAAATGGCTTGTGAAATTCATCTCCTAGCAGAACCTTAGCAGTACACTACACTGAGCTGCAAGCAGACATGATTTAATCAACCAAAGCCCCAGAGAAATAATTGTTTTCCTTTTGTAATATGTATTACAAAATGTGATGTGCTTCTCCGTCTAAAGGAGGTTCCAATTAATATCCTCAGGGCATATAAAATAATTACATTTAACTACATAGGGTTATAGAAAGGACGTTGGACCCCAAGTCGGGAGTTTTGGATTTGCTAATCTCAGGCTTGGTATAAGCTTATTATATGACCTTGGACAAACAGCAGTATGAATTTGCTGTATGACACCACCACCCTCACACCAACAAAGTTTGTCCTCTTTTATTTGTCTTCTCCATTATAAAGTAAGTTCCTCCAGGGGAGGGATTATATTTCTTTTTGCTTGTATTTGTATCCCCAGCACTTAGCACGGTGCCGTGTATATAGGAAGTGCTCAATAAGTGCTTATTCTCTTCTTTCCTTCTACACAGGAAAGATAGACATAACTACTTGACTGAGTTTTTGAGCTGCTACATCTGTGTCACCTGACTGATTCTAAATGCTAAATGCTGAATAGTAATTCTTGTAATAGTAGTGGTGTCCCAGTAGGGAGCCCATGTACTTTGTTATTATTTTAATTGAAACCATCTCACAATTTTATTTCCATCACTCTTCCCATGCCTGAGTGATTTATAATAACTCTATTTGATATTCCCAAAATAGAAAAAGAGGATTTAAAACTCTCAGAAAAGATCCACTTGTCCTATCCAGTGCTTTGCTCACATGGTACATAAGAGAACTAATACATTATTTTATTTTTCCATTCTGTGCGAGTTCCTGGACTGGAAATAAGATGTCACAGCAAACATTCAGAGACTGCCCCAAAGATTCTGTCCATTCACTTTCACCAGGTAGGCATTTCTTCCAGCAGAAGAATATGTGATGGTCCATAACCTTTCTTTAATCTTCTTGGTCTGCTGGAATGAAAGCTACTTCCTGAAACTAATCTGTACTCTGGGACAGTTTCTATTGGATACTTCTAGTGGTCTGATAACTGTTCTCCCAATCTAGGTCAGAACTAATTTTTAGAGCATTGTGCATAGCTCTTTCCTTCTTTAGCTCTTCAAGGACTCATGGTTTCATTACTTTGAGCACTCTCTCCAACAGGACTATTCACAACCCAGCAGTTTTTTTTTTCTTTTTCATCTTCATGAGCTGCTATGGCAAAATAAATAAATGAAAATATGCATACAAATAATTACATGGTATCAAGCTTTCTATGAGGAACCTCTAGGTCTTTTGTTTGACCATTGTATTATAAACACAGTTTCCACTGCAAGGCATGGGCCCAGAGATGGTAAAATTTCCCTGGGACTATCAGAAATTTGCTTCAATCTGGACAGATCCTAAGGGCCTATTTATCCATGACTGTGTATTGGAAACTAGTATGTTTTAGTCCTAGGGATTATTATTCTGCAATGTTGAGATTTACATAAACCAAGATGTTTTTGTACTTCTTAAAAACCCTGATTTCTAGTCTGAATAGCTGTTCAATGGTCTTAATTCTTTTAATTATCTGACCAGAGATGGAGAAAGAATTTGAAATTGTGACATATGAATACTGACTGAAGGAACTAGAGATGATTGGTTTGAAGAAAAGACTGGACTGGGGGGGCGTGATAATCATAATTAGTAAGGCAATAATAATAGTAACAATAATAACAATGAAAGAAGGAGGAGGAGGAGGAGGAACAAGAATGGTTTTGATTATAATAACTATTATTTGTGTAGAGCTTCATGGTTTAGAAAGTACTTTATGGATATCTCATTCAATCCTTACAATAACTTTTATGGTAGATACTATTATCACCCTCATTTTGCAGATGAGAAATGGAGGCTGAGAAAGGTTAAATGATTTTCCAAGGATCATACAACTGCTAAGTAACTGAGGAAAGATTCAAATTTAAGACTTCCTGACTCTAAGCCTAATATTCAACCCTCTTAATTGCCTGACATTTACATATTACCTTAAAATATACAAAGTGCTTTACACACACACACATATACACACATATATGTGCATATATATATGTGTGTGTGTATATATGTATATATATATATATATATATACATATATGTATATAATATTGTTTGAACCTAACCACAACCATGTGACATAGATTTTAAAGCTATTATTGACCTCATTTTACAGAGGAAGAAACTGTAAATCAAGCAAGTTGAGTGAGAAGCTATTTGAATCTGAGTTCTCTCTACAACATCAATTCGGTACTCTGTCCACTTTATCTGCCTTTCTGCACTTCGGTAATTAGGTCTATCATCAAAAAAGGGGAAAGATTGACTATTTCTCTCTATATAACTCCAGATTGTAAGTAAATGCTAGATGTTACAGTGAGATAGATAAGAATTTTTTTTTACATGAGAAAACAATTTTTAACATTTATATTATTTTCTTTTTAAATTTTGAGTTCTGAATTCTCTCCCTCCCTCCCCTGCTGCCTCCCTGAGACAGCGAGAAATATGATATAGGTTTTACATGTTCAATCAGGTAAAACATATTTCCATATTAGTCATTTTGTGGAAGAAAACTCAAACAACAAAAGCGTTTACTAAAAACAAAAACTTTTTAACAAATAGAGCTGTCCAACAGGCTACCTCAGAAATTAGTGGTTATAAATTACTTGAGGCCTTGAAGATAAAACTGGATGAGTCCTTATCAGGATTTTGTAGACTTATGCTTCAGGGAGAAGAGAGGCTAGATAGATCCCAGGTTCCTTTTAAACAAAGCTTCTGTGAAATGCCTATTTTTACATCTGGATTCTTACTAATTAACAAATGCTCTATAAATTAATGACATGATGTAATTTACAGGGAGAAGGGAGAATAAATGAAAAAATAAAATTTCTAGAGAACCTTCCCAAATATCTAGTATTATTCAGGAAATTTTAAGTGGCCGAAGACAACATGAAAGAATTGCAAGATGGTAAAGGTGGAAGGGAAGTCAGAAACAACCGAGTCCATACAATGTTTTAGGAGGAGACTCTTCTGCAGGGTTACTTAAAAATGGTCTTCCAGTCTTGGCATTGAGGTCTCCAGAAATAATGGGGAACCCATTATTTTTTGAGGCAGCCTGTTCAATTTTTAGATAGTTCTAAATGTTAGGACAGTTTCCTTTTCTTTTCATCCCTCCCTCCCTCCCTCCCTTCCTTCCTTCCTTCCTTCCTTCCTTCCTTCCATCTGTCCTTCCTTCCATCTGTCCTTCCTTCCTCTCTCCCCCTTCCTTCCTGTCTTCCCCTGCTCCTGCCCTTTCTCCCTCTCTCCTTCCCTCCTTCTCTATTTCTACCTCTCCTTCCCTTTTTCTTTCCTTCCTACCTTCATTTTTTTCTGTTTCAAAGAGATTAACTCTACCCCTGTAACCACCACACATTGCTGATAGTTCTGCCCTTTAAAGCTAAAAGTCTGATCTCTCTTCTTCATGACAGTGATTTGAATACAATCGGTTTTCAATCTATCCCTGCCCCCTCCTTCCTTCTTTCTTGTCTTCTCAAGGTTTAAATATCCTCAGTTCTTTCAACCAATGCCATTGTCTCCAGGTTTCCCACCAACCTAATCCCGCTTCTATGGCTGTTCCTCAGCTTCTCAAAGCCTTATCTGAAATGTACCCCACTCCACACCCCCTAACTCAAACTGGCCGCAGTCCTCAAATAGAAGGGCTCCCTGTATTGTCTGTTTTGGGAGATACTGCCATTAACATATAATAATTCTCATGAGTAATTTTCACATTTGCTTTTCTTTCTGCTCTGCATTAGTGATTGATCCTGACAAATCCTGCCTATAAATGAATTTGATAAGCCTGAGATGAAGGCAACTTGCTGATTTTGTTGAAAATGAAAAGATCCAATTAATTTGGTCATAGTTTGATGTGGTTGAAAAAGCCTGAGCTTTTTCTTACAATCCTTACGAGGTGACAGGGAAAATCTGGGACTATTTTTGACTTATATTAACTAATTGAATATGAAAATTCTCCTGTTTAAATATGGGGCTCAAGATAAATTTTTTGTTGCTACCTTCCTCTACAGTTATTGTACATCCAGACATCCCTCGAAAAAAAAATGTCCTATCTAGGCCAGCGTTTTGGAAAGAATACTGGATTCAAATTTAAGATACTTAGGTTTTAGTCCCAATTCTGCTGCTAAATATCTACGTGACTTTGGCGAAGTCCCTTTTCTACTTTGAACCTCAGCTTCCTCGTCTGTAAATTGGGAATGTTGGACTAGGTTGTCTCTAAAGGTTCTGCCAGCCTTAAAGTTTTATGTCTATACAAGGTTCTTTTGAGTTCAATTTCTGAGTTCAGAAAGGTACATGTTTGGACATTCACAAATGCTGTCCTAGAATAAAAAAATCAGACTTAAGTCATCATCTTTTGCCCTTCCATTTGTCTGACTGGCATTTCTTTGTGTCACTAACATAGTTTGGGGGAAAAGAGTCCTGAAACAGGAGTTAAATTGCAACTTTCTTACTTCCTACCCAGATGACTTTAGACAAAACCCTCTATCACTCAAAATCCAGTGCCCTGCTCTTTAAAAGGAGGATAATGATATGGACAAGTCCTATCTCTCAGGATAACTGTGAGGAAAACAGAAGTGTTGTACAAAGGTATTCATATCTTTACTTAATATAACATTAGGATTTGGGACATAGTACATGGTTCATAAATATTTCTTGTATTTTGTGACTTTTGCACATTAGCATCTGATTGCTCTCCAAGTAGACTACACATAATATCGTCAAAGTCATTTAATTTCATAGTTGGAAAGAATCTCAGCAACCTGACACTGTATCTGACAATTAATTGGTCATCCAGCTTGTTCTCAAGGACCTCTCATTTGAAATGCACACCATTTTCTAAGGAAATCAAGTCTACTTTTGCATAACTTTCTTCCCAAGAATGTTCTAGCGTTTAAAAATCAGCTCTTAAAAAAGCAACATATTTTAAAGTTTAATCTGCATTATTAACATATTCTACATCACTTTCTTGTGTCTAGACAATTGGCAAAACAATAAACTAAGTCATTATTTGTAGCATTTTCTATATTCCATCATGTATAAGCTCACATTGAAAATTTAACAATTGGCTCTCAGTCGTGATTTTAGCTAGTTTAACATACCCCTGGCTCTCTAATTATTGGGAAACTTTTCCATGAATCTCCCATTCATTGCTCCTAGTTTAATCCTCTGAGTCCAAATGGAACAAGTCTAATTTTTCTTTGAGTAATAGTCTTTCAGATATTTAAAAATAGCTATCATGTCTCTCCCAGTTTAAACAGAAAGCATAGGCAATTTTAATAGCCAGTATAATGATTAATATGAAGCCATAGGTTAAATATCAGTACTCAAGTCAATTAGTTCTTAGCTATTATTTTATCATTATAATGGGACTGAGGTCAGTTCTTTGAATGTAGGTAGATATTAGATTCATAAGCTCTTGTTAAAAGGTTGAAACCATGTATATTTTTTAAAATTTTTGCAGTTATGGTCTAAAGAATCTCCCTAGTATAATATTAATGATTTAAATATTTGGAAAGAATATTAGTTTATATGTACATATACACACATAAACATATATTAGGTAGTTGATAAACAATTATTAATCATTAATTATATGTGACAGGTACTGTGCACTGGAGAGACAAGCCAAAGAAAGACAGTCCTCAAGGAGCTTACAATCTAATAAGGGAAGTCAATACACAAAAAGGTGAAAGGGTGTAATATCTGGGGATACCAGGTATAGACAAATGGAATTCTTGAAGTAAAAAAGAAGCAGAATTGCTGATGAGAAATGGAGTCACCTGGAAAATTCAGAGCCCTGTACAAATGAAGGCTTTTAGAAGACTTTATTGCTCCACCCCTCCGCCAGCCCTTCAAGCAGTGGAGAGAGGCAACTAAAGGAGTTGAGACCATGTTGAGTATCAAAACTGAGTTAATCTGCATCATGATAAGATTTAAGGTAATGACTTTATCCCTGGGGGAGTTATGATGTCCCTAGAGTCTAAACCAAGAAGATCACCTGAAGGAAAATAAAAACTTGGAAGCGTAGAGGAGAGCATTCCTGGGAATGTTGGAGTTAAGTCAAAGAAGAGCAGGTAGAGGAAAATTAAGCTGAGTAACTATCTTTAAATGGTAGCCTGAGGAGGAAGGGGAGGTACAGAATTTTTGCTCTACCATCTAGCCAATCAGAGGGGTAGAGGGTATTGCTGAGTCGTGTGTGTGTGTATACACACATATATATGTATATACATACATACATATATGTATATATACGTATATATACACATACATATGTGCATATGCTTGCAAGTATGCATGTGTACACATAAAATGTATATATGTATTATGCACATATGTATATTTATCTGCATACACATATATACTGTATATTGTATATTTATTATATAAATGATATTTACAAGTATATTTTGTTTTTATATCACATATATTTCCCAACATATAGTACCTCCCCCTCCTGGAGAGTAGTTCCTTAAAAAATAAATAAATAAAATTGGAGGGGAAAAAAGAGTTCAGCAAAAATAAAACCAAAAACATGACATAATATTCAATTTTCCATATCTCAAGACCCAAACTTTACAAAAAGTCAGGGCATATGTCTTCTCATTTCTCTTCTTTGGGTTCAAGCTTGATCATAATAACTTCCCAAACACTGAGTTTCTAGTGGTTCACTGTTCTTTCCTTTATGTTGTTGCCATCAGTGTGTTTTATTGCTTTCCTAGTTCAGTTTACTTCACTTTGCATCAGTTCATATATGTCTTTGGGAAGAATATTAGAAAAAGTATGTATAGTGTTTAAGCACCTTCTTCATTTCTCTCCAGGCTCCAAAAGCACTTACTCCTACCTTATTACTCTAACCCAGACTTCAGGATCTATTTAAAAAATCTATTTTCAAATGCAAATTACCAGAAGACATCTGCCCCAGGGCAGAGAAAAATCGAACTATAGATTTAATAATGAAATGAATATACTACTTTGGCAAAAGCATCATATTCTGAGTAAAAAGATATGAGTTCAAATTCAAAATCTATTATTTGGCTGGCCAAATCATTGCCTATCTCAGATCTCTAGTTTCTTATTCTGTAAATTAGAGGTAGTAATGACTTCCCTACCTACCTAACTGGGTTGTTAGAAGATACAAACACATACATTTGTATGCATGTATGCACAGGTATATATTTTTGTATTAACATATACATATATGTGTGTGTAAATGCTATGTGAAAGGAATATAGCTCACATATACACATGCTTTGTAAAATTAAGTATAATGTCAATTTCAGCTATAATTTCTTACCATAAACTTGAGAGAGACAATGTGATGAAGTGGCTTGAGTGTTTGGCTTTTGAGTCAAGAAAACCTGGGTTCAAGTCTTTTTCACTAGCCATATGGTTCACATTTGACATGACAATGACATAGGGAAGTCATTTATCTTCTCAATACCCCACATAGCTCTGAGTCTTTAAATTATAGGTGAAAGTGTTGAGCTTCATCATTGCAGAGGATTTCCAGACACATATACCCTCATGCCAATGACATTGTATTTGATCAAGAACAAAGTTAAGGGGGTAAAAATTAAAGTGCTCATTTTAAAAATCAAGTGTCATTTTAGTGATCCAACTTGGAAAGATAATGGCAAGAATGCTATGCTATCTCTGGAATCGGAGAACTTGTGTCCAAATTCCACATCTGCTATTACCTTGTGACCTTGGGCAAGTCTCTCAACTGCTCTGAGCCTCAACTTCCTTTTCCCTAAAAGGAGGGAGTTGGATTAGATAGCTTCTGAGGTCTTCTCCCATCTCTAGACATATAATCCTTTCATCTTTTGGTCATAAGCTTTTCGCTGCTACAAAAGCTCCTCCGAGGAACAAGATTATCATCCAAGTGATGGCAGGGGCATCATAATTTAATGGGTAGAGGTCTGGCATAGGTATAAGGAAGATCTGTGATGAAAACTTGCCTCTGATGCCTACTGGCTACGTGACCCTGGACAAGTAATTGTAGGAAATTCTCTAAGACAGTAAGTTGATGAAAAGATGCCTAGATGCATTGGTAGAGGGAGTTTTCTCTTTAGAGGATCCCTCTATATCAGTGAAATCCCAAGTCCAGTATCTATCTCTTACCTTATTATCTCAGGGATTCCACATTGACCACAATTCATAGAACATTACAGTCTCAGAAAAAGCACAACTGCATGCATTTGAAAAGGCAATGGGAAGGTATATAGTGAGTATTAGTAAGTATCTAGTCTATTAGAAATATCACGTTATCAAGGATATATATGACCAGAAGAGAAAGTAGGCTAGGTATACAGCATAATTCACTTCCCAACTACTCCAATGGTACCATTATCTATGAAGTATTAAAAAGCGCTACAGGTAAACTGCTAGTGCATTCTATTAGATGTTATCTAGAGGGTTTATAAAATATCATGGGCAATTAACAGGATGGAAAAATGGGTAATAGGGTGGTATTGTAATGTTCACTGATGGAAAGAAATAAACAAGATTAAGGATTCATCAAAGATAGACGTATTTAACATGTTAACTCAACTCTATTTTATGGAGCTAATAGACAAGATTTGAAAATAAAGCATTGTAATAAACCTTTCATGGACTAAAAAATCAGCAACTTTTAATTATGTTGTTTAAAAAAACCCTCACTTAAAACTTCTTAAGATGTCTCATCATGAATGACATGGAAATGATTAAGAGTCAGAAGATTTGAGTTCCAAATTATTATCTATTACTTAGGGGGAAAGTTACTAGTCTTTTTTGAACCTTTGTTTCCTATTTCATAAAATGGAGATAATAAGACCTAACTCATTGGGTTAATGGGCTGAAATAATTGAGCACTAATTCTGAAAGGACCTACCATGCAGTAAAGACCTGAGTATGGGCCTGTTGACACTAATCAATAAATCCATAAGCAAAGTTATTAAACATTTTCTTTGGCCATGCATTGTGCTTGGCATTGGAGAAATAAAGAAAATTGGAGAAATAAAGAAAAAAGACAGTTAATCTCTTCCTTAAAGGAGCTTATGCTGGGTATCTTCCCCACCCCCACCCCCACCCCCAATGGCCCAGCTTAACTAAGTATGAATAACCTCATCCCTGAAAGGCTGGCCAAAAGGTTACAGAATTGTTTGAGCCACATCAACTAACAAAGATTATCTCTCATGGTGTAGAGAGATTGAGCCAATCTGGAAGGAAGACACATAGCAAGGAAGTCACAGATCCTTGAAGTATGGAAGTGAGGATTGAAACTGATAAACATCTTACTTTATTAGACAACATTGTTTTTTCAGCCCTGAATCAGGCTTCTTCAGGAGAGAGGCAGGTGCTGCCTGCCATTTTGTAAAAGGGCCAGTTTTTGCATATGGGCCTTGACAGCTCCATCGTAACAATATGGGCTGCTCAACCTGCGCCTTGCATGACGGTAGACACTTATTTGCATTTAAAGAATGGAATGTCAATCGATTTTGACATGCAGGCTTGATGCCTCTTTGTGAGCAGCTGCCTAGTGGAGGCTGTCACAGCAGTGAGATGGCATTGGCATTCAGGAGGCTGCTATATTCTCCCAAAGTCCCCATGTTTTGTCTAACAGTATCCAGAAGGCATGGGTAGAGTTCTGGAGCAGTTTGCTTATATCCCCTGGCATGATCCTCAGTTAACTTTTTTTTTTTTTTCATGAAACGTGTTATGATCATTTTCCTTCTTTTGACTAAGCAATGTGAAGGGAGATAAATGATGCAGAAAGATATTGCTATTTGTGACCTTTGACTAATTATAAACTCCTGAATCTTAGCTAGAAAGAACTTTGACCAACTCAAGAATTATTATAGAAAAGAATCTCCTTTCTAACTTCCTATAGTATAACTAGCTAGGATTTATATAGCTCTTGAAAGTTTTGGTACAGTGGATAGAGTATCGGGCCTAGAATCAGGAAGACTCATCTCCCTGAGTTCAAATCTGGCCTCAGATATTGCTTCAGTTTCCTCAACTTTAAAATGAGCTAGAGAAGGAAATGGCAAACCACTCTAGTATCTCTGCCAAGAAAACCCCAAATGGGGTCACAGAGTCTGAAATGACTGAAAACAAGTACACAATGTGTTTTACAAATATCTGATTTTAGAGGCAGCTAGGTTTCCTAGTAGAAAGAATGCTATGTCAAGAAGATTTGAGTTCAAATCAAGCCTCAGCTATTTACTAGCTGTGTGATCCTGGGCAAGCCACTTAACCTTTATCTGTATTAGTTTCCCCTACTGTGAAATAGGGATAATAATAGCACCTACCTTGTAGGGTTATTGTGAGGAGTGAATGAAATACTATTTATAAATTGCTTATCACATTTCCAGACACAGAAGTCACTTAATAATCATGGGATTCCTTCCTTCCTTTCTTTATTTTTCTTCCCAACAACACTTCAAGGGAGGTGCTGTTAGTCATTCCCTTTTTACCTATTAGGAACCTGAGGGAGACAGACACTAGGTGACTTGCCCTGGTTCACACAATATCTCTGACTACTAAGTTTTGCAGTTCACAAAATCATAGATCTCTTGTTTGCTAAGGATATAAGAGGTTATCTAGTCCTACTTATACCTGATACCTGAAAAGAAATGTTCTCTAAGTCAGATATAGCATTGCTCAAAGACCTTCAGTGATGGATAGCCACTTCTTTGCAAGTTCACTCATTCCATTTGAGTTAGCTGTAATCTTAAGAGACCCCTTCCCTTTACCCCACTCCACCCTTGCCTTATAGCCCTAAATCAAGCTAAATTTACCTTTGTACTTTCTTTCAGTTGTTTGTAGTTCTGACCTCTTGTGCTCAGCAGAAAGGTCTAATCCCCTTAGAAAACAATTGTACTATAAAGTCAATATGAGGAAAGAGTATAATATGAAAGTCAAAAGAACTAATGAATTTTAGGCTATGTAGTTCCCAATCAAAGAAGTTCTGGACTTTGCCATAACAAGATTATGAATATTACTGGGTTAATGGGTTAGGTTATGGTGCCACATTTTGAAGAGAGAATTTCCAAACTGCAGTTTTCAGATGAAGGCAAATGGGATGATCTTGAGCCTCCAGACTAGGGATTCTTAACCTGAGGTGAGTGAATTTGGATGGGGAAAAACAATTCCAACTTTATTTTTAGTAACTTCTAACAAAATTTCCATTCTTTCAATTATTTAAAAAGCTGATTTTGAGAACCGACCCATTGGGTTTCCCACACTACCAGAGTTCCCGGGTTACATTCAAAAGATTGAGAGTTCTTGCTCCAGACCATATCAGTTCAAGAATTCAGCCTGATGAAGAGAAAAATGTAAGAGGTTTGTGGGAAATATGGATAACAGGTGCCTTCAGCTGTTTGAAGGGTCATTATGGGACAGAGGATTAAAGCTACCCTGCTCAAACCCAGAGCATTGAATTAGGGGCCATAGGTAGAAGTGACAGAGAGGCAGAATTAGGTTAGATATTGGGAAAACTTTCTAATAACCAGAGAGAACTAAAGAAGATTAGGCTTTCTTGGGAGCTGGTAAGATTCTCCTTATTAGACGTTTCAAAGTCTAGACTACATAGCTTTTTTTGGTGGTGGGGAGGTGTTGGGTGGCATCATTGGTAGTATCTGTTCAGATTCCATCTGGTCCAGAGGGCATAAGCAATCTTCAGTGTTGAGCTTCTTTTGTTCTGGTCATCATGCTTCTTTTAGACAGCCAACAAAAAATGTTTTATTGATGGGAAACTTACTGATTCCCAAAGCATACCATTCTTCTTTTGTATAGCCCTAATTGGGAAAAAGAACTTTTTAATAAGGTCAATGAACTTTTGAATAATTATGGAAGATATGCACGTCTGAAAATATGAGTTGGCCATCATTTAATTCTAAGATGATGTATTGACGTCACTTAAGCCAATTAGTCTTTAATGTTTCAACATTTATTTTTATAATACAAGCAATAATATTAAGAAATATTACAGATAATTATTAAGAAACTACTACATGCAAAACACTGTGTAGGGTTCAGGGAATACGATGGTAGAACAACAGCCTCTGTTCTTAGAGAACTTTCATTCATATACTTTCTGACCAGCAAGTGGAACTAGATGTTATGGTCCCAGTCTTACTCTATGGGCCTCAGTTCCAACCACATAAAAGAAAGGGGCTAGATTAGATGATGTCCAAGTTCTCTTCCACTTCAATAGATTGTGATTACAGAGATGGTTCTGACACAGAAGTAGTTGAAGACAAAAAAAAATCTTTATTTCAGAAAACCTCTTAGCATCTCTCCTAGAGCCTCATGCATGCTGCTTTCTAGGCCAAAGAGTCCAACCTTATAGCGTACCTTCTATTTATTCTAGGAAGAAAATGATTTTTTGTCTCTGTTAGTCTTTGGAACAATAATATTTCCCAAGTAAAATATTTGTTTCTGAAATCATCCAAAAGCTCGCTCGCTCTCTGTCTCTGTCTCTGTGTCTTTGTCTTTCTCTTCTTCTTTCTCTGTTTCTGTCTCTCTGTCTGTCTGTCTCTCTCTGAAAGGGGGAGCATCATAGCACTTAAACTAAATTAAAAATGCCAACTATAGGAAAAATAGAATTTAACTTCCCAAATAGAAAAGCACCATGAAGTTTTTGAACCCTTCAGCCCATTTCTTTTCTTGAGAAATCTATTATATTCTGGGAAATTTCCTTCTAGAAACTTCTCAAAAAGCAAAATGAAAGAAAACAAGACAACTCTCCATTATTCTTAGCCAAGTATGATCAATGGGGAAGGTGTGTTTAGTCAGAAAATATATGACCTAAATTATTAGAGGGAGTTTCCTTATTTGGGAGACACCTTTAGCAATTAAATCACAGGTTCATTATCATATAATTATTTCATTCTTTATAATATAATTATATGTAATTTATAAATATATACATGTATGCATATACACATGTATGTGTATATTTGGTTACCATGTATACCAGCCTCCCTAATCCTCCCTTATGAAAGACGTGTATATACATACACACACATACATCCATAACTCTCCGTTATGAAAGATGTGTACATATACACATAGATATGTGTGTATGTGTATATGTATGTATGCATATTTTCCTTCTCGCTATCGATCTTTACAAAGGGACTGTTGGGAGGGGGAGGGGATGTACAGAAGTCACCTAGTTTTTCCAGAACTCAAATCTGTACGGGCAGTGTTAGCCCATATGTTCCCAAAGTGGGTTCATGAATTAGCTTCTTGGAATTCAGGATCTATTGCCTCACAGAAACAATGTTTCCAGTTGGGAGTGGGGGCAGAGAAGGGAATCCCATACTATATCTCCTCATTTTTCTTTCATCTCACCTCACAGATCTTTAGATATCTCTTTTCATTTGTGACATTAACATTTTCATGTTGCTTTTCCTTTCTCTTTGCTTTATCTCACTAACAAGACACTAAGATCTTTTAGGAGAGGACCTAGTTCTGTATAACTTTGTAAATTCCTCAATACTTGACAAAGTTGTTGTTGTTGTTCAGTTGTGTCTGACTCTTCGTGACCTCATTTGGAATTTTCTTGCCAAAAATCTGTAGTGTTTTGCCATTTCATTCTCCAGCTCATTTTGCAGATGAGGGTCAGAGGCAAATGGGATCACACAGCTAATACATGAGGCCAGATTTGAACTCATGAAGATGTGTCTTCCTGACTCTAGGCCCAGAACTCTATCCATTAAATGTTTGTTGATTAGATCAATCTATCAGGTTCCTATCTATGATTGAATGAATGATATACATACATATATATTTAAAACATTTATGACGTACTTCCTATATGTAAAATACTGTAGCAAGTGGGACCAAGTAAGTATTGCATTGAGGAGTGTAAGACACTCACATTAGAAGTTTAGCTGCAAATCAGCTGGAAGTGTTATTCACCGTCACAATCTGGGTCTTCCCCCTTGTCTAACTGCAATGCTCATATAAGGTCAGTGTGTTCAAGGATACTAATTCCATGTCTGCTGTTCCTAAAAATCTTATATGTTTACAGTGAGAATAGTGGGAAATACTGTTGTGACAATGTTAGTAAACACATTGACTATACTTTGTTTCATAACATTTGAAACATGTTATGTTGTTTCCTTCCCTCTAAGATTTGTCCTGCTTGTAGCTTTTTTTTTTTTTAATATACTAGTTTGCATGTTGTCTCTCATGTTAGATTGTGAGCTCCTTGAGGGAAGGTGCTGATTCACCTTTGTTTACACCCTCAGCACTTTGCACAGGGACTGAGACATTGTTATTGGTTAGTCATTTTCAATCGAGTCTGACTGTCTGTGACCCCATTTGAGGTTTTCTTGACTAAGACACTGGAGTGGTTTGTCATTTCCAGCTTTAGCTCATTTTACAGATAAGGAACCGAAGCACACAGTTACATGGCAAAGAAGTATCTGAGGCTGGATTTGAACTCAGGTCCTCCTGACTACCAAAGCTTTATCTACTGAACCACCTAGTCATTAATCAAAGCTTTCTGACTTGGTGAATGGGGGTGAGGGAAAGAGAAAACTAACTTAAGTCAAAGATCATGAGGGGATAAGTCAAGATTTGTTTGTGTACTGATTCTAAAGGTGAGTGCTGAGCATTTTCATTGACCTTAGAAGTGGACAGGCCTCATTCTTCATGAGCTCTAATTTCATTTTAAAATTTGTAGGCTTTACTTTTCATTGATTTCCTTTACTTCATTTTCTTTAAATCCAAGTAGCATGGTACAGAGGATAAAGAGCCTTGGACACGAAAACGGGAGGTCTTCTTTGTTTAAGAGCATTACATTAGGCTGACAGTCCTACAGTGCAGGTCCTAGTATGATGTAGTGGCAATAGTCTAAGGTTTGGAGTCAGTCACTTCTGCCCAGGGCAGTTGAGGGGGCAGTAGACCAAGTGCTGGGGCAGGAAGAAAGACTGAACTTTAAATCTTGCCTCAAACACTTTCTAGAAGGGTGACCTTGGTCATGTAACCTCTGCCTCAGTTTCCTTGATTGTAAAATGTGGATAATAATGTTCACGTTTAGGTATCAGGGAACAAATTTTGAGGTTTTAGGGGTGCTCAGGACCCCAAAATACCAACACACCAGGTCCTACCAAATGTATTTGACCCAAGCCTTCTTAAAGCCAAAGAAAAACAAAGTTTATTAAAGATTTGCCATAATGGGGGTACTCTTAAGGAGTCTGAGCATTTGTAATGCTTGTATTGACAAACTGGCCAAAACAATCTGACCCAGATTGAGTCTATACTAGATTGAATTTGAGCACCTTCATGGAGGCAAGAACGAGTTTATATACAGAAAGATTCTAGGCGGGGTTCTGGGGAGATGGGAGGAGGGGTTTAGGGAGGGTCATGAGGAGGAGTCTAAGGATTATCTTGATAGGACTAGGGTGACTAGAGGTCAGATTCCAGGAACCAAGAAAATAGGATTAAAGGTGGGAAATAGCTGAAGACTACCTGGAGATGACTGACAATGGAGGGCTAGGCTAGTTTAAGAGTAACGGAGACTGGGCCTAGTGACAATGAAAGGCTTACGGCCTTAGGCAAATACCTCATCTTGTGGGAAATTCAAGGGGAGATCAAGGGGGCTCCCAGAGCCTACACTCCATCAATAAGAGCACCGACCTCCTAGTACTGTTGTGGGATAAAATGAAATAACAATTTTTAAAGCACTTAGCACAAAGTGTGGCACATGGTAGACATTTGATAAATGCTTGTTTCCTTTCTTCCTCTCTTCCTGTGGATTCATGTGCTTACAACATTGCATAGAAAATCAGATTTTTTTTTTCAATGCAATGATTGGTTTTGCTATTTCTTTTCTTTCATCTTTGTTTTGATTCTTTCTTATAAATGAAGATTTTCTGGGAATCAGGAAGAGGAAAAATAAAGGGAGAAAGGTAGGAGATATAAAACAGTAATATCAATAAAAATCTATTTAAAAAAATATTGGGACTAAGAAGGTGGGTGGAATTTCCCACCTGTTTTTTTTTTTTCCCCAAGCTGAATGATGTTAGGGAAATCATTTAACCTGAGTATCTATGAAATGTGACAACTTGGGCCAATTACTACACCTAGGAAGCCCTGCGATTTTGTTTGACCAGGTCATTATAAACTTTAGAACTGTTGCTGTGCTTATTTTTTCTTAAAGAGGACCAATGACATCATCAGAGTGAGGTCTTGATTTGCTCATGAATTGGATTTAAGTGAGGCAGAGCTGCACAAAGTTACCAGCCATCCATGGCAGGACAAAGGTCAAGGCTGAAGTGGATGACCTTGGCCTTTCTGAGTTGTTTTTTTCCAAGGCCTCAGTACTGTGTAAATAATAGTTGTCATCACCACTTTGTTAGTCAGAAGCTTGAGGAGGGCTGGGGAACTTCAGAAGCTCTGCCACTTAGAGTGTCTCAATATCCTGTCCCACTTTAGCCAGTGAATGAATTATTTATTATTTCTTAGAATTCCCAAGACACCAGATTCATGTTCTGGGAGACCCATGTGTTCCTAGGAGAATGGGAACTTTTGGTCTTTTTTGTTTGGATGCAGAGGGAAGGAACCAAAGAACATAGAATAAAAAATGTGTTGGTCAGAAAGGAGCAAGGATGAAGACTGTCCCCAGGTCAGTCCCACACTGCCCTCCCAACCCCAGCATCTCCAGATCTGATTGGCTTCACATCTACAAGCAAAGAATCGAGAAAATCTTTGACAGAGCCAAAATGAAAACTGGGGCAAACAGGCAGTCAAGAGATCAAGGTAGCAGTCTTTTCCCAGATGAGTGAACTAGGATATCTTTATCTGGGACCTTTATAAAAATCAGTTTCTGATCAAATTTGGAACTGAGCATGAAAATACTTCTTTCTACAGAATTGTTGAGGTTTAGGGGTGCTGGGACCCAAAAATAGCAACACACAGGTCCTGCCTGAATGAATTTGACCCAAGCCTTCTTCAGCCAAAGACAAGGTTTATTAGAATACCAATAGAAGATGGATGTGATTCTAAAAATCTGCAATATTGGCCAGGCTAAATCTGAACCATTGGCTATACTCTTAAGGAATCTGAACACCTTAATAGAGACAAGATGGGTCTTATATACAGAAAGACTGTGGGAAGGATCTAGGAATGGCTATGTAGTCTGGGGTGACTGGGAGGTAACAGAATGGCTAGGAATGCCAGGGACCTGGACCATGTGGCCAAGGGAGAATGGGGCCAGGTTGGATCAAGGGTTGGAATTAGCTGAGGATATCAAAAGGTAACAGACAATGGAGGTCTGGGCTAGGTAGGTGTAAAAGAAGATTGGGAGGTTGGGCATAGGCTACAATGAAAGGCCAGTTGAGTGGGATGGGTCAATGTCTCAGGCAAATGACAGAAACTTGACCAAATGGAAAAAATTAAAGGAGAGTTCAGGGGAAAGTTCAAGGTGGGGTTAGGGGGAGAGGGTTTCCAGGGCCTATACTCCATCAGAATGACCATCCAGTCCATCCCCTGACTCCAAACAGTCTGAACCTAACCTACCTGTCACTCTAGAAAAGAATGGACAGGAACAAGGAAATTTCCCCACTATGCCTTAGAAGTCAGTAAAATGTTTTTTTTTTTTTGAATCCTTGCTTTCTGGGATTTTTCCGTTCTTTATAATGGATATACATTCCTCAACCTCTCAGAGATTTTCTTTTTGTTGTGGCTTCAGAGAATTCAAAGCAATACTATGCTCTGATTCTTAGGAGCCAGTGCCTGGTATTGAACACCTACCCAATAAGCAAGACATTTATTAATCAGAAGAATTAGCAAATACTAGTTTTAAAAAATATTGAGAACATCAGTAGAACAGGTGGAATGAATAAATAATGAATCTCACACAAGTATTTAGATATTTACCTAAGAAAGTCTCCCTTCCTTACAAACTGAAAAAGTATGTAAATCTCACTGGTATGTGGCACAATAGCCCATTAGTTAGCCATAAAAGAGGATGGTTTTTCTCTTGTTTCTCTTTTCCTACAGTGCTTCCATTTATTTTAGTTCTTTTTGCTTTTCACAGTTTTGAAGGGTGAATTTTCATTATTCACATACCTTTCAGCCACCTCCTTTAAAAAAGCCCAGCTATGTAATGACTTTACTCCCGGCACATTGTTGAAGCCTAGAAAGAATTTTTCAAATTTCTACTGGGGAGGCCATGGACATTTTTCTTCAACTTTAGTATGAGCCATGCACTCACTCTCCTCATCCCTGAAAGTGAGAATAATTTATTTATAGAACCAAAGGCTGGTAAGGCAGTGGAATACTTTGGAAAACAAAGTCAGAAGACATAATTTGGGGGCTAGAAAGTCTTATCTGAGATAGGCAGCATGGTACAGGAGAGATAGACTGGAGTTTTGAAGACCCAAGTTCAAATTTCACCTCATACCTCATGTTTAGTGGCTATACAAAAGTAATTTAAGCTCACTAAGACTGACTTCCCTCCTGTGCAAAATGAATGGATGAGATTTCATGTCCTTTTTACTTAATGCATATAAACTCCTAGTTCTAACCACATGATCTAATATAATTTCTTTATTTGTCACCTGAGAAAACTCAGAAAGTTTTTAATTAACTTCGCCAAGGTCAAAAAGTAAGTTATAAGCTAGGTCTGTAGGTAAGCAGGTTCCTAGAAAGATAGGTAGACAAGTATAACATTAATTAAGGGTTTATTATGTGCCAGGAACCATGCTAAGAGGTGAGAATAAAAAAAAATATAAACAAGCATGGAAGTTCCTGTCCTTCAGCTACTTACATTCTAATGAGAGAAGACAACACATAAGAGGAGCAAGACGGAAAGGGTATGTGTGGGAGGGGGAGGGGGAAGAGAGAGAGAGACAGAGACAAAGAGAGATATATGAACTTTTGGCAAAGAGTTGGCTGGCCACAAAAACCTCTGGGATTTGTAGTTTTTCCCACTTGGGGAATAGAAGAAACTATCACGAGATCATCATAGGAGAGAAAGGAGGAGGTTTTCATAAAATGACTTTTAAAATCCTTCTCCAGCTCTTCCAAGAAGGCTTTTTGGACTTGGGATCAGTTTATATTCCCCTTTGAGGTTTTGGACGTGGGTATATTGACAATGTTGTCCTCTCCTGAGTTTGTGTTTTGATCTTCCCTGTCAACATAATATTCTTCTATGGTTACTGTTTTTCTTTGTTGATTTTTGCTAGTGTTATTTGCCTTTTTCGTAGCTTTTAAAGCTGACCTCTTCTTCTGCGGCACACGGGGGACTGTCCCAGGCTTCTTGTGCTGGGGACTGGGGGTCTGGTTACTGGTTTTGTTGTGCTAGGACCTCAGGTGCTGGAGGCTGGTAGCTTACCTGATGCTGAGCTGGAGTAGGAGGTGGTGGCTGGTGTGAGCCTGGTACTGGCTCTTGGCTGCTCCACCACCCTGGGGCTCAGGATCTCTCATTGGTTTGCTAATATAAGGCTTGCCATTGGCTTTCTGGGATGCCTCCCATCCTATACTGGTCTCCTTCAGCCACAGCAAGAAGAACCTTTCCCTTAATCCCCCTAGCCTCCTGAGTTAAAAGACTGCTGTATCTCATCTTTCTGCTGGCTCCACTATTTCAGGATTTTTCTTGGGACAATGTTCTCTGGGTTTTTGAAGGTGAATAAGGGAGAATTAGAGTGACTTACTTCTTACTCCACCATCTTGGCTCCCAGAAGTCAAAATATGTGACTTTCACACATTCCTGTCTGTGGGTTGGTAGCTCCAGGAGCAGCTGCTGCCAATTCAGTCACTCCTAGGGCCTGCTCCTGGTTTGCTGGGGGTGGTGGGGAGAGGCTGTATTGGCACTCCCTGTGTTGGACTGTGCTTCTCTCTCACCCAGTTTGGACAGACCCCTCTCACTGACCTTCTAAGTTGTCTCTGGTGTCTATGGGCTGAGAATTCTGGAAACCACCACTGTTACCAGTGATTCAGTCCCCCCAGGTCTGCTCTGGTTTTTCTGAGGCTGGGTCTGTGCTGGCACATTCTGTACTATACTGCTTTTCTCTCTCAGTGGAGTGCAACACACCCTTCCTGTTGATATACCAGATCGTCTTGGGCTGAAAATCTGCCTCACTCGGTCTCTTTGTGGGTTCTGCTACTCCAGAAATTTGTTCAAAGTCACTTTTTAAAGGTATTTGAAAGAGTTTGGGGAGGAGGAGCTCAGCTGAGTCCCTGCTTTCACTCTTCCATCTTGGCTCCACCCTCCAGTTTTCATAATGTGAATGGGAGGTTTTGGAACTCTGAAGGAGATCAAGGAGAGATGACAGTCATGCCGTAGTAGTTGAGCACCTAGGGTCTGCCCTATCTGCAGTTCCCTTCTTTAAGACCATGAGGTGTGACTTCTAAATGGACAGACTTGGAAATGTGTGTGTGTGTGTGTGTGTGTGTGTGTGTGTGTGTGTATGTGTGTGTGTGTGTGTGTGTGTTTTCGGGGATTATACTGGGCTCCTCATCGAGCAGGATCTCACAGAGCCCAATCCTACCCCTCCCTTACTGCTCCTTAATTTTTTTAATTGTTTTAGCAAATTTAGTTAGTTAAAGCATACATTTGATAGATTTATTATTTTTCTCATAACACCCATAGTTGACCCTGTCCTTGTGTTGCCCAGTGTCCTATTGTATGTAGTATGGAGGCATATTTGGAGCCACATTGGGGAGAATGAGTAACCTTTCCTACAGCCCAGCTGGGATCTCATCCCCTAGCCTTTTGTTAGAATTCTTCTCTCTAATTGGGGCCATAAACACAAGGTATTTTATAACTACCCTTCTAAGTATAGAATTTCTATGAATGAGGGATTTATTTTATAAATCTTCCCTATAGATAGAAGCCATTGTTTACTAAGAGCTAAGAAAACAAAAAACAATCAACAAGAGAGATAGTCCCTGCCCTCTAGGAGTTTACTTTCTAATGGAGGAAGAAATCATCCAGAAGGGGTACAAGAGTCTGGGACCTGGAGAGTCCTGGGTAAATGAAGATAAGAGCTCACCTATGGCGGGGGCGGGGGGCAGGGTAGGGTCCAAATTTCCAATGGGTTGAACATGGAAGCAAAGTAGGGCCCATGGTGAATAGACACAAATTAGGAGCAGAGCAGAATCAGAGTGAGTTGAAATCCTAATCTTTTTCTTCCTAATAAATATCTCTTAACAATTTCCCACTTCTCTTCTCTAGTTCATTCCAAGTCTATACCAAATATTTTTTCCTAATTTAGTTCCTCTCTTTCTCTGAACTTAATTGTCAGAATTGGGCCTGTTGGTAGCCTCAAGCAGATTTCATTCAAGTAGGACAATTTCCCTTAGGGGGTTCACATTAAGGTTGTGTCACAAGCATTAAGAGCCTGGTAGGATAGACTATTCCCCCCACTTGTCTTTGAAAGACCTTCTTTGGCCAAAATAACTTCACCATATTTTGTAATAGTCTGCATTTTTTATAACTTCATGACCTGACTCAATTTCTAAGACATAGCACATAGGTGGAATTCATTTTATCAGAGTCATTGATGTGATGATCGATAACAGCAAACATTGACTAAATACAGAATATCTGCAAGGTGCTTTTTTAAGTAATTACTACTACCACCACCACTCAAAATAATAATATCTAACACTTATATAGTGCTTTTACCTTTGCAAAATGCTTTACAAATATCATTTCATTTGAATCTTGCAACCCTGGGAACTAGGTACTAACATTGTCTCGATTTTACAAATTAGGAAACTGAGGGAAATATAAGTTATATTGCCTAGGGTCACACAGCTAGTGAGGATGTAGGGCAGGATTTGAGCTCAGGTCTTCCTGACTCTAAGACTCTATGCACTGTGGGATCTGTATGGGATACAAAGTGCTGGTGACATGATATGTTTGCTGGGAGTAGGGGAATATGGTTTGAGATATAACAAACATATGGGTAAGTCATAGGATAAAATTTGAAAATCAATCAGTCAAAATCTATTAAGTGCCTATTATGGACCAGGCAGCATACTAAGTGCTGAGGATAAAAAAAAAAGGCAAAAAGACAGCCCTCATGCTTCAGGAGCTCATACAAGTCTAATGGGGGGGGGTGACAACATGCAAACAAATATATACAAACCATATGGTCCATGGGGTTTTCTTGGCAAAGACACTAGAGTAGTTTGTCCTTTCCTTCTCCAGCAGATTAAGGCAAACAGCATTAAGTGACTGACTGAGCCACCTAGCTATCCTTTGGTACTTTACTGACCTTTAAATAAGGTAATAAACATTTATATGGCTCCTGTGTCCTAGACACTATGCTAAGAACTTTTTTTAAAGAAATATTATTGGGGGGGCGGGCGGAGCCAAGATGGCCGCATGAAAACAGCATCTTACCAGAGTGCTCTCACAAGGTCTGTCAGATTCCTATAAAAAAATGAATTTGAACAGATCTGAGAGAGTTAGAAAGCACAAGCAGTCTGAGTGGGGCAAAGGCCAAAGGCAAGAATCTGTAGGCTTGGAGAGTGCTCAGTGTGCAGAGCTGCTCCAGACCAAAGCAGAAGCAGCTGGCCAGGAAACCCACGTGGGAGACAGGCTGGGAGAAAGCTGGCTGCCTGAAACTGGCGGGGATCCCCAGGCCTCCCAACACAGGATGGCAGTCTGTGGAAGCGATGAGAGGCAGTGCAACACCACTGGCCATGAAAAATCAGTTCCTGAGACTTGCAGCCCAAACGTATGAAGAAGAACACAAAAAAACCAAGGACCATTGATTCTTTTTATGGAGACAGGCATGATCAAAATACCAATTTGGAAGAGGACAGCAATGACACTATAGATACATCTGATACCTCAAAAGGTAATGTGAACTGGTCTCCAGCCCAAAAAGCATTGCTGGAAGAGCTAAAGGAGGATTTTAAAAACCAAATTAGAGAGCTAAAAGAAATTATGAAAAAAAAAATCCACTAATGAAATCAAGTCCCTAAAGAATAAGGTTGGCAAAATGGCTACAGAGATTCAGAATCTAAAGAGAGAAAATTACACCCTGAGAGGTAAAATCAACCAATTGGAAAAGGAGACTCAAAAGCAAAATGAAAACACTAACTCATTAAAAATTAGAGTTGAGCAAGTGGAAGCTAATGAATCCATGAGGCACCAAGAAGTAGTAAAACAGAATGTGAAGAAGGAAAAAATAGGAAAAAAAAATGTGAAATATCTAATTGGGAAAACAACTGACCTGGAAAATAGATCCAGGAGAGACAATTTAAGAGTTACTGGTTTAGAAATCCATGATGAAAAAAAGAGCCTTGACAGTATCTTCAAAGAAATTATCAAAGACAACTGCCCAGAGGTCTAGAACCAGAGGGCAAAATAGTCATTGAAAGAATTCACTGATCACCCCCTGAAAGAGATCCCAAACTGAAAACACCAAAAAATATTATAGCCAAATTTCAGAACTACAAAGTCAAGGAGAAAATATTGCAAGCAGCCAAAAAGAAACAATTCAAATATCGTGGAATATAGTCAGGATCACGCAGGATCTCTCAGCTTCCACATTAAAAAACAGGAGAAATTGGAATATGATATTCCAAAGGGCAAAGAAGCTGGGACTACAACCAAGGATCAACTACCCAGCAAAACTAAGCATAATTTTTCAGGCAAGGAGATGGACATTCAATGAAATAAGGGAATTCCAGACCTCCCTGATGAAAAGGCTAGAACTAAATGGAAAATTTGATCTCCAAATACAAAACTCAAGAGATTCACAAAAAGATAAACAAATAGAAAAACCCCCACAGACCTTATTAATCAATAAGGGCAAATTATTTGCATCTTTATATAGGATTATATCATCTTATGTATGTTATATAGATATAGATATAGATATATAGATATACATATACATATATATGTCAATCTTGAGAATAGTACAGCTATTATGACAATTGAAAGGGATACACATAGATTTTGAATGCCTGTATAAAATAACTGATATAAGGAAAAAAATATAATTAAGAGATGTAAAGGGAGGGCTATGAGAGAAGAGCTAAAGAGGTAGTAGAAAAGGGTAAATTACACCAAATGAAGAGGCACAAAAACATTTTATAGTAGTGCGAAAGAAGGGAGGGAGAAGAGCAGTATTTGAGCTTTACTGTCATCTGATGTGGTTCAAGGAGGGAATAACATACCCTGATAAGTATAGAAATCTAACTTGTCCTACAGGAAGTAGGAGGAGAAGGCAGGAAAAAAGGGAGGGGAGTGGTCAGAAGGGAGGGGAGAAGTAGCAAGTGGGAAATGCTAAGATAAGGGAGGAGAATAAAGAGGGAGGGTAAACTGAGGAAGGTGGCAGTCAAAAGCAAAACTTTGTTGAGGAGGAGAAGGGGAAAGGGAGAAGTAAAAGCATAAACAGAGGGGGGAAACAGGATGGATAAAAAGACACACCTAGAAATCATAACTGTGAATGTGAATGAGATGAATTCTCCCATAAAACAGCTGATAGCAGAATGGATTAAAAACCATAATCCTACAATATACTGTTTACAAGAAGCACATTTGAAACAGGGGAATACACACAGGGTAAAGGTAAAAGGCTGGAGTAAAATATATTGTGCCTCAGCTAAAGTAAAAAAAAAAGCAGGTGTAGCAATCCTAATCTCAGACAAACGTAAAGATAACAATGAAGCAATATCATTGTTTAACATATATGCACCAAGCGGTATGGCATACAAATTCTTAGAGGAGAGGTTAAGAAATACACAGCAAAACTATAATATTGGGAGACCTCCCCCTTTCTGAACTTGATAAATCTAACCTCAAAATAAATAAGAAAGAAGTTAAGAAGGTAAACAGAATTTTAGAAAAGGCAGATATGATAGACCTCTGGAGAAAACTAAATGGGGATAAAACGGAATATACTTTCTTCTCAGCAGTATGTGGCACATACTCAAAAATTGACTATGTACTAGGGCATAAAACCTCACAATCCAGTGCAGAAAGGCAGAAGTAGTCAAAGCATGCTTTTCAGATCATGATGCAATAAGAATTATTTGTAACAAAGAACTATGGAAAAATAAGCTAAAAATTAATTGGAAAGTAAATAATCTAATTCTAAAGAATGAGTGGGCCATGGAACAAATCAGAGAAACAATTAATAACTTCATTCAAGAGAATGACAATGATGAGACAACATACCAAAATTTATGGGATGCAGCAAAAGCAGTTCCTAGAGGAAGTTTTATATCCCTAAATGCTTACATAATAAAATAGAGAAAGAAGAGATCAATGATCTGGGCATACAGCTGAAAAAGCTAGAAAAAGAACAAATTGAAAATCCCCAATTAAATACCAAATTAGAAATACTGAAAATGAAAGGAGAGATTAATAAAATTGAAACCAAGAAAACTATTGAATTAATAAATGAAACAAAGAGCTGGTTTTATGGAAAAAAAAAACAATAAAATTGATATTCCTTTGCTCAATTTGATTAAAAAACAGAAAGAAAGCAATCAAATTACCAGTATCAAAAATGAAAAGAGTGAGTTCACCTCTAATGAAGAAGAAATCAAAACAACAATTAGGAATTATTTTGCCCAATTTTACACCCATAAATTTGACTATCTTAGAGATATGGATGAATATCTACAAAAACATAAATTGCCCAGGTTAAGAGAAGAGGAAGTAAAATTTCTAAATAACCCCATCTCAGAAAAAGAAATTGAGCAAGCCATCAATGAACTCCCTAGGAAAAAATCTCCAGGGCCAGATGGTTTTACATGTGAATTCTTTCAAACATTTAAAGACCAACTAATTCTTATACTTTGAAGACTATTTGGGAAAATAGGTGAAGAAGGAGTCCTACCAAATTATTTTTATGACACAGATATGGTACTAATACCCAAACCAGGTAGAGTCACAACAGAGAAAGAAAATTATAGACCAATTTCCCTAATGAATATTGATGCAAAAATTTTAAATAAAATATAAGCAAAAAGATTGCAGCAACTTATCATGAGAATAATACACTATGACCAGATAGAATTTATTCCAGGAATGCAAGGCTGGTTCAATATTAGGAAAACTATTAGCATAATTGACCATATCAACAACAAAATGAGCAGAAATCATATGATCATCTCAATAGACACAGAAAAAGTCTTTGACAAAATACAACACCCATTCCTATTAAAAACAATAGAAAGCCTTGGAATAAATGGAGTCTTCCTTAAAATTATAAATAGCATCCACCTAAAACCATCAACAAGCATTATTTGTAATGGGGATAAGCTAGATGCATTCCCAATAAGATCAAGGGCAAAACAATGATGTTCATTATCACCCCACACACACACTACTCAATTTGGTACTAGAAACGTTAGCTATAGGAATAAGAGAAGAAAAATAAATTGAAGGAATTAGAATAGGAAAAGAAGAACCTAAATTATCACTTTTTGCAGATGATATGATGATTTACTTAGAGAATCCTAGGGAAACAAGTAAAAAATTGCTTGAAATGATAAATAACTTTAGCAAAGTTGCAGGATATAAAATAAAACCACATAAATCCTCAGCATTCCTATACATTACTAACAAAGCCCAACAGCAAGAGATAGAAAGAGAAATCCCATTCAAAGTTACTGTAGACACTATAAAATATTCGGGAGTCTATCTGCCAAGACAAACTCAGGGCCTATATGAACATAATTATGAAACACTTTTCATGCAAATAAACTCAGATTTAAATAAATGGAAAAATATCTGTTGCTCATGGTTAAGCTGAGCTAATATAATAAAAATGACAATTTTACCTAAATTAATTTATCTATTCAGTGCCATACCAATTGAACTATCAAAAATTATTTTACAGAGCTGGAGAAAATATCAAAATTCATCTGGAAGAACAAGAGGTCTAGAATATCTAAGGTATTGATGAAAAGAAATGCTAGAGAAGGTGGCCTAGTCATACCAGATATTAAACTGTACTATAGAGCAGCAGTCATCAAAACTACCTGGTACTGGCTAAGAAACAGAGTTGTGGATCAGTGGAATAGGATAGGAACACAAGATGGATAAATCAACAACTATAGCAATCTACTTTTAGATAAACCCAAAGAGGCCAGCTTCTGGGCTAACAATTCACTGTTTCATAAAAACTGTTGGGAAAATTGGAAAATGGTAGGGCAGAAACTGGGCATAGGCCAATATCTTATACTATATACCAAAATAAACTCAAAATGGGTTCATGATTTAGGAGTACAGGTTGATACTGTAAGAAATTTGGGAGAGCAAGGAATAGTTTACCTATCAGATTTATGGAAAAGAAAAGAATTCATGACCCAACAAGAGATAGAGATCATTACAAAATATAAAATGGATAATTTTGATTATGTTAAATTGAAATGCTTTTGTACAAAAATAGCCAATGCAACAAAAATTAGGAGGGAAGCAGAAAATTGAAAGCAAATCTTTACAACTAGTGTCTCTGATAAAGGCCTCATTTCTAAAATATACAGGGAACTGAGCCAAATATATAGGAATACAAGTCATTCCCCAATTGAGAAATGGTCAAAGGATATGAACAGGCAGTTTTCAGAGGAAGAAATTAAAGATATCTATAGGCATATGAAAAAATGCTCAAATCCCTACTGATTAGAGAAATGCAAATCAAAACAACTCTTAGATACCACATCTCTCCTGTCAGATTGGCTAAAATAACAAAACAGGAGAATGATAAATGCTGGAGAGGATGTGGAAAAATTGGAACATTGTTATATTGCTGGTTGAGTTGTGAGCTGATCCAGCCATTTTGGAGAACAATTTGGAACTATGCCCAAAGGGCTATAAAAATGTTCATACCCTTTGACCCAGTAATACCACTTCTAAGGTTGTATCCCAAAGAAATCACACAAGCGAGAAAAGGACCCATATGTACAAAAATATTTATAGTGGCTCTTTTTGTGGTAGCTAAGAATTGGAAGTCAAAAGGGATGACCATCAATTGGGGAATGGCTGAACAATCTGTGGCATATGAAGGTAATGGAATACTTTTGTGCTATAAGAAATGGGGATGATATGGACTTCATAACAACCTGGAAGAACCTACATGACATAATGCTGAGTGAGTGGAGCAGAGGCAGGAGAACATTATACACAACCACAGATATATGGATTCTGTGAGGACCAACCCTGGCAGACTTCGCTCTTCGCAGCAACACAAGATACAAAGACAACTTGAAAGGACTCATGATAGAGAAAGCTATCTACATCCAGAGAAAGAACTATGAAGTATGAATGCAGATTGAGTCACACTTCATGCTAGGCTTCCCCACCCTCCCTTTTTTTTTCTTTTTCTCTCTTTTGTTTTTGTTTTTGGGTTGGTTTTTTTTTTGGTCCTGTTTCTTCTTTCACATGATTCATTTCATTGATCACAGTTCTTCTTCATAACTTGACTAGTGTATAAATTAATTCAATACGAAGTTATACGTGGAAGCTATATGGGATTCCATGCCGTCTATGGGAGGGAGATGGGGAGTGAGGGAAGAAAATCTGGAACTCAATATTATGTAGAACTGAATGTTGTAAACTAAAAATAAAAAATTAAAAAATTAAAAAAAGAAATATTATCTCATTAAATCACAACCAGTTGTGTATGTCATTTTTGCCCCCATAATGGGGGTCTGACACATAGAATCTTCACATCAGATGGGCAAAAATAAAATCAGGCCTGAAATCTCACTTCGACTGACAGTTCTTCTTTGTACCCCTAGTAACTTTCATGAGAGCCCATATTTGTACGTCAGTGGCATCAAAATAGTCAAAACAAGGCATTGGTGCTGTGAAATCCTCAATCTAGAATGGTGGACTTTAAGGAGACATCTGCACCTTTGAAATTCATAAGGTCATAGGTTCAATTCCCTTCATTAATAGCCAACATCCCCTTAAGGGTGGCAAACCATAGGAAAAGGCCAAAGTTGGCAGGCCTTTTTAGATAATTCCCAACCCCCCAAAGATTCTCTTCTTTAGCACCCAGTTACATGACCAGAACAGGTGACAGAATGTCTACCATACTCCATTCTCTCCAAGGCATTTTTCATCCAGGGCACCTTCAATTCTACTAGAAACAGATTCTACTAGAGTCTTCCATGTGAAAAGTCACCAATTTTTCAGTCTTCTCCCTCTGGTCCTCAACATGGAGACGTCATCTGGATCACTCTGGGCATACACCAGACCCCCATTACGCTATTGTTATACATTCCTTCAGATAAAGGCCTATATCTTACCTTTTTGGATAGGTAATAGAGGATCCTTGAGCACAGGGGCATTTTCTTGGTTTTGGTTTTATAATCCTAGTGCTAACATAGTGTTTTACACACAAAAAACATGATGACAATTTTTTAAGATTGAATTTGAACTGAATTTGAATTAAAACTAGATTTGAATTTATATCCCCATCACCCAGCACAATGTCCAGTACAGAGTAAGTCCTTAATAAATATTAAAATCAGTGTATTCTAAAGACTTCTTTCTACAGATGAGAAAACTGAAACAAAGAGATGTTAAGTAGTGTTCCCAAGGTCACAAAGCAAACTTGAGACAAAGAAGAGAAAGACAGAATGGTGTATTGAAAAGAATGCTGGATTTGTCAGAGAACCCTCATTAGTAAAGTTATCAAGCATTTATTGTTTATATTTTGTCATATACTATTCTAAGGTCTAGGGATACAAAGAAAAGTACAACACAATGCCTACCATCTCTGCCATCAAGGACAGGGTAGGGAGGTACTACATCCAAATAATTGCATTCATATGATATGTATGGGTTAAATAGGATGGTAATCTCAAGTCAAGCCAAATCAACAATCACTTATTAATCACCTACTATGTGTTGGACACTGTGGTCAGTACTAGAGATTCAAAGAGAGTCAAACAAAACCCTTGCTCTCAAAAAGCTCACCACCTGTTACAGAAAGAGCTATGTACAAACAAGATATATACAGGATATGTTGGAGATAATCAGCAAAATGAAGACACTCACCTTACGTGGGATCAGGAAAGGCTTCTTGTAGAAAGTGGGATCTTAGATGGAACTTGAAGAAAGCCAGAGACACCAGAATATGGATGAGGATGGAGAGAATTCCCAGCATGGAAGAGAGCCAGTAGAAATGCCAGGAGTCAGGAGATGATGGATTGTCTTGTGTGAGGAGAGGGCCACTAGGTCATGCAGTGGGAAAGTATACTGGGCCTGGAGTCAGAAAAACTTATCTTCCTGAGTTCAAATGTGACCTCAGACACTTACTGGCTGTGTGACCCTGAGTAAGTCATTTAACACAGTTAAATGCCACAGTTTTCTTATCTGTAAAATGAGCTGCAGAAAAAAAATGGGAAGCTACTCCAGTATCTTTGCCAAGAAGACCCCCAATGGGTTCAGAAAGAATTGGACATGACTGGAACACTTTAACAACAAAAGCTTGTGTGAGGTATAGGAAGGGGGGCAATGTCACAGCATCACAAAGTACGCAGAGGGGAATAAGATTTGAAAGTACTAGAGAGGTTGGAAAAGGCCAGGTTATGAAGGGCTTTAAAAGCCAGAGAGGATTTTATATTTCATCCAACAGGTAACACAGATTCAACAGAGTTTATTAAATAGAGAGGTGACATGGTGAGACTTGTGCTTTAGGAAGAGAAATTTGACAGATGAGTGGCGATAGGACTGGAGCCAGGTGTTACCTCAGGAAAGCAACTTCAACCTCTTTAGGCCTCAGGTTCTCAAATGAAAAACGTGGGTTAAGAGGATATGTCCTCAGATTCTTTCCAGCTCTGGATCTATGAAAATGACAATAGCAGTGATTAGAATCCAGGGTTCCTCAGTCTCACTGGAAAATTCTTTCTTCTTTCTGCTCTGTTGTCTAGAACAGACAACATCTCCACATTCAGGGCAGAGGCACAAAGCTTCTAACCCCACCCACGAACCCCCACAAACACACACCTCCATGATTACAAAACGTCATTCTGTGCAGAGGGATGCTCTGAACTGTGAGAGGTGTATAGTGTTTGGACCTAATTGTACGACCTGCTGAATGTTCTTTTTCCCTCTTTGATGACAGGAATAGTATCTCTCACGCTGGGAAACAGTCCAAGATGGCTCTTACACCACAGAGGAAACATTGGCAGCATTTCTTTCTAATCTGGAAAGTAAAATGAAAGGCAACTCAAGCCAGCTGCTGTCTAGCAAAGAGGCAAACTTATTTAATGTTTGGGCAATTATTGATTTCTTACCATGTCCCCCAATGCTCCTTTCAAGGCGTTTTTTTTCTTTTTCTCTTGAGTGAGTGAAGAAAATCCTTATTAAAAAGGCTGTGTGTCTAGCTCATGCAAGCATAGGTAAATATTAAATAATCAAGAGGAAGTGGAGTAATGTACATTGTAGAGCCATCAATACAAGACTTTATTTTTTAAGTCTTAAAATGATAACACATCTCATTTCCACTGCACTTGATAACACAATGTAATGGTCTTTTGTATTATGATCCCCATTTTTGTCCTAACCTCTCACATGATGTGGGTAAGCTCTTTCTGGTAGGGAACTTTCTCTACCATTGCATATGGACGAATTTGTAGTCTAGAGACTTAGGGAGTTGGTTGCCTAGGACACTGAGAATTTAAGTGACTTCGACCCAGAGCTTGTACTTATCAGGAGTAATACTGTAACTTGGTCTTCTTTGTGCTGAAGCCAGATCTCTATCCATTAGGTTGTTTTTATTTCCCAATTTTCAGAAGAAGAAACTGAGGCGCAGAATGGTTGTGACAGGAAACATTGGATTTTGAAGCTGAGCAGACTCACAGTAAACATTTGGTCCAAATCCTTCATTTAAGAGCTGAAGAAATGCTGGCATAACATAGCACAACATGGCACAACATTTTCTTGAAAGAAATAAAACCACTAGGAAGGAGCAGAGCAAGAAATCAAAGAGCTCTTCTGACTCAAATGCAGAATTTATCTAATTCCTCTCATGAAAAGACAAGTCCTTCATCATTTGGAATACCTCATATGGACCAAACTCATGTGGAATAAGTGACATTTTTAGTAGCACTTCCCATATTTTATGTCCTATAATAATAAGTCAAATGTCATTAGCCTTTTGTATATCTCTGGGTTGGGAGTCAGACCAGGTTTTGAAACTGTTTCTGACTCCTACTAGTAGTATTTGTTACTGTCTTTCAGTCATATCAAACTCTTTGTGACCCCATGGACCATATGATGACAGTACTGTCCATGGTATTATCTTGACAAGGATACTGGAGTGATTTGCATTTTCTTCTCCCAAGGCAAATAGAGATAAAGTGACTTGTCCAGATTCACACAGCTAGTAAGGGTCTAAGAGTAACCACTATAACCCTGCATAAAACAATAAGCTTCAGTTTACTATCAAATGAAGGTGTTAGAATAGATGATGTCTAGGCTGCTAGGTGGCACAGTAGATGCAATACTGGAATTGGAGTCAAGAAGATTTGAGTTCAAATGTGGCCTTGGACGCTCACTACTTGTGTGAGCCTGGGCTAGTCACTTAACTTCTATTTTACTCAGTTTCCTCAACTATAAAATGGGGATGAGAACAGCACCTACCTTGTAGGGTTCTTATGAGGATCAGATGAGACAATGTATGTAGCACATTGCCTGGCACCTGGTAAGTGGTATGTAAATAATTATTCCTTTCCCTAAGGACCCTTCTTTCTCCAAATCTATTAAACTTAGAGATCATCTAGGGTCTCTATGGACAGTTCCCTTATGGCCCTATGATATGGAGGTCTACTTTCTCACTTACTCTTCTTGAGTTTGTGAGGTGTTGCTTTATATATATTTCATGTTTACTTACTCCACTAGGTAACTTCTTGAGGACAGGGAATGTTTCCCTTTTACTTTTGTAGCCTTAGTAACCAACCCAATTTCTTAACAATGGTAGGAACTGAATCAACTTTTATTGAAAGGAATTGAACTTGTTTTTCTCCATAAGCTTGTGAGATGGGAAAGATGGGCAGTATTTTTTCCGTTTTGTTCATGAGGAAGATTAATTTGAATGCTTTGGTGATGTCCATACAACTAGGAAATGTCACAATTAAAATTGGAGCTTGTTACACATGCCACACATCAGCTAGCTGAGCCTACCTATTGTTCCCCCATTCTGTGTACAAGTCTCCTTTTTTTCTTTGATCTCTTTGGGATGCATACCTAGTAGTGACATTCCTGGATCAAAGGATATGCATAGTTTTATAGCCCTTTGGGCAGAGTTACAAATTGTTCTCCCAAAGGTCGGAACAATTCACTATCCTGCAAACAGTTCAGTAACGTACCTATTTTTCCTCATTCTCTCCAGCATTTTTCATTTCTGATATGTGTGAGGTGGTACCTCAGAGTTGTTTTAATTTACCTTTCTCTGATCAGTAGTGATTTATACATTTTTTTTTCATATGACTATCAATATCTTTTACTTCTTCTTAAAACTGTTCATATCCTTTGACCATTTATCTATTGGGAGAGTGGCTCTTAATTTTATAAATTTTACTCAGTTCCTTATACATTTGAGAAATGAGGACTTTATCAGAGAAACTTGCTGTATTTTTTTTAATATTACTTCATCGTCTTTGGTACTTTTTAGCAAAATGTCATTTCCCTGATTATCTCTTTTAATTAGGTCAATTTTTGATTTTGCTTTGTCTGAGATCATTACTACAAGCCCAGCCTTTGTTTGTTTTTCCTTCAGTTAAAACATTAGATTCTCCTTGATTTTAACTTCCCTTTCTTTTAATTCTGTGTGTCTTTCTGTTTCAAGTTTGTACAACATATTGTTGGATTCTGATTTCTAATCCATTCTTCTATCCACTTCTATTTTATGGGTTAGTTCATCACATTCCTGTTCACAGTCATAATTACTAACTGTGCATTTCTCTCTGTTTTATTATTTTTTCTTGTTTATCTTTCTTTCTCTTTATCCTTTCCCTCCAACAAAGTTTGTTTTGCTTCTGACCTTTGCTGCCCTTCATGCACCCTCCCTTTTATCACCTCTCAGATCTCTTATCCCTCTCCCTTCTCATTTCCCTATTGGGCAAGATAGTTTTCTGAACCCAACTGAGTATGCATATATATTCTTCTGTCTTTGAACAAATTCTGATGAGAGTGAGTTTCAAGCACTACCTGCCACTCCCCCCTTTTTCCCTCACACATTCCTTGTGTGAATCTTTTATGTGAGAAAATTTAGCCCAGTCTACATTGTCTTTCCCTTTCTGCCAATACATCTCTCTTTCTCATTTGTAATTTTTTTTAGAGATAATCTCAACATAATCGACTAATACCCAAGCCTTCTGTCTATGTGGACTCCTTCTGAATACCCTATTAATGATAAATTCTTAGGAGTTACAAGTATTATCTTCCCATAGAGGGATGTAAACAGTTTAACCTTATTGAATTCCATAGTATTTCTCTTTCCTGTTCACCTTTTTATGCTTCTCTTGAGTCTTCTGTTTGAATGTTAAATTTTCTTTTCAACTCTGGTCTTTTCATCAGGAATGCCTGGAAATCTTCTAGTATATTAAATATCTCTTTTCCCCAGAAGGATTATACTCAGAATTGATGAGTAAGTTATTCTTGATTAGTAACCTATCTTCATTGCCTTCTGGAGTGCTATACCCCAAGCCCTCACTCAGCTCCTTTAAGGTGGAAGCTGCTAAATCTTGTGTGATCCAGCTTGAGGCTCCATGATATTTGAATCATTTATCTCTGGCTGCTTGCAATATTTTCTCCTTCACTTGGGAGGTCTGGAATTTGGCCATAATATTCCTGGGAATTTTCATTTTGGGATCTCTTTGAAGACATGATACGTGGATTCTTTCAATCTCTATATTACCCTCTGGATCTAAGATACCAGGGCAGTTTTCTTTGATCATTTCTTGAAATATTAAGTCTAGGCTCTTTCTTTGATCATTGCTTTTACAATAGTTTGCATTTTCTTCTATTTTTAATTTTTTGACTAAAAAAATTTCTTGATGTCTCATTGCATTGATCATAATTCTAAATTCCTTCAAACTTGATTGCCTTTATCATGTTGTCATAGTTGTCTAAATTTCCTCCTGGTTCTACTCACTTTACATTGCATAAATTCTCATGTTTCTCTAAAAATATGCCTTTTGTCATTTCTTACAGTAAAATAGTTTTCCATTATACATCCATAGCATGATTTGTTTAGCCATTCTCTACCTAATTGGCCCTTCATTAAGTTCCAGCTATTTTTTTCTTTTCCAGTCTTTTCTCACTATAAGTTTGTTACTACAAGAAGAGTTGTTCTCTCTCTCTCCTTCTGCCTCTCCCTCCCTTTCTCCCTCTTCTCCCACCTCACAACCCCCCCCAACACTAAGTTGTCCTATTTGATACTCTCCATATAGGACTTTCCATTTGAACAAACGATTCTCTATACCTGGAAGGACAAGAAACTCACTAGTTGTTTGACCTTTGGCAAGTCACTTAACCTCTATTTGCCTCACTTTCCTGAACTGTAAAATGGGGAAGCTCCCTTTGAGGTTCAGATCACATGCCATTTCTTTTTTTTTCTGTGATGACTAATCTTTTTTTTTTAATATGTTTAGTTTTCAGCATTGATTTTCACAGGAGTTTGAATTACAAATTTTCTCCCCATTTCCACCCCCCCACTCCAAGATGGCATACACTCTGGTTGCCCTGTTCCCAGTCAGCCCTCCCCTCCCATCCCCCTTTCCCTTCCTTTCTTGTAGGGCAAGATAAATCTCTACGGCCCCTTGCCTGTGCAACTTATTTTCTAGTTGCATGAAAATTTTTTTTTTTACTTTTGAACGTCTATTTTTTAAAACTTTGAGTTCTAAATTCTCTCCCCTCTTCCCTTCCCATTTACCCTCCCTAAGAAGTCAAGCAATTCAACATGGGCCACATGCGTATCATTATGTATAACCCTTCCACAATACTCATGTTGTGAAAGACTAACTATATTTTGCTTCTTCCTAACCTATCTCTCTTTATTGAATTTTCCCCCTTGACCCTGTCCCTTTTCAAAAGTTTTTGTTTTTGATTACCTTCATCCCCATCTGCCCTCCCTTCTGTCATCCCCCCTTTTTTTTTTATCTTCTTCTTCTTTCTTTCCTGTGGGGTAAGATACCCAACTGAGTATGTATGGTATTCTCTCTTCAGGTCAAATCTGATGAGGACAAGATTCACTCATTCCCCCTCACCTGCCTTCTCCTCTCTTCCTACAGAACTGCTTTTGCTTGCCACTTTTATGTGAGATAATGTACTCCATTCTATCTCTCCCTATCTCCCTCTCTCAATATATTCCTCTCTCATCCCTTCTTCATCTTCAGCTCATCCTATGCTCACTCTCTCTCTCTCTCTCGATATATATATATATGTATACATACACATATATATATACACATACATAAACATATATATGTATATATACATACATACACATACATACATGCATACTCCCTTCTGCTTCCCTAATACTGAGGTCTCATGAATCATACACATCATCTTTCCATGTAGGAATATAAACAAAACTGTTCAACGTTAGTAAGTCCCTTGCAATTTCTTCTTCTTGTTCTTTTTCTTGACCACCTTTTCATGCTTCTCCTGATTCTTGTGTTTGAAAGTCAAATTTTCCATTCAGCTCTGGTCTTTTCACTGAGAAAGCCTGAAAGTCCTCTATTTTATTGAACGTCTGTATTTTGCCTTGGAGTATGATACTTAGTTTTTCTGGGTAGGTGATTCTTGGTTTTAATCCTAGCTCCACTGACCTCCAGAATATCGTATTCCAAGACCTTCGATCTCGTAATGGAGAAACTGCTAGATCTTGCGTTATTCTGATTGTGTTTCCACAATACTCAAATTGTTTCTTTCTGGCTGCTTGTAGTATTTTCTCCTTGACCTGTAAACTCTGGAACTTGGCGACAATATTCTTAGGAGATTTCTCTTTGGGATCTATTTGAGGAGGTGATCTGTGGATACTTTCAATTTCTATTTTGCCCTGTGGCCCTAGAATATCAGGGTAGTCCCCTTTGATAATTTCTTGAAAGATGATATCTAGGCTCTTTTTTTGATCATGGCTTTCGGGTAGT
>CM053622.1:720859396-720891084 GCA_028646595.1 Phalanger gymnotis | reverse complement strand
CAGTATTTTTTGGGGTCTCCTTTAGCAAGTCATTGACTTGTTTTCCATGGTTTTCTCACATTCTTCTCATTTCTCTTCCCAATTTTTCCTCTACTTCTCTAACTTGCTTTTCCAAATCCTTTTTGAGCTCTTCCATGACCTGAGACCTGTTCATGTTTTTCTTGGAGGTTTTTGTTGTAGGCTCTATGACTTTGTTGACTTCTTCTGACTGTATGTTTTGGTCTTCTTTGTCACCAAAGAACAATTCCAGAGTATGAGACTGAATCTGGGTGTGTTTTCGCCGCCTGGCCATGTTCCCAGCCAACTTACTTGACCCTTGAGCTTTTCAGCAGGGTATGACTGCTTGTAGACTAAAGAGTTCTATGTTCCACGCTTGGGCGGATTTGCTGCCTCACCAGCACTCCTCCTTCCCCAAGAACCCCGTACCAGAACTGGGCTTAGAATTCCTCCCACCAGGTGGGCCTGGGGCCAGAAGCAACTGCAGCTGTAGTTCTAAAGCTGCCCCACCTCCGCTGCCCCAGGGGTGGTGGCCAAACTGCAAACTCAGTCCCTGCAGCTTTTCCCACTAACCTTCTCTGTTGTCTTTGCTGTTTGTGGGTTGAGAGGTCTGGTGCAGCTCACTGATTCAGGGTGCTACGGCACACTCCGCCCAGTTCCTGGTCTAATGGGTCTGTGGTCTGGTCGTTCCGCGCCGCCCATGCTGGGCTCTGCTCCCCTCTGCTCCCATTTCCATGCAGGATAGACCTTACCCAGAGGCCATCCAGGCTGTCCTGGGCTGGAGCCCTGCTTCCCTCTGGCACTTTGTTGGTTCTGCAGTTCTAGTTTTTGTTCAAAGCCATTTTTTTATAGGTTTTTGGAGGGACTTGGTGGGAAGCTCAAGCTAGTTTGTGCTTTCCAGCCGCCATCTTGGCTCTGCCCCCCCACATGCCATTTCTTAAAAGAAGCTTTTGAATGTTTCCAGCTTCTGTCTCTGTGTCTTCGCACCATCCATCCACTTTCTTTGCTAGTCAAACACACCCTTCTCAGCTCTCCTTCATAGAATCTCTCCCTTCCACCGTCAGCTCAAGTACAAGAGAATGTAAACAGCAATTGTTTCTGTTTTGTCCAGTAACTCTGATTCTCCTCCTAGACTGATTCTTTCACAAAGGCAAACTAGGCCATCTTTTGTCTCAATTCTTACCTAGGTTTTAACTATAGAATAGGCTTTGCCTCAAACTGAGATCTCAGAAAGATCTTAGCTTAAAAATGCCAAGGTCTCCCACTGCCTCTGGGGCCATCACTACTCGTCCTGATGTATGTCTTGCTACTGGACTCCAATGACTCTATGGGAGTTACTGAGGCTGATGATTTCACACAGCTCTGCCTCACTTGAATCCAATTCACTCTCAAGTCAAGACATCACCCTCCTGATGTCATCGGTCCCCTTCAAGAATGAAGGATGAACGACAAGAAGAAGAATAACCTTTGTTATGATACCTTTCCCAATCCCCTCGAATGCTAGCGCTCCCTCCCTAACTTATATTTCACTGCTTTGTATTTATTTCTTTTTTCTTCCCTAGTATGCATATTGTCATCCCCTGTCAAATACAAGCTTCTTGAGAGCAGGAAATTGTCTCATTACTTTTACTCATATCCTCTCTGCCTAGTGTAGTCTCTGGAAAACAAATAGAAGAATCCTTTTGATTGGTTTAATACATTCACCTGCATACTAGTGTTTCTTCTTGGAATTCCTTTTAATTTGTTTTGGATATGTTTTGCATTTAATTATCTGTGTTCATGTTGGTTCATCCTATAATAGAATATAAGTATCTCGATGCTAGGATTTATTTGCTCTTTTGTCTAGCACCCAGTAGTTTGGAGAACTTAGCACTTAATAAATACTGATTGAATTGACCTCCTCACCTTTGGACCTCAGTTTCTTCATCTATGAAATTAATATTTATTCTAGGTTACATGGGTTTTCAAACTTTAAATCTATCATCCTATGCCTGGCTCACAGATGGTACTTTATAAATAATTCTTGATTTTTTTTGGATTTGTTGGATATGGCATCCTAACAATGATATTTACCTTAAAAAGTTTTCTAAATATAAGAAATGATATGTTGATTGTTTGACATTTACTCTTTATAGCATATTTATATTAAAAATAATTTATATTTATATTAAAAATTGGTGGCTAGTGGAAGAATTGGGCAGCCTGGGACCTTATATATCCTAGAAGAGCATTAAACAGCTTAAAGATAGGAGCTGTTCATTTCTGTTTTTTTTTTTTATCCCTAGCATCAAGCATAGAGTCCCACATAGAATAGGCACTTAATACAATTTGGGGGGGGGGGTTGAATTTATTGAATCCTAGTACAGATATAAATTTATACTAAGTTAACATTTAAATGAATCTGGTCTTCATTTTGACAAACATTTAAATTATCTACTCAGCTACTTGGATATTTAATTCTCACTCCACTGAATCAATCCATGGGAAATTATTGATAAGTAATAATAAATAGATGTGATGTACCTTTTCTCATTGTCCACGGAAGTAAATCAGTGCAACCTTATCCTGAAATTGAAAACCTTTAATTAGTTTGAAAAAAAAAAAGATAGATTAGGTTAAACAATGTTAGAGGAGGCAGTTCTATTAATAACATTTTTGATGGATGGATAGATATAGATATAGATATGCTAAAGGGTTTCAATGAAGTTATGGATCTTATTTTGGTTTGCCAAGAGTAGTAGAGGGATCTTTTTCAACTATGTATAGTATCAGATGGCCTCTGAGGTTCTTTCTAACTTTGAGATTCTTCTGATACTTTCTGCAGAACTCTATACTTGACACTGGGAATAAAACAAGCAAAGAAACAAACAAATCAAAAACAGTTTCTATCCCAGGGAGATTATCTTTGTCTACTTCCATGTCTGTGTCTACACTTATATCTATGTCTGTCGAATATATACACAATGCATAAATACATGTATAATATATGTGTATTTACACATACATATGTATATATACTTATAGACACACATATATGTCATAACTCTCTTTACATAGCAATTAATACGTGTTATCTCTTGCTATCTTCCCAGAAACCCTGGAAAGAATATGCTATTATTACCTCCATTTTGTATATGAAGAGAATGAAACAAATAAAGGTTACAACTTGCTTAGGGTCATATAGCTAATAAATATCTGAGACCAAAATTGAACTCACGTCTTTCTGACTCCAAGTCCAGTGCTCTGTGCACTGTGCCACTTAGTTGCCTATTTTAAAACATAGATATTTTAAATTAATATATTACTTATTTTATAGATATTTATAATCTCTCTCTCCTACTGTCCTCCAAATGAATAACAACCCCTCCAAAAAAGAAAGAAAAATAAATCCCTTTTATGCATATTTCTGCAAAGTAAATTCCCACATAAATCATGTCAAAAATATGTACCTCTCTGCATTATAATTTTAGCACCTCTCTGAGAGGAAGTGAGTACAGTTTTCCTTTCTTCCTCACAGGGGTTAGGAGTGCAGTGATGCCCCAGTGATCTGGAAAATACATGTAAAATTTTTTTGCCCCTCTCTTCATACCAGAGAAGAAGTCTAGTTTTTTTTTTTTTCTGTCCTTTTTTTTTACGAAGTGTTTGCAGTACCTTATTGTAAAATCCGGTTTAAGTATTTGGTCATAGGCTCTGTGACATCTGCTCGCCTTCATGTCTCATTTGAGGCTTCTGCAAAACTCCCCAGAAATTCCCAATAAATTTCTTATGCTGACCTTATCAAAACTGTGATGGTGACTGTCATGATGTAAAAGAGATAATTGCAGTATGTTTGAAACCTACTCTCTTAGACTTCTGGTTTATCATTTCATTGATCAGAGTTCTAACTTTCAAAGTTGTTTTCTCTGTGATATTGTCATTTTGCAATTTATTCTCCTTATTCCACTCACTTTGTTCTATATCTCTTCATAAACGTCTTCCTAGTTTCTGTGAGACAGTTCATGTCATTATTTCTTATGGCAAAATTATATTCTATTACATGCATATAATGTAATTTGTTTAACCATCTTACCCCCTGCCCCCACAAAAAAAGGAGCATCCCCTTAGTTTTGGACACCATGAAAATAACTGCTATAAATATTTTTAACCACATAGGCCCTTTTTCAATTCATTTGATGTTTTTAAAATAATGCTAGTGTGGTATAGACAACTAGGTGGTGCAGTGCATAGAGTGTGGGGCCTGAAGTCAGAAAGACTATTTTCCACAAGTTCAAAACTGTCCTCAGACACTTCTATCTGTATGGGTAAGTCACTTAACTTTGTCTCAGTTTCTCCATCTGTAAAATGAGCTGGAGAAGCAGATGGCTGCAGAATATGGGGTGATCAGGTAAAGTAAGGGGAAGTTAGGTGGCCCAATGGATAGAGTATCAATGAGTTCAAACCTGGACTCAAACACTTACTAGCTATGTGACCCTGAGCAAGTCACTTAATGCTGTTTACCTCACTTTAGGAGAAGGAAATTGCAAACCATTCCAGTATCTTTGCCAGTAAAACTCCAAGGGGGGAGATACAAAGAATTAGACACAACTAAAATAACTGAACAGCAAAAACAGTATCTACTACTCTACCTGGCTGCCTTGTGGATAAGAGAGAACTCCAGAAAAAGTCTATTCCAAGAAAAATATGGACAAAGAGAGCACGTTCAGATGGGGAAAATCTCTTTGAATACATTTGTTGCATCACAATGTCTATTTTTTAAAAATGTATTTAAATGATTTGAACTAAATAAAAAGGAACAGAATCAGAACCAATGGCAGGAAATTATAAGAGGGGAGGTTTTGATCTAGGTTTACTTAAAAGGAAAACAAAAAAACACATTTAAAAAAATTACTACAGTAACAATCAGAACCATCTACCAACACAATAGGCTGTCTTACCTGGTGAAGGGATACAAGTAGAGGTGGGATGATCATCTGTCAGTAGTTCTGCTGAGTTGATTTTTTCACTTGGGGGGAGATTGGACTAGGTAATCTCTAAGGTTGCATTCAACTCTACAATTCAAAAACATTACAGAAGCAAGAATGTAATTACTAAGGTTATAGAGTAAACATGCATGTTTTCTTCAAGTCAAAATTTATATATATACATACATACATATACACATACACATATATAATATATACATACACATACATATATACATACATATAGTATAAAATACACACATATATGCATATATACATATATATGTGTGTATATCTATCTATATCTATATTCATTTAGTCTAATTTTACATGATTGAAGCAAACACTTCCCTTACATCTGCTTTCAGGGAGCTTTGCACACTGTAATCAGCACTTGCATTTGGAGCTCTTTTTCCAAAGACTACCTAAAGTTTCCATTTCCTAATCTCATCATATTGCTCCTATTTTTACCTTCCTGCCTCAATCTGCACAATTTCCCGCTATCTCCTTTGGTGTTTGTGTTCTCCAAATATATAGAAAAGTGTTCCTATATTCTCTTTGGTTCCCCACTTAGCTATTTAGCAGTTTCATGCTTTGGCAATACATACTTTTCCAGTCACATTCCCTCATAAATCAATCTTTGCAACTTTTCAACGTGTTACCTCCAGTGTATTGAACTCTTCTCAGTCTCTTTGTTCTGAGATGGTATTATGTATTCTCAGTGTGGTCTTATTGAAGCCTTTGGGGGATGCTATAATGAATATATTAGTAGTAAAACAGTTTTGTTTTCTGTGGCATCTTATATAAGTTCTATTCCCCAAAGCTATAAAGAGCGAATAATACAATAAACGCTAAAGATAGGAGGGACTGCTTATTTATATAAGGCTCTCATTGCCTCAACACCTGGGCCTCATCACATTAATTAAGATAAAAGACCAAGTTACAAAATGAGTCTTATAAATAAGATACATTGAACTTCCAGATTACAAAGCTGTGATTCATTTAAAAATTAATCAGTAGGATTCTATGGATGAAGAGACACCTGAAGGATTTTTGAAACCATAAGGAGAAATATCATCTGAAGAATCTGGAGTCAAGTTTACACTGGGGACAAGAAAAGTTCCCAAAGGTTCAGAAAGCAGAGGCAGCATAGATTCAGAAATGTCTTTGTCTGTCCAACTGGAGAACTCTTTTGCCTCTGGTGAATGGGTATCATACAAATGAGAACTAAGAGCAGATAATAGCCCACTAAAACAAATGATCTAGACCAGGGATCCAGGTTAGCAGGGCAAGAACAAAGGCATTCTTTTATGCCATGTTTAAGTTTAGGATAACGAAGCTACCAGAAATGATTTTCTACTCATATGCCCTCTTGAAATTACTTGTATAAACTTTGTATGCAATCACTAGTGTATGGATTATAGGCTTCTTGTAGGGAAGGCCTGATAATTTTGTCTTCTTTTCCTTTGTTTCTGATACTCAGGACAGAGCCATACACAGAGCCATATATATATATAGTGGTTTAATAGGAGCTTAATGATTTTTTTTAATTTACTTATGCCTTGTTATGATTTCTTTCATTAGAAGTTCCAAGATATGACTATTTTCCCCTCCAGCAGGAAATCTCTGTCTTTCTGTATCCAATCTCGTCTGTTTCTCTATCTAGCCCTTCTTTCCAGGACAGTGATACTTTTGCACTTCAATGAATCCATGATTTCATCACTGTAGGCTTCTTCTCCAGTGGTATAGGTTGTGGTCCTTCTATACTTTCTATACTTCCCCATCCTGTGGTAATCTCATTTATATCTTACTGTAAATCCCCCAAAGATGATTCATCCATGACCTTAAAGACCTCCCTCTGTTTGTTTGCTTGTTTTTAAATTAAGGGAGTGCCCGCGTTGCATATATCCTTCCTGTACTCTGGCTAGATAACTGGCCTATGCACTTTTCTAGTTATACAGGACTTGCAGGTATCTTTTTCCTGTTTACTTTTTATACCTGTCACCTTTGGAAAAGAACTACAGTGTACTTAACTCACCACTCTTTTCTGCTGTCCTTCACTTAATTTCTAAGTTCTAATTTCTAAAATCCTTCTAGATTTTGGTGTTCCATGATTTGTAGCTGTGTAACCTCAACAAAATTCAGAGATTCTCCATGGCATATGGAAGGCATAGTGGAGACAGTACTAGGCTTGTAGTCACTGAGTTCAAATCTTGATTCAGAAATGTTCTAGTTGAGTGCCCCTGGACAAGCGACAATTTCTCATAGCCTCATTTTCCTCATCCATAAAATGGCATAACAACATCTATCTCAGAAGGGTATTATGGGGATTAAATGGCATAATATATGTAAAATGCATGCAAGGAAATATATATATATATATATGTATATACATATATATACACATATGCAAAGCATTATATGCGTGTTGGCTATTGGTATTATTGCTCAATATATGGAATTTTATAGCAGTGAACATTTTGAAAGTATTAAAAACTTCACACAGATTCCTATCTGGTGGTGTCTTATTTTAGCCTGTCCGATTCTGAGCATTGCTGATTGTCCATCTGGTGTAATAAGCATCTCTACTGGTAAAATTTCAGATATCAGTGATAAATAACCATAGGAGACATAAGGAGGTGAAAGGGTCTTGAACAAAATCCTTGAATTTGTTTCCTCTTTTATAAAATGAGGATTGGACTCTATGATCTCTAAAACTGAGGCACTTCCTTCACTTGTCTTAGAAGACAACAAACATCTTAGACTGAGAAAGACATAACAAAGATGTTTTATATTGAAATGAAACCTGAGAAATAATCAAAGGGTATCTCATCACCTTCATTGAGTTGAACTGATTAATATACTATTACTAGAAATAATTGATATTTAACTATTCACTTGCAGTTTATAAAATAACATAAAATCACCTCTTTGAGGTAGGTTAAGATTTATTATTAGCTCTATTTTATTTATGAAAAACTTGAAGCCGAGTAGTGAAATGCATAGTCCAGGTTGACATAGCAGGAAAACAGTGGGCCTGGCAAAGTGGCATTAACTCCAAGTTCACTGCATTTCCCCTTGCACTGCATTGTATTACCTCTAAAAGCCAAAGGAAGGATGCTAGAAATCAAGACCAACTTCCTCCTTTTTTTTTAACGAATAAATGGATACTCAGTAAGTTTAACTGAGTTTTCAAGGTTACAGAACTAGATAATGAGAAAAATCTAGAATAGAGCTCAGGTTTTCTTGAATACTGATTCAGTGCTTTTTCCTCACTATGCCATGAACCCATTATTACTTATTAACATATTTTCTTATCATTATTAAATTATTAAAATATTAATTCTTCATACCTTTTTCCAATATGACAGTAAGTGGAATTCAGAAGTTCAAACCAAAGAGGAAATAGGATTAATAGAAATAAGAAGAAGAAAGAGGAAGAGGATAAGGAAAATTCCTGGGTCACTAAAAGAAAAACAGAAGTGGAATCAAATGGAAAAGAGAAAGCTGATTAACTGTTAAAATAATGAATGACAGAACAGTTAAATCAAAAGATACAATTGTAGTTCCAGCTTCTCAGAACAACTGGAAAATGGCACAACTGGATAATACTGATAATTATGAGCCCAAACATTTGACAATGCTTCATAAATCAGTAGTGTAAGAAGTATGTGGGTGTGCCTGCATGTTGTAGTAGTGCTTCATACCTCTCACCTACATGTAGAGCTTTTCACTCTAACCTTCTTTCACACACTTCAGCAGAGAAAAAATACCACTAAGAGGTTAAAGACAGGTGTTTTTAGGACTGCTGGGGAAATCTTCTTTGGGGAAAATCCTCTTATTTACCACTTATGTTCTAGAGCCCCCATAGATGCATCACTATTTACAAAAGTAGTTGATCACAATACTTACAGTTAGATGTTAAATTAATGATTAACAAGGAAAACAACAACAAAGCAAGGAAACAATATCATACTCATATTATAGCAAATAATAAATCACAATCCATGCATATCTGGCTCCCATTCTTTCAAAAATTCATGGAGAAAAGTGGGTATACACTTAGGGAAACTTGTCAAGGAAACACATGAGTAAGAGAAACCTAGGTGATTCATCATAGCTCACAAATCTAAGAGTGAAAATTTGGCAAACCATTTTTATCATTTGAGATTCTATTAATACACAAAAGATCAGCATCAAATGATACCTCCTCCAAGAAGTCTCTTACAATCCCAGACTGAAAGTGATCTCTCCATTCAATTTTCTAACATTTTTTTTACTCCTCTATGCATTTATTCTAATTCATTATACTTATCTTTATACATGATTAATCTATTTCTCTGAGGACACAGACCTTGTCTTATTTTTCATTGTGTCACACTAGCACTCAGCATAGTACATTGAAAGCAGGAGGTTATTCATAAATGTTTATTGAATACATAAATGGATAAATGAATGAACCTTTTAATATGATGGAATGTTCTTTATTTGGAAAGTTGGGGGCTTTTCTCTAAGGTCATATTTATAATCCCAAGATTCTCTCTCCTTAGGCCTCATTCATCACTTTACCACTAAAAAAATGAAAAGTAGGGTAGAAGACAGAGTCTTTTATGATTCTTAAAACATTCCAACTACATGAATTCAGATTCTATGCATAATTTTCTACAAGGCAACCTAAGAAATAATTTATATGAACTATAAAGTTTAAGGAAGGAAAGAAAAATAGGTCTATTGGAAAAAAGCTCCTTGGAGGCTTATTTTTCAGTGACGTGTAAATTCTGGTTTTGAAACTTTGTATTTTTCTGTGAATCTAGCTCAAAACAAACATTTTACATTAAATATAGAGGCCAATAAACTTGAGAGGTTTGTTTTTTCTACTTTAATATTTTACCTGGGGATTGAAGTAAACAAAAATAGGTATCAAGTATTTAAGGAAACAGCTTGATTTGTAAATTGTTTTCTTTTCATTTCTCTTTCTCTCATTTTTCCTTATTTTCTTTTTCTTTGTTCCTTTCCTCCTTGATTCTTTCTTTCCCTTTTCATCCCTTTCTCCGTTTTCAACTCCCTCTTCTTTCTTTTTTTTTTCTTTCTGTCTATCCTGCCTTATTATCTTTCTAGAACAACTTCATGTGATAAAACATCCTTGAGTTGGAGGCCAGGGTAAAAGGATAGTGACACTACAAATTCCTCTATGACAATTTTAATTTACTTACTTTCTGTTTACTCTCTCTCTTTTTTTCTAGATTTGCCTTTTCACGTCCTATCGTCCTTTTCTCTTCTACCCAAAGAGTCAGGTGGGAGGGTAGGTGTGCAATAGATTAGGTATCATGACCCCACAATGATACTTATTATGCGAGCTTGGTCAATTATAACAATAGCAATAACAAGCTTCCATTTAAATATTTTTGATTCAATTACAAAAGACAGCCATTTTGTCTACCTGGGTAACAGTCAGAATAACCTTAAGTATACAGCATTAATAGCAGGTTAATAATGCATCCTAGGACCTTTCCTATATGAACTCTATTGAACTAAGATGTGCGTAATGTTATAATAATGATAGGATGATACTATAAACAGTCACTACTACAATAACTTTCTATAGTGGAATAAGCCCTGAATTTAGAGTCAAGAAGAGGTCAGTCCAAATCCTTCCAACCATACCTAGCTGTGGGAAAGACCCACCTTCCTCATACTTAGTCTCCTCATATATTAAATAGGAATAATAATAGTATGTTACTCACATTATTGTTGTGAGGATGAAATGTGATAATACATGTAAAACACTTGGTAAGTGTTTTATAAAATTAGCTATTATAGATGATATTTTATATATTTCCAAGCACCATAAATATGCTATATTTGAATTTCATAATACACCAATAATTAAGTACTGAAGATATTATCATTCTGATAATTATTAATCACATCATCATCATCATAAAGTCTTTGTGTAAGACTATAAAATGTGAATAATACTTAATTTGTGTGGTCTTATTTGATCTTTAAAATAGTCCTAGAAAGCAGAGAGAGAGGGAAGGAAAGAAGGAAGGAAGGCAACGATTTTATTGTTAACATTTTTTTTCCAACTACATGTAAAGAAAACAGACATTTTAAAGGCACTTACTGTAGGCTAAGCACTGTGCTAAACACTAGGGATACAAAAACAAGAAAAAATATAGCCTCTGGCTCTAAGGAGTTTGCATTCCAATGGGAGAAGACAATATACAAAAGGGAGCTGAAAAGAGGGATGGCAATGGGAAGAAAATCGCTCTGGGATAGTTTTTAAATATATGGAAGTCAAGAGCAGGGGTGGGAGAGGAATGAAGGCTATCCTGGACCCTTCCATGGAATAGTTTTCAAGAGGTACTTGCCAATGACAGAATAGCTCGGGCTTTATAGAACAATATTTTAGGTGGAGTCAGCCACAGGGATATTTGGATCTTCCGTGGCAAGATGGAACTAGGTGCTGAGGGGAGTTATAGGGTGAGGCAGTGACATCCCCATTTTACTGTTGAGGAAAATGAGTCTATGGGAGGTTGAGTAACTAGTTCCCACTGTGACATTACTAGTCAGTATCTGAGACAGGATTTGGACTCGGGTCTTCTGGATCCAACTGGTATTTTATCCACTATGATGCCTAACTGCCTGGACACAATATTCTAGATATAGTCTTACTAGAGGATTAAACTGAAGGCTAAAGAAGTTAAAGGCCAGCTATGGTCACATAACTAGTAAATAATAGAGTCAAGAATTAACTTTAGGTCCCCTTGGCTCCAAATTAGATAATCTTATGCTTTACCTCTCTATTATGAATCATGAGAAAGAAGAAACCATTCAAAATCTCATTCTTCTCTGCAACTAGCCTTCCTTACAACTTATATCAGTCCAATAGTATCTATTAAGCACCTATTCTGTGCTAGCCACTGTTTGAGAAGAGTACTGTTATCATTTCATTTTTTTAATAACTGGAATTTCTCTTAAGATTAAAGTAAAATAGTTTTGCAGAAACACCCCCATTGCTTTTATCATTTTGAGTACACCAAACTCTCCAAAATGTGCCGTGCCATTGCAAAGTATTTCAGTAGAGCCTCAGAATCTTTTGTCTTTCCTGTTCTTCATTGGCTCCATTATTTATGGCTAGCTGGAAGGTTAACTGTGGAATTGCTGATTGTAACATATGAGCACAGAAGGTCAGTTGGAATCTGAATGCTAGTATAATCTTTTGGAATTATGCCTGCCACATCAGAGAAGAGCTGCATGGAGAGACTTCATAATAGTTATAAATAATAGAAAGGCAGCATAGCCTACTAGAAGGGGTCCCTGACTTGGTGCAAAGGGAGAAGTAGCCTGGAAGTATGGCTTTGCATAGGCCAAATAACACAAAACTCTGTGGACCTCAGTTTACTCATCTTTCCAATGGGAGATGGCAATACCTGTCTTACCTCAATTTAATTAATGTTTTTGAAGCAGCTCTGGACAAGGTACTCATACCTCATAAAGCTCTAAAGTACTCTAAATTATAATTATTTTAAGTTCCTTTTCTCAGAAAATTTGCCCCTTCATTTTTTTTTAAATAATAGTTGGGCAAGGCTGTCCTGCTATGAGCTCAGCACCAGTTTTCAATGACTAGGTCAGTAAAAGGAGGAAGAAAGTTACTTACAAGGTCTTACTGGGAATCGACTATAACGCAAACAAAAGATGATGATACCATGGGGGAGCATGGGGGAGAAGACTGAGGAGTAGTTGTTGAAGAAACATGACCAATCTTATTTCCCAAGATTCTCTGCCAACCAGGTAATAAATGAATCATACTTGGCCGCTTGAAGGAATGTTCTCATATATATTTTACCAAGAAAGTTCTGTCTATCTGAGAGAATATATATTATTGAAAGGATTTTTTATAGCATCTGCAGCCCCGACTCACAAGCATCAAAGTTAAGTGGGGGGGAATAAAAGGAGTTACTCATAATCCTGGCAAGGAAAGACAAGAGGGGAAAAATTAAGTTAGAAAAATAACTACTGTCTCTCAGATCTTAGGTACTTTCTTATTTCTAGACTATCATTTTTATTAAGGGTTAATAGAATTTATTGGCACACATTGATCTAAGGATACATTGCCAAAACTAAACTGACTTTTTGAGTATTAGCCACTGACAGGATGCTTTTAGTTTCAAATTCACTCTATACTTAAGGTTGCTTAGTCCTTGAAGCATCTACCAAAAAAAAATCAATTGGAGTTCGCCAGTTAGAGGAAGAAATCCGAGACTATGTGGGCCTATTACTATGTACTCTGTGTGTGATCCTGGGCAGTCTTCTTCATTTCTCTGAGTCTCAGTTTCCTCATCTGAAAAATGAAGGAGTGAGATCATGTAACTAACTGCTTAGGACTTGTCAGGCTCTGAATCCTGTGATTTTTCATTCTGAACATACAATAAGCAAATTTCAATATTGGAATGAATCTTAAGTGATATGTCTAATTGTAGGAGGCACATTTAAAATTATGCATATGTAAATATGGGTAAATATATATATATACATACATATCAATATATGTGTACATATATGTATGTGTGTAATGCACATACATATACATACATACGCACATATATACATATATATATATATAATATCATTCTATGTTTCTCATACATATTTCTGCCTGGAACCAGTGGGCTTTTTACCATTTTCACTTTTACTGGATATCTACACTTCCTTATTACAATATCCCTTGCTTTCCCACTTCTTGCTTTAGGAAGAATAATAGAATAAATAATGTCATTTATTCTGGAAAAGGAATAATAATGTACTATCCTATCACTCTACTGACCAAATCCATGATTCCCCTTACACAAATCCCCTTCCTTCACAAGCATTCATTTAAATATACTGTCTCCTCTATTAGAATGTAAAGAATCTATTAGAATGTAAAGACAGGAATTGTTTCACTTTACCATTTATAGCCTTAGTGATTAGCACAATGCTTCACCCAGTAGATTTTTAATACTTTTTTTCCTCATTCATTCAACTTTTGTTTTTACATAACGTTGTTTTTTCTGAATATATCTCTAACCCCTCTTTTTACCAAGGGAGCCTTGTAACAAAGATTGTAAAGAAGAAGAAAATAAAAGAGGGCAAAGCAATCCAACAATACCAACCTATCTGACCAACTGCATCTGAAAATATATGCTAAATGTCACACCCATAATACCTCATTTCTGCAGAGAGAAAAAAGAGATTCATTTTCTTAAATCTTGTTTGGGTATAATACTTGATGAAAGATCTTTTCCATTGATTATCTTTATTTCTGATTTTTCTCTTTTGATATTTTTGACATTATTAAATATATTGTCTTACTTCACCTTGTATCAGTTAATACAAATCTGGAAGATTTCATGAAGTACCCAGGTCATGCTAACTTCACTACTGATTAAAATTTTCACCTTTGGGCTTTTAAGCTTACTTCCTAGCAGACTTCTTACCTTGGAAATGTCTTCATTCTGTGGCCTTCTCTTTTTATTACTGAATCTCTGACCTGGTCCAATATTTCATAATGTACCCAAATTCTATTTATACCTGGCTTCACTCCTAACTCTTTGAGTTGCCCCCAAGTGGATATTGGATACTCATCCAACCATTCTCTCTCCCTCTCCCTCTCCTTTTCCCTCCTCCTCTCCCTCCTTCCCTTCTCTCCTTCTCTCTTTCTCACATACACACACACAAAAAGAGATTTTCCAGCTCCTTTTTATATTCTATATTCTACATTATAATATGTTTTTTGAGGACAGATTTTATTTGAGGACAGATATTTTATTTGAGGACAATATTTTAATTGAATTTTTATTCCCTGAACTTAGCTGAGTGCCTCTCATATATTAATTTCTTAATAAATGTTCTATCAATCTATATCTATCATCTTTCTATCTTTCATATTTTTATGAAAAATTGCAGCAAAGATAATAGAAGTGATTCCATATGAGAATCAGTTGAGGTAAATAGTGAAATTTAATCTGAAGAAGAATAGAGTTTAGTTGCTCATTATAACCACCTAAAGGTGTGTGTGTGTGTGTGTGTGTGTGTGTGTGTGTATGTGTGTGTGTATACACGTCTGGAGAAAGAGAGAGACCTGTTTTTACTGTGCTTAGCTTCAAACAAAAGAACTAGGCTTAATGGGTATTGTTGGAAAGTAGATTTGGATTCAGTCTAAGCAAATGCCATTAAAGTTTGAGTGTGGTGCCTGAGTACATGGAGGTGACCCTTGATTATTAAAAGCTATGTCAATTAGAGCTCCATCTCTCTTTTATTTTTTTAACATTTTGAATTACATATAAAAATGTTTATATTTTTTTTTTTATTTTGAGTTCCAAATTTTCTCCATCCCTCTCTCCCCTCCCCTATCATTGAGAAGGCAAGAAGTTTGATATAGATTTAAATGTGCAGTCTTATAAAACATATTTCCATATTAGTCATATGAAAGAAAACACAGACCAAAAAAAAACCTGAGAAAAATGAAGTTAAGAAATGTACATTATTTTATCTGTGTTCAGACTCCATTATTTTTTTTCCCGGAGGTGGATGGCATTTATAATCATAAATACTTTGGAATTTCTTAAATTATTATTTTGCTGAGAATAGCTAAATCATTTATAGGTAGTCATCATATAATATTGCTGTTACTGTGTATACTGTTCTTGTGGTTCTACTTACTTCACTTTGCATCAGTTCTTATCTTTATAGGTTTTTCTGAAAGCATCTTGTAGAGTTCCATCTTTTATACATCCTAGAAAACAGAAAGTATGGGTCCCAGCAATGTTCTCTGTATTTGTTGTCTGAAAGACCAGCCTCTCTATGTTTAGAAATGTTACATGCTGGTGAATTTTTCAGTCACAACAATAAGTCAGTCAAGAAGTATTTATGAAATGACTATATTGTACCAAGTATAATGTTGAATATTGGTGTTACACAGCAAAGCCAAAGACAGTTCTTGCTCTAAAGGAGCTCACAGTCTAATGAGAAATACTAACATTAAAAGTTATTTGCAAACAAGGCATATACAGGATAAATTTGATTAATTAACCATCAAGTCACAAATACTAGGAGAGATTAGGAAAGGCTTCTTCTAAAAGTTGTTATTTTAGGTTGAACTTGAAGGAAGTCAAGGAGGGCAGGGGTTAGTGATGCAGAGACAGAGTATTCCAGGCATGGGACATGGGGGACAGCCAATGAAAATGTCTAGAGTAGGAAAATAAAGTGTCTTATGTAAGGAACAGCATGTCACTCAATCTGAGAGTACAAGGACGGATGAGTAAGGAGTAAGAAGACTGAAAATATAGGCCACATTTTGATGAGCTTTGAATGTGAGAAAATTTTGTATTTATTCCTTGAGGTAATATGGAACCAATGGAGTTTACTGAACAAGAGGGACATGGTCAGACTTGTTCTTTAGGAAAATCAAGTTGACAGCTGGATGAGGGATAGACTGGAATGGGCAGTAATTTGTGGAAGGGAAACCAACCAGTAGATTATTTTAATGGGGCAGGCATGAGATAATTAGTACCTGGACTAGGGTGGTTGAAATGTCAGAGGAAAGACAAGGGTGTAGCTAAGAGATGTTACACCATTTCTTGAATAGTGTCTGCTGAGACAAAGAGGCATTAAAATCTGAATTAGCAGGAAGGCACTTATATTGGGACAAGCAGTACAAGGAGACAAACAATGAGAGCTGTCCATAAAATGATGGAGAAAAGGATTCTGAGGCAGAAATAAAGAAGGAGTGCATCACAAGTTAAGAGGACAGCTAATGCAGAGGCATGAGGATGGGAGATGGAGTGTAATTGCTGAGCCAACTTCAAGTTTAGATTCAGTCAAAGGCCACACTTGAGGACCTGGAGGGCCACATGTGGCCTTGAGCTCCACAGGTTCCCTGCCCCAGTCTACTGATAGATGAAAAGGATGCCTCCATAACATCTACAGCAAGTTGCTATGTTTTTGACTTTAAGACATTGTTAGACAGATAATACCCAGGAGGCACTAGAGTTTTGGACTCCAGGCTCTAATAGGTTCACTCTTGATCTGGTCAGACAGGATAGAGAGCTTCAAAGGGGTTGATAATAAGCTTTATTCTGGTCTAGTTTTCCCTAACACAGTATTGATGATAACAGAAGCACTACAAACTCCTACAGTATTCTCTAATCACCCTTTTTGCAGGGATGGGTGAGAAGTGGGGGGTTACCCCTACTTCTCAATGGGGCCAGTTGAGATGGGCACAACTTGTGCACTCAACCCTAAAGGATTCCCCTGAATCCCCTCAAGCCTCAATGGGGAGCCAGTTGAGGCAAACACAGATTCTCACCTCACAAGCCTTGATGGGGGCCAATCAATGCACACAGCATTCCAGCTTGTGCATTCAACTAAAAGGGTTCCCCAACTCACTGACCACTGATTGTCTGTTTTATACAGCATCAGACAAAGAAGGCATTTTGCCAAGGAGTGACTTCATAAGGTTCCATCAAGTTTTAGCATTATCATGTCAATTCAGCACAACACACATGCATTACATGTTTATGACTTTAAGCACAAATATTGATACTTTGAAGGATCACATAATTATATGCAAGTATAGTGAAGATGTTTTGAACCATGAGCCTGGGAACTCATATCTAATATCTGGGAAACAGAGATTGTTATGGTCACAGATCCTGGGAAACTGACCTCTGAGAATAACAACAAAAATCCACTTTACCAATACTAAAATGCACCTTACTTAATGCTAAAATTCACCTTACTGACAGACATCTAGTAATGACCGCATTCTCTCCTCATCCTTGCCTCTTAGAATTCCTAGCTTCCTTCAAAACACAACTTATGTCACCTCCTCTATGAAGCCTTTCCTGGTTTTCCTAGCTGTTAATGATGCCCAAGTCCATGAAATTTCATTGTATTCATTTCGAATATTTTGACTTACTTATCTGGATACATATTGTCTTCTCCCTGATCCTTGTGAGCTCCTTGAAAGCAACAATTATTTTCTTTTTGGTTTTGTACTTCCTAGGCCTAACACAGTCAGTGGGATAGAGGAGATGCACTTAGGGTTAGCTTAATGATCGATGGGCTACTTCACAAATCATACCATCATACCTTTGGTGAACTCAAATTGTTAGGAAGTTTGCAATATAGTGTGCCCAAATCTGCCTCTTTGCAACTTTTACCCACTGATCATAGTTTTGCCTTTTGGGGCCAAGCAGTTGAAATCTAATCCTTCTTCCACAGAACAGCCTTTCAAATACTGGAAGACAGATATAAGTCTTCTCTTTTCCACTCCTGCTTTAACAAATTTCCCATTACTGGAGGTCTTCAAGCAGAGTCTGGAAGACTACTGGAAGATGATATAGAAAAGATTCATATTTCAGTGAGGAGGTGTATGAGATGACCTTTGAGAATTCCTTCCAACTTAAAATTTTACCACTTTGTGATTCTGCTCTTAGATGTAATGTTGCTGTTTTTAATATTCATAAGTTACTCTTCCTCATCTATTATGAAATGGGCGGCATATCCTTTCTGGAGTAGGATGGTTAAAAGAAAAACAAAATAAAACAACAAAAACTCCGGTGAGCTGAAAAGGAAAATCATTGCTGAGGTCTATATGTGAGTATGATTTAGCTAATCAACAAATATTAATTAAGGGCTCACTGTGCTAGTCACTGAGGATATAAATACAAAGAAAAACAATTTCTATATACAACAAATTTATATTCTAATGGGGAAGACATGCATATATGTATATGTATGTATGTGTATATACAGCACAAATATGAATTGAAATAAATATAGATGCAATCTTGTTAAAAACAAGTTCATTCGGGAAAGAGATGACTATCCGGTGGGGGATATGGAGCAGCTTCTTACAGAAGATGGTTCTTGAGCTGCAGCTTAAGGAAATCAAGAATTCTGAGGCAGAAATAAAGGAGTGCATGGTAGGCTAAGAGGACAGATAATGTAGTGGCATGGGGATGGGAAATGGAGTGTCATAGGTGAGCCAGTTCGGTTGGATCGCTGAGTGCCAGAATGGGGAATAATAGCTAATGATCTGGAAATATTTATGTTGGGGCTAAGTTATGCAGGGCTAATGAAATAAAAAGAAGAATGTATATTTTATCCTTGAGGCAACAGAAAACATTGGAATTGGTCAAGTGGTCAGGTAGATGGTACAGCGGATAGAGAATGGGGTCTGGAATCAAGAAGACCTGAATCTAAAACCAACCTCATACACTTAATAGTTATGTAAGTATCTTTTTTGTTTGTTTTTGGTTTTTTTTGGGGGGTAGGGCAATTGGAGTTAAGTGACTTGCCCAAGGTCACACAGCTAGAACATGTGTCAAGTTTCTGAGGTCGCATTTGAACTCAAGTCCTCCTGACTCCAGGACTGGTGGTCTACTCACTGCACCACCTAGCTGCCCCTATGTAACTATCTTTAAGTCACTTAACCACTGTCTCCTTCAGTTTCCTGGATTGTAAAATGGGTATAATATCACTGCTCTCAGATTTGTGAAGATAACATTAAATAATACTTATAAAACACGTAGCACAGCACCTTGTATATAGTTGGCACTATATAAATGTTAACTGCTATTATTATTGTTTTTATGATTATTATTTTTGTCATCATCATCATCAGATTACATGTGAAGAAAGTTATCTTGGCAACAGTTCATGGGATTGAGAGTAGAGTTTTGAATAAGGGTTCCTAATGAGCAAACTGGCAGTGATCTAAGCAAGAAGTGTTGGCAGCCTGAGTTAAATGGTAGCTGTGTGAGTAGAGGAGGGTAGCAGTTAAATACAACACATGTTTGCAAATAGAAATGCCAAGAATTGTTTGGGAGAGAATGAGAAGTCTAGGATAATGCTGATTACAAATCTGAAGCACTGCAAGCAAGCTGATACCTCCTATGGAAAGGGACAAGTTCTGAAGAGTAGAAGTTTTAGGATTGAAGATATTTAATGAATTTAGTTTTAGACATACTGTATTTAAGATGTCTTTTGCACACGCAGTTTGAAATGTCCAATAAACAAATGGTGACTTTTGGATCGAAGTTTGGTAGATAGACACAGGGGCTAGATCTATAGATCTTAGGGTCATCTGAAAACAGATGACAGCTAAATCCATGGTATTTGATTATGTTATCAAGTAAAAGAATACCTACATATACATATCATACATATATACATGCATACACAAACATAAAACCTCAAATCAGATCACAGAGAGCCAGACATGACTGAAATGACAGCATTTCTTTGGTAATCCTAGATCTTTTGTCTTCTGAAATATCATATTCAAAGCACTTTACTTCTACTCTATAGCAAGCAAGCAGGATCATGTTTTTTGTTTTGTTTTGTTTTTTAACATGAAGGCAAGCTTGAGGTCAGTAGTGATAGAACCACCTAAAATAGTTAGGTTAAAGATTCAAGGGAAAGGGGATGATTGAGGACACAATCTCCTACTGAATATGGGAAGGGTGGAAATCAATGTACATGATTATGCAATGTAATCTGACGACATATATAAGGTTATATAAGTATGTATGAAAGTATATGTATACATATATACGTATACATATATATAATGTGTGTGTGTGTATTAAGGAAAGGTTGGATTTAATTGGTTTAGGGAATTGCACCAGCATTATCTATCAGAAGTCTTCCCTATGGGGCTGGTCTTCTAACAACTCTGCTGCACTGACTTTCTTAAGATCCACTTAGGATTCTAATCTTGTAAATATCTTGCTACTATTAGGAAGTCAGTTATAATTTAGTCAGACTTCCCAAAATATTAATAGAATTTCAGGCTAATTTATGGGTAGAATGTTTTTTCCTCTGAAAGCTGGTAATAGGGGCCATTTTTTTTAAAGAACTTGGGATGTAGGATATGAGTGTCCATTGGAAAAGGGCACAAGGAGTATTCTTTGAAGTGAAGTTGGCGGGGCTATATGCTGGCTGGGTTTATAGGTTAGTAAGATTTTAACAGATGGTTGGTGAATATTTATGCCAGAAGAAGACAAGGAGGAATATAGCACACTTGGCTCATAAACACCTTCTCTCTTAGAAATCACAGCACTCTGTGTGCTTTTGTCTGGTCCTTCTGTTAGGCCAATGAGTGCAAGGGTCATGTCTTATGTAAAAATTTTATCTCCATCAATTATTAGTGATAAAATTACTAGTGCAGTGTTCTGTACACGATAGGTGTTTATTAAGTATTTTTAGAACAAATGAATTGGTACTTGTGGAAGTTAGTTGGGTGAGGTTAAGCAAAAAAAAAATGCTAGAAACTTAAAGAAGCTAAGCAAGGTTAGGCAAAAATTATAGAAACATCAGAGAAACAGGCAATATATTTTTCAGTTTGCAGGTCTTTCCAATAATGGCTGAATATGGAATACTACACACTCAGAAAAGGAAGGTAAACTCCAGTTGGTTGGTAATTGTCACTCCTTTGCCTTATGAAATATCATATTCCAAGCTTCCCCACTTCCTTATTGGAGTAGCTGCTATATCTTATGTGATCCTGGTTGTAGTTATATAGTATTTGAATATTTTTTCTGTCTGCTTTCAATATTTTCTTCTTGTCCTTGGAGATCTGGAATTTGCCTATTACATTCCTGGGAGTATTTATTTTGGGATTTCTTAAAATAGGTGATCAGTATATTCTTCAAATTTCTATTTTGTCCTCTGGTTCTAAAATATATGGGAAGTTTTCTTTTATAATTTCTTGAAATATGCTGTCTGGACTCTTATCGTAGTTTTCAGGTAGTCCAATAATTCTCAGAATATCTGACTTTTTATTCCCAGGTCAATTGTTTTTCCTATGAAATGTTTTACACTTTTCCCCTAATTTTTTCATTGTTTTGACTTTTTTATTTGTTTGTTTCTTGATGTCCCCTGGAGTCATTAGGTTCCCCTTCACTAATTCTAATTTTTAAGGAATTATTTTCTTTAGTAATGTTTTATACCTTTTCTTCCCTGAATTTGGTCAATTCTGCCTTTTAAGGAGTTATTTTCTTTAGTATTTTTTGGGGGTGGCCTTTTATCAAACTGTTAGTTCTCTTGTCATATTTTTCTTGCTTTGCTCTCATTTCTCTGCTCAATTTTTCCTCTACTACTTTTATTGCAATTTTTTGCTCTTTTTTGTCTTTTCTTTAGCTCTTCTCAGAATTCTAAATTATCTCTTCTGGATCTATTTTCCAGGTCAGTGGTATTTCCAATGAGATATTTCACATTGTCTTCCATTTTTTTTCATTCCTTTGGTTCTGCTTTATAATATCTTGATTTCTCATAAAGTCAATAGCTTCCACTTGCTCCAATCTAATTTTTAAGGTAGTATTTTCTTCAGTGCTCTTTTGGACCTCCTTTTCCATTTGGCTAATTCTGCCTTTCAAGGCATTCTTCTCCTCATCGGCTTTTTGGAGCTCTTTTGCCATTTGAGTTAGTCTATTTTTTAAGGTGTTACTATCTTCAGTATTTTTTGGGGGGGTCTCCTTTAGCAATTCATTGACTTGTTTTTCATGGTTTTCTCGCATCGCTCTCATTTCTCTTCCCAATTTTTCCTCTACTTCTCTAACTTGCTTTTCCAAATGCTTTTTGAGCTCTTCCATGGCCTGAGACCAGTTCATATTTTTTCTTGGAGGCTGTTGATGTAGGCTCTTTGACTTTGTTATCAAAAAACGATTCCAAAGTCTGAGTCTGAATCTGAGTCCATTTTCTCTGCCTGGCCACGTTCCTAGCCAACTTACTTGACCCTTGAGTTTTTCTTTGTGGTTTGACTGCTTGTAGAGTAGAGAGTACTTTGTCCCAAGCTTGAGGAGGTGCACTGTTGTTTTCCGAGCTATTTCTGCACAGCAAGTTCTGCCACACCAGCGCTCTTCCTCTCCCAAGAACCCCCTACCTGGATTGGACTCAGATCTAAGCAGGATCTGCACTCCTGCTCTGATCCACCACTTAATTCCTCCCATCAGGTGGGCCTGGGGTCAGAAGCAACTGCACCTATAATTCTGTAGCTGCACCACCTCTGCTGCCCCCAGGGTGGTGGCCTAACCATGATCTCCTTTCACTCTTTCCCAGCAGCTTCTCACTAACCTTCTCTGTTGTCTTTGGTGTATGTGGGTTGAGAAGTCTGGTAACTGCCACAGCTCACTGATTCAGGTTGCTAGGGCATGCTCCGCCCGGCTCCAGGTCTGGTTGGTCCATGGGGCCCACATTGGGCTCTGCTCCCCTCCACTCCCAGGTCCATGTGATAGACCTTACTCCATGACCATCCAGGCTGTCCTGGGCTGGAGCCCTGCTTCCCTCTGCTATTTCACGGGTTCTGCAGTTCTAGAATTTGTTCAGAGACATTTTTTATAGGTGTTTGGAGGGACCTGGGTGGGAACTCATGCAAGTCCCTGCTTTCCGGCCACCATCTTGGCTCCACCCCCTCTTCTCAGAATTCTGATAGTGTTTTTGTCAAGTCTGTCTTTTTTTTTTCCTTTAAAACTTTTCTAGAGATTTCCCACATCTTTACCTTCTTCCAAAATTGTGTCTTGAGCATCCCTATAACCACATTAGATTTTTATGGTCAGGTTCCTTTTCTGTTTGTTTGTTTGCTCAATTTTCCAACCTGCTTCTTGACTTTGAATTTTATGTTAGAGTTGGGCTCCACTGACCTCTGAGGTGGGAGTTAGGGATCACTGTCTTAAGATTCAGGCTTTTTTGTGGTGCTATTTCCATGGCTATTTTCTGGCAGACTGTAAGTTTTTGGTGTTTCCAAGTTGATAAGATCTGGGAAGATGTGTGGTCACTGCTCTCCTAATCTGTATTCTTGTTCTTAACCTAGAAAAGTCCCTGCAACCTTGCAACCACAAGTACTAGCACTTTTCTTTCAACCATAAAACTATTAAAAGGAACTAGTGCCTCTGGTCTCCCTGCACCTTGGAATTGGGACCTAGAACTGAGTAATGGCAAATGGAGTTGCCAAGAGGCAGCCACTCTTACACCCAATATCTGCACAGGGGTCCCCTGTAATATATTTTAGGCCAATTTCTCAATCTCCTTACCATCTCTGGGCAATGTCAATTCCTTCTGCTGCTGCTGCTGCTGCTGCTATTGCAGACTCCAAGGCCCATAGCTAGTGTTGTTGTGCACTGTGCTCTGGGCCAGTCATCATCTCAGTGCCATAGACCTCTCCTAACCTCCTAAGTTGCCTTGAAATAGAAAAATGTCTCACCCAGATGTTTCAGTGGGTATGTTGCTCTGGAATTTGATTTGATGCTTTATTTTAAAGTTATTTATAGGGGGATGTTGACAGAGTTTGGCTGGAATATTCCCTTTACTCCATCACTTCCTCCACCTTTCTCCTTTCACCCTGAAAGGGTGATCTCCTACAGATGTGAAATATATTCTTTAAGGAAATAACCGCTTTTCATCATGGAGAAGAGAGGACCCTTACTCTTAAAGAAGGTCCTTGAAGTGCTTTTGTTCCTCTGGTGACCAGCAAACCAGCATATCCCTTTACTGACATGGATCCATTTTGCTAAAAAAGAAAAGAGGATATCATAACATCTTTTCAATTTGCCCCTTAAGTAATGTTTCTCACTGCTACTGCTTCTCATCCTGTTGTCTGTAGCACTTAGGGCACTTATGGCTTAATATATTATATTATAAAATAAGTACTTATATAATATAAAATGTTAATATTTCATTTATTACTCAAATATTTATAAAATATTGAGGAGGCAGGATTTAGTGAAAAACTTGGATCTCAAGTCCAAGGACCTGAATTTGCCACTTATTGAAAATGTAAACAGAAGTGTAGGCCTATCACTTTACTGAGGTATAATGAGGATTCTGTACCAAATGGTTTTCAAAGTATCTTTCAGGTCTAGATCTACAATCATAGGGTCCTGGTATAGGCTATATCTTTTGTTAAATACTGGCTTAATAATGATACCAGCAGTATGATACTTAGAAATAAGAATAAAATAATTATTCACATTATAGAATTCTTGGTGGTTTCTGAAGTGTTATGACTACATTGTCTCATTTGATACCCACAACAAGTCTGTAAAGCAGGTAACAATATTTCCAAAGGCCCATTTAATAGTTTAGGAAGCCAAGGGTCAGCATGACAAAGTTACATGTCCTAGGTTGCATAGCTAATAAATGGTAGAACTGAAATTAGGATCCAGACTTGGAGTGTTTTCCCCATTAAATTCTGCTTAGATAGCTGTTACTTCCTTCACTGGACTTTTAAAAATTCTGGAGACAGCTGATGGTATAGTAGATAAGGCTGGGGCTAGAATTAAGAAGACCTGAGTTCAAATCTGAACTCAGACACTTATTAGCTGTGTGACGCTGGACAGGTCACTTTACGTTTGTTTGCCTTAGTTACTTCAACTATAAAATGGAGATAATATTATTACACCTGCTTCCCAGGGTTGCTGTGGGGGTCAATTGAGATAATATTCATAAAAGCATTTAGCACAGTGCCTGGCACATAGTAGAAACTATATAAGTTTGTATTCTCTTCCATTTCCTTCTCTCTTTTAGAGTATAGACTGTTTCACATACATTGCAGAGTATTTTGCAGTCCTTTGCACATAGTAGTTACATAATAATTGTTTTGTTTTTTTATATTTAAATAGCTCTCTGACATCATTTAATGGATTGTTGTCCTTCATTCTCAAAGAGAACCAAAATGACATCACTATGTTAGAGTCAAGTTACAGTATGTCAACTGTGGATGAGCAGACCAATACGAACTCAGAATGTTCTCCCAGACTGGGCACAAATAATCCATGTAAACACCTGCAGCAGATTCTCCAAATTTGTGATTCTTGTATTTCTTTTGAGCTACTTCAATTCTACTTTGCTCAACGTGCACCATGCTGGGTGGTCCTGTGCCAGTGTCTCAAGCAATCAATTTTGAAGTCCCTAAAACAGACCCTGAGAGTGTCCTTGTATCATTTTTTCTGACCACCATGTGAAAGCTTGCCTTGAGTGAGTACTTTATAAAAGTCTTTTAGGCAAGTGTACATTTGCATTTGAGCAATGTGGACAGCCTATCAAAGTTGTGCTCTCTGCAGTAGGTTGAATGCTTGGCACTTTAGTCCAAGAAAGGACCTCAGTGTCAGGTACCTTATACTGCCAGGCGATCTTCAGAATCTTCCTAAGATAATTCAAATAAAAGCGATTCAGTTTTCTGACATGGCACTGGTATAGTGTCCAGGTTTCACAGGTATACAATGAGATCAGCATGATGACTCTACTGACCTTCATGTTGGTGGACAATGTAATATATCTTCTCTCTCACACTTTCCTTAGGAGCCTCCCAAACACTGAGCTAACTCTGGCAATCTGTGCACCAAACTCATTATCGATGTGTACTGGAAAATATACTACCAAGATAAGTGAACTTATCCACAGTATTCAAAACTTCTCCATTGGCTGTAACCAATGGTTCCATAGTATAGATGGTGTGGTGCTGGCTGGTAGAGCACCTATGTTTTCTTGGTGTTAATTGTTAGGCCAAAATTAGCCTAAACAGCAGAGATTCCATCAATACTTTGTCCCATCTCCACTTCAGAGTCTGCACTGAGTGCACAATCACCTGCAAACAGAAAACCATGACCTCGACTCCTGCCACTTTAGTCTTGGCTTGTAGCCTTTTCAAGTTGAATGATTTACTATTGGTGTGGTACTGGCCTTGATGCTGTGTTCATACTCATTGAAAACATTTGACAACATGGATGAAAATATAATAATGAAAAGCATGTGACCAAGCACATAGACTTGTTTTACTCCATCGGTGACTGGGAAAGCACAAGACACTGTCCATTATCCAGTACCTGGGTCAGCATGCTGTCATAAAATTGACTTACGATAATAATTAATTTCTCTGGGCAACCAAATTTGGATATGATTTCCCCTAAGCCCTCAGAACTAACAAGTATCAAAGACCTTGGTCAGAACAATGAACATTGTGTACAGACCTCTGTTACACCGCTGGCATTTCTCCTGGAGTTATTGGGCATCAAACACTTTATGGACCATTCCTCAGCCCATTCTCAAGCCACGTTTTCTCTCAGGTTTATTACCATCTTCCAGGTGTAGGAGCAGCCTATTAAGTAGGTGACTTTGGCAAGAATCTTGCTAGCATAAAGAGGGGACAACCCCCACCCCCACCATGATTGTCACAGGACAATCCGTTTCCTTTGCCTTTATACAGATGGACAATGGAGGTATTCTTGAATTCCTGGGGGATAACCTCCTCTTGTCATGTAACCCAGAAAATTTTAGTAAGCCTTATTGTGAACTATAGATCTCCTACCTTATAAGTCTCAGCTGGAATAAAATCAGCCCCGGATGCTTTGCCACAGGAGAGGAACCTAATGGCATTCAAATCCTCTTCTTCAGTTGGAAATCTGTCTAGCAAGGAATTGCTATATGTAAACAATTAATGGGTTCAGTATTGATTGATGATGATTTGTTGAGAACACTGGAAGTATTCAGCCCATCTCTCTAGAGTCATATCCTTATCATTAATCAATGTGGCCCCATCAGCACTGAATAGTTGAGATAAAGCATATGTCTTTGGCCCATAAATTGCTTTTGGAGCATCATAAAAGCACCTTGAATTGCTACTATCACTGTAAAATTGAATTTCATCTGCTTTCATACTGAGTCAAGGATCCTGCATCTCTCTAAACTTTGTTTGTATTTTACTTTTGATGGAGTTAAATGCTGCCTTCTTAGAGATGGATGACTCAGCCTACTGGTAAACCCTATGGAGTTCTCATTTTTCATTTAACAGCTTCTGAATTTCCCCCACAATTTTAGCCAAACATGCCTTGATGTTTGCCAGCACTCTGACCCGGATAAGTTTATAGAGTGCTGTACATCAAATATCTAAAAGCCACCCACTCCTTTTCTGCCCCTGACTTAGCAATAAACTGTTCCCACTCATAGAAGTTCTCTAATCTGTTGACTTTAAGTCTTCTGGTGTCATTTTGTCTTGGGGAATTTGATTTTGTTGAATGTAAATATTTAGCTTGGAGAGGATGTCTGTAATCAGTGCAGCACTATACCACACATTGCTTTCATCACTTTCACATCCAGTTTGTCCTTTCTCCTTGCAATGATAAAGTCTATTAAATTATTTAGTGCAGTTACTCTGGAAAACAAATAGACACTCACTGATTAGGAGAATGAGTAAACAAGATATTGTTCATAATTTGAATGGGATATATCTACGTTTCAGTGTGCTTTGCAAAAGTAAAAGACCTACATAAATGCTATTCGTTGTGATTGTGGTGGTAATGGTGGTGGTGGTAGTAGTAATATTTTAAGAAATAAAGCTTATGGAGAATTCAGAGAAGCATTAGTAGACATATGAAATGATGCAAAGCGAAGTAAGGAAACTGAGGAAAGAATTAGAGCCAATGAAGACCACAAGGAAAATAGAAAGAGCAAATGTAACAAGCAAATAAAAACTGAATGTTGTGAAGTTATAATAACCAAGTTTTCCCTGAGGAAGAAATAAGGAGCTTCCACATTTTTTTCAGAGAGGAGAATATGGTTGTGGAACACAGCAAATACTGGCAGATATTTTCTGTGTGTTGGTTAGTATTGTGGAGCTATCTCTTCTCTTTTTTTTAAATCTTTTTTTTCAAGTTGTTAATTTTATTTTAAACATATTTTTAATTTATTATGTATTTATTTTTAGCATTCTTTTCTTTTTAAATTTTGAATTCCAAATTCTCTCCCTCCCTCTCACACCCTGTGAGACACTGAAAAGCCAAACTATATAATATCAATTATTTATATGAAATCATGGAAAATATTTTTATGTTAGCTATGCTTTTTTTCAAAAGTAAGAAAAATAAAGTGAGAAAATTATACTTCAGTTCACACTCAGAGTTTATGAGTTCTTTCTTTGGAGGTAGATAGTATTTTTTCATCATGAGCCCTTAGAAATTGTCTTGGATCGTTGCATTGGTCAGAGTAGTTAAGTCTTTGTACACAATGATCTACCATTTCTTCTCACTTCACTTTCATCAGCCCCCTTGATCATTTCCCATGGAGTACACTAGTACTCCATCACAATTGTATACCACAAATTGTTCCACCATTCCCTGATGGATGAGCATCTCCTCAAGTAGACACTGCATAAAGAATTATTATAAGTATATTTGTATCTATAAGTCCTTTTCTCTTTCTATCCCTTTCTGAGGAAGACCTAGTAATTATATTTCTGAAAAGCTTTTTAGTCTTCTGGGCCCAAGTTCAAATTGTTCTCCATAATGGTGGGACAAGTGTACTACTGCACCAACAATTTGTTAATGTGCCCATTTTTTCCTCAACCCTTCTAGCGTTTGTCATTTCTGATAAGTGTGAAGTGTTACCTCAGAACAATTTTAATTTTCCTTTCTCTAATAGGTAGTGATTTAGAGCATTTTTTCATATGATTAGAGATAGCTTTGATTTATTGTTCAGACATCTGCCTATTTATGTACTTTGATTATCAATTGGAGAATCATTCTCATTTTTATACATTTGATTCAGTTCTATTTTCAGTATGCATTTGAGAAATAAGGACTTTATCAGAGAAAAGTGCTATATTTTTTTGATATTACTTCATTTTCCATTTAATAGGCATCTTTAGCAATATATAGTTTCCCTGATTATCCTTTATAATTAGGTCGGTTTTTGTTTTTTCTTTCCCTGAGATCATGATTGCTACCCTCACCCTTATCTAAAATGTATTAGTGTCTATTCCAACACTTTTATTTGATTTCTCTGAGTATATTTCTGTTTTAAATATTTCTCTTGTAAAAAACATACTGTTGGATTCTGGTTTCTAATCTAGTCTCCTATCCAATTTTGTTTTATGTGTGAGCTCACCTTATTCATAATCACAATTATGATTACTAGGTTTTTAACTTCATCTCATTTTCTTTTGTTTCTTCTTCTTTCTCTGTCTTTATCCTGTCCTTCCTCAAAAGTCTATTTTGCTTCCAACCACTGCCTCCTTTAATCTGTTCACCCTTTTACCATTCCCCCCTTCATTATTTTTTTTCTTCTTATTTCCCTATTGGGTAAGTTTTATTTCTCTATACAACTCAGAGTGAATATATATTCTTCCCTCTTTCAACCAATTCCAATGAGAGTGAAGTTGAAGCATTGCTGCTACCACCACCCTATTTCTCCCTCCACTATAAAAGCTCTTCCGTGGGTGCCTTTTTTATGTGAAAAAAAAAATTCCCCATTCTACCTCTCCCTTTCCCCTTCTCCTAAAGTATTCTTCTTTTTCACCTCTTTTATTTTTATTGAGATCATTCTAACATAATAAACTAAAATCCATGCCCTCTGTCTGTGTAAACTCCTTTTAACTGCCTTAATAATGATGAAGTTCAAATAAAATATTAGCAAAAAGATTGCAGCAACTTATCATGAGAATAATACACTATGACCAGGTAGGATTTATTCCAGGAATGCAAGACTGGTTCAATATTAGGAAAACGATTAGCATAATTGACCATATCAACAACAAAACTAGCAGAAACCATGCAGTCATCTCAATAGATGCAGAAAAAGCTTTCGACAAAATACAAGACCTATTACTATTAAAAATACTAGAAAGCATAGGAATAAATGGAGCCTTCTTTAAAATTATAAGTAGCATCTACCTGAAACCATCAACAAGCATTATGTGTAATGATGATAAGCTAGATGCATTCCCAATAAGATCAGGGGTGAAACAAGGATGTCCATTATCACCCCTAATATTCAATTTGGTACTAGAAACATTAGCTGTAGTAATAAGAGAAGAAAAAGAAATTGAGGGAATCAGAATAGGCAAAGAAGAAACTAAATTATCACTTTTTGCAGATGATATGATGATTTACTTAGAGAATCCTAGAGAATCAAGTAAAAAACTACTTGAAATAATAAACAACTTTAGCAGGATGTAAAATAAACCCACATAAATCCTTAGCATTCCTATACATTACTAACAAAGCCCAACAGAAAGAGATAGAGAGATTCCATTCAAAGTTACTGTAGACACTATAAAATATTTGGGAGTCTATCTGCCAAGACAGCCCCAGGGCCTATATGAACATAATTATGGAACACTTTTCATGCGAATAAAGTCAGATCTAAATAACTGGAAAAATATCAGTTGCTCATAGTTAGCCTGAGCTAATAAAAATGACAATTTTACCTAAATTAATCTATCTATTCAGATACCAATTGAACTACCAAAAATTATTTTGCAGAGCTGGATAAAATAATAACAAAATTCATCTGGAAGAACAGGAGGTCTAGAATATCTAGGGTATTAATGAAAAGAAATGCTAGAGAAGGTGGTCTAGCCATAGCAGATATTAAACTGTTCTATAGAGCAGCAGTCATCAAAACTACCTGGTACTGGCTAAGAAACAGAGTTGTGGATCAGTGGAATAGGATAATTACACAAGATGGAGAAGTCAACGATTATAGCAATCTACTCTTTGATAAACCCAAAGAGGCTAGCTTCTGGGCTAAGAATTCACTATTTCACAAAAACTGCTGGGAAAATTGGAAAATGGTAGGGCAGAAACTGGGCATAGACCAATATCTTATGCCATATACCAAAATAAAGTCAAAATGGGTTCGTGGTTTAGGAATAAAGGCTGAAACTATAAGCAATTTGGGAGAGCAAGG
>CM053622.1:720817393-720858896 GCA_028646595.1 Phalanger gymnotis | reverse complement strand
TGGGAGGTCCGTGTGGGACAGACCTTACCCAGAGACCATCCAGGTTGTCCTGGGCTGGGGCCCTACTTCCCTCTGCCACTTTGTGGGTTCTGCAGCTCTAGAATTGGTTCAGAGCCATTGTTTTATAGGGTTTTGGAGGGACTTGGTGGAGAGCTCATGCCAGTCACTGCTTCCCAGCGGCCATCTTGGCTCCGCCCCCCCCAATTATAATTTTTAAGGAGTTCTTTTCTTCAATGAATTTTTGTCACTTTTAACCATTAGGCCAATTCTGTTATTTTAAGTTGTTATTTTCTTGAGTATTTTTGTGCCTCTTTTACCAAGCTATAAATTCTCTTTTCATAATTTTCTTCTATCACTCTCATTTCTTTTCCTTTTTTCCCCTTTACCACTCTTATCATTCCTTAAATCTTACAGGAATTTTTATTGGCCTTGGGTTCAATTAGCATTTTTCTTTGAGGATTTATTTGGAGCTACTTTCACATTAGTATCTTTTTTTTTTCTAAATTTATGGCAAATCTTCTCTGCCATGATAGTGGTTTTTTGTGGTCAACTTTTTTGTTGTTATTGTTTGCTCATTTTCCCAGCCTAATTCTTGACTTTGAACTTTATATTAAAGTTCGGATCTGCTTTCTTTGGAGAGAGGAAGCACTGTGCCAAGCTGCAGGCTTTTTCATGCTTCTATATTGAGAACTAGTTCTGAGGTCTGCAAGTTTTTGGTGCTTCCAAGGTGGTGTGATCCTGAGAAAGGCAGAGTGATTACTCTCCTTGACTCTGGTCTTTAATCAGGAAGGGCCGTTGGACCCCTGCAGCCACAAGCTCTGGTGTTTCTTTTTATCTTGGAATTGTGAGCAGGGTCCCTTCTCTTTTGTGACTGACACCCAGCATTCCTCTCTGTCCTGCAACTATGAACTGCATATGGAGTTGCCAGTCTCTGCCAGCTATACCCAGTGCTAGCAAAGGATTCCCTGTAATCTCCTCACAACTTTTCTGACACTTTTACTATCTCTGGGCTGAGAGCTACTAAAGCTGCTGCTGTTGCTACTGTGTCTTCTGTTACTGCCTCTGTATTTGTGAGCTCCAGACATGCTCCCACTTCAGTGTCACAGAGTTCTTCTGATGGCCTCCTAAGTTCTCTTAGGCCAGAAAAATGTCTCTCCTTGACTTTTTGTTGGCTCTACCATTCTAAAGTTTGATCTGAGTCATAAAGTTGTTTGGAGGGGAAAGTTGAAAAAATCCAGTTGAGTAGAATCTAATCCATGATCTTGACTCTGCCCCCACTTTTAAAATTCTTACACATAGTGTCTCTCAGAGACAGAGAAGGAGAATTCAAGTTTGTATTATAAGATTTCAGGGTAAAAGGGATATGAGATGTCATCCAGTCAAAATTATTTGTTTTACAGATGGAGAAACTGAGTGTAAAAGAGGTGATGAGACTTGCAAGTTTCAGAGAGAGCAAGAAAGAACCAGTATTCAAATCCATATCATAAGCATCTGAATCCTTTGTCCTATTTTATTATATTCTCACATTCTGTTAATAGAAGAAGCTCTTCTTTATTTCATCCCAATTGAGTAAGAAAGTGAGGGATGTGTATTTTCATATTAAAATTCTGCTTGACAGAGAGGTGACAACAAACATTATGAATCCAGGAGCTGATGCAAAGTGAAGGAAGTTAAGCCAGGAATATAATACAACAATGGAGATAGAAAGATCAACAACCAGGAAACGACTGAAAGTAAATTTGCAGAATTATAAAGAATAAACTTGCCATTAAGGAAGAAATTAAGGAAAGTCCTCTCCCAGCTCTATTACAAAAATTGGGGTGCAGGAGAGTTGAGTATTACATATAATATTAAATATTTTTGATGTGTTAATAAATTTTAATGATTTTTTTCTCATCTTCCTCTTTTTATTTTGGTAAAATACTTTCATTTTAAGGGATTTGTTTCTGGGATGGATATTAAGAAGGATACAGGGGAAAATCTAGAGGAAATAAAAAAATACATTAATAAATTTGTTTTCAGAAACAGATGTCATAGTCACTGTACCTAAGTAGCAGTCTTTGTTTTTATTCATTTTTTTAATATGAGGAAGATTTTACAAATTATGTATCATGATAAGACCATATTGAAGTAATAGGATTTTTGTTTCTTGACTGAGAAACAATCTAATATTTCACTAGATCTCAGGATTATCATTATAAATGTCATTTTTCACTATTTAGCTCCGAAGGTGGAAGCCAGAGAATCATAGAGTCTTAGTTGGAATGGAGCTTCAAGTTCATTTAACTGAGGGAAGAAAAAAAAACCTAACTTTTACTAAGTGCCTACCTTGTACAGGCTTCCATGAGAATAGTGTGTGCTGAAGTTGCCGTCTCAAATGTCACCAGCCACCTCTCAAAGTGTTAAATATGATGGCATCTTCACTGTTCTCATCCTCGGCCTTTCTGCAGCTTTTTATACTGTTGAATACTCTCTCCTTGTTTAGATTCTGTGACACTATTCTCTCCAACCTATCAAACCACTTATATTTGCTATTACTCCTGGTTCTTTACTCTTCTCCACCTCCTATGTGTGTCTCATCTCTCCCCAATTTCAAGGCTTAATCCCAAACTCTCTTCTTTCCTGTCCTCTCTCTCCTTTGCTAATCAAATTTACACCTAAGGAAACTCCTCGCATAAGGTACATACTGCACAAGGATATTAGCTGGCAGATTTGAAATAGCTCAAAGGAAATGCAGGATGCACAAGTTTGGAGCATCCACCCCAAATGTTCACACGGACTATTTGTGCCCGACCTGTGCTAGAGCGTTCCATACTCATACTGGCCCGATCAGCCACGGGTCGGACACAATGAATCTTGACTCAAGCATAGTGATGTCATTTTGGTCCTCTTCAAGAATGAAGGACAACAATCAATCAGGTGGCAGATACTCTATAAACTTGAAATCTGTATACAACTATTAACCTCTGTGTTTTCTTCCTCAGAACTTTAATGACATTTATATATGATATATTCACCATTATATTTTTTTCAGTCACAACTCAGTACATTTATCTATTCAACAGATACATTAAACATTTATGATATGAAAAGCTATATAATAACTGCCAGGGAGGAGGGTGACAAGGTAAGTGAGAAGCCCTGGAGGAACAACTAGTCACAAGGAGCTGATCTACCTAGAGGGAGTAAGATGTTTAGGAAAAGTATGGAGGTAGAATCAGTTGATAAACATTTAGTAAGTACCTACTATGGGCCAAACACTGTGCTTAATGCTTCTGATAGATAGATAGACAGACAGACAGACAGACAGACAGACAGACAGACAGACAGATAGATAGATAGATAGATAGAGATAAATATGTATGCATGCATATATGTATATGTATGTGTATATGAATACATATACATGCATATATACATCATACACAGATACATACACATAGATATATATATACATGCACACACACACACACACACACACATATATGTATACACACCAGAGCATTGTGGAAAAGTCCAAGAAGTCTCAAAGAAATGATAGATTTCTGAGCAGAGTGCCCTCCTTAAATGGAGGTTTGCAGTTAATGCCCTTCCAATGAGAAAGGCAGAAGGTGGTGATGAAATGGGGAGCCAAGGTTTGATGGTATCTCGCATTGCAATAAAGTTTTCCCAATAATGAGCTTACTGACATATGGCGGAAAAATCTGTAAGTGAGGTCTCAAAGTGGTGTGTCCAGGTTAGAATTAAAACAGGTTGGGCTCAAGTCTAAAAACCCATATTATCTGAGTGACCTCTTGGGAAGGCATTTCATTGCTTCCTAACTCAGTTTCTTCACTTGTAAAATGATGAGGATAATAGGAGTATTACTTTAGTGGTTGTGAAGGAAGTTCTTTGTGACCCTTGTAGTTTTATAGAATGCAAGCTATTATTATAACATAGTGAGCACCAAGGGCAGAGACTTTGTCTTATTTATCTTTATGCTGCATTTGACTCATAGAGCAGTGCTTGGCACATGTTGGATTCTTAAGATCCTTATTATCTCTATGTTATCTCTACATTGGATGAATAAGAAAAAAGACATATATATATATATATATATATATATATGTACATGGAATGTCAACTCCATTTAAAGAAATTATGGTTTGTTATAAGATAGCAACATGGTCCTTTTGTCAGATCATTATCAACTTCACGATATATTTGAAAACCAAATCCAATTTTTACATACTTCATAATGGCTCTTCCTCTTTGCAATTATCTAATTGGATGATGTCAGTATCACAATACTCTACTGCTAAAATTCATTTGCTCTCTTTGGAATGTTTGGGTTAATTAAGCCACAGAGGGTAGATGAAAGGAGTGCTTTTTAAAAGTACAATTAATAATGAGAGGAATTAGAAATTAGGAAATAGGATTATAAAGGAGTATAAAGAACTCATGCATAGATACATAGATGCATCTTTTCCTTTAAAAACTGCAATGATGTCAAAACAAGACAATACGGTCATCGATGTTAACTTTTCCAACAACGACTATAGACATTTTTCATACCAGTTTATATTCCTTTCAAATTCCTTCTTAAAAAAAAAAGCCTTTGTAGTCAATAAGGAACCACAGTTCCTTTGCAGTGGGCTGTATGAGTTCAGTGTTGAAGACCCCAGCTAACAAAATGTTTTTGTGGTTATTTAGTAATTTGTTTTTATTATGGGGAGTAGAGCTGCTGCTTTGGAACAGGCTTTCATCACCTCATTTATGGACTATTACAATCATCTGATTGGTGTTCTTCCATATATACATAATTGCTTGCATGTTGTCTCCCCGTATCAGAATGTGAACTCCTTGAGGGTAGGGATCATGTTTTTACCTTCCTTTATATCTCCAGACTTCAGTATCTGGCACATAGATGATTCTTAATAAATGTTTGTTGCCTGACTAGTTTCTTTTCCATAGGACCTTAGAGGAGGAAGGGGCTTTGGAAATTATCACATTTAATCTCTTTGTTTATACATAAGGTTATTGCATCTCAGAAAGGGTCAGTTTTTTTTTTTTTTACTAGATCACGGATACCAAAATAGGCACCATATGTATAGCACTTTGCAAATCCTCAAGTATTTTGTAAATATAAGCTGATATTACAAATGAAAATGCTAGAACCCAGGTCTCCTTATGAGTACATTGCATTTTCTATAATGCCCTGATGCCTCTATGTTTAAATTGTCCAATTTGATTGTGTAAATAGTCCAGACTTGCTGAACAATTCTACTCCTTCACTCAAGCTGCTGCCGCTACTACTACTGTTTGAAGTCAGCTTTACAATATATTTCAAAATTAAATCCATTTCTGTATATTTTATAATGTTTCTTTCTCATTGCAACAATCTGATTGGATGGCAGAAATATCAAATTCTTCACTGCTAAAGTTAATTTGCTTTCTTTGGAAGATCTGAGTTAATTAAGCAACATAGGACGAATGAGGAGTGCTTTTTAAAGGTACAATTAATAATGAGAGAAATTAGATATAGGAAATAAGATGATAATGGAGTATAAAGATCTCATGCATTTTTATATTACTTCATATTTGTTTTTAAAGAAGTCTCACATGTATTTTATAACTTTATCCTTGCAACAACACTCCTAAGAAGTTATGAGAATTATCATTCTCATTTTGCTGAGAGAGAACCTGAGACAAATGAAAGTGAGGTGATTTGACCAGGAACAAATTATTAATGCCAAGCCAAGGTATGGAGGGAAAAAAAAAAGAAAAGAAGAGTCTCCTCTTTATAATTCCATGCTCTGCAGAAACAGCAAAGAATTTTTCATTGAGTGTTCAATGCTAGGCATACGACTCTAAGGACATACTTACAGAGAAGGCCAGCAGTAGGAGCCCTGAACTTGGAGGCTAATTGTTGGATGCACCAGTGTTGTTCACTGAGTCTAAATATTGTATATCTCTGACCCCCAGCTTGGAAAGAAAAATAGCAAACTATCTCTTTCCACCCACCCACCCCCAAAAGCTTTCACTTTTGTGAGGTTTAGAAAGTAAATAGATAAAATGCTTTTTAATTTTAGTGAAGATAGACTTTTGCTACTTTTGGAGTGAAATTAACAGCAAAGGTAAATTGGGGAATGCTTATTTAAACAAGATTACACTTTATTAAAAGGGCTGGTAACCTGTGAATGAGATGGGTCAATCTCATTTCCAGCCAAAGACCCCAAACAAAAGGATGGTTGCTTTTTTAGGTTTTTGGGAAGTACTAAACAAAGAACAGAGCAGAGTAGGTGACATCATGTGGTTGAGGGCAACATGATTGGTTACAAATCTAAGGCATGGGGGACGATATGATTCACTGAAAGTTGGGAATGGGGGCTAGCAATAATCCCCCTCTGTCCTCCTGTGACTAAGAAGTGTTCATCGTTTAAGTCTTCCTGCAAGATAGTGGCCCAGATTTCTTTGGATAGCAAACCAGACATCCTTGAAAGATAGCTTGGTGATGTAAAGATATTATGCCCAACTCCCTTATGGCAAGCTGCATCCCCCAAGGTTAGCATAATTTCTTGAGGCAAGAATGGAGCAGATTAGTAAGAGAACTGAATTACTAAGCTTAACCCCTTACAGGACAGATGAAGTAACAAAAAAGTAAGTCATTCTTCCTAATGTTCTTTTTCAAGACGTTCCCTATAATAGATAGGGCTTTTGTCCTTTTTTGGTGTCATGGACATCTTTGGCAGAATGGCGAATCATATTTTTAAATGCATAATATAAAATGTACAGAATTTTAAAGGAAACCAATTCTTTTGAAATTTATTTATATAATGTATATACTGCTAATAATAATACTAATATTTATATGTTACTATATGCTTGGCACTGTGCTAAATGCTTTACAATTATGTCATCTCATGTGCACAACAACTGCTAGAGGTAGTTGCTGTTATTAACCCCATTTTACAGATGAGAAAACTGAGATATGCAGAAGTTATGTGATTTGCCCAAAGTAACAAAGCAAATAAGTATTTGAAGTCAGATTTGAACCCAGGTCTTCTTGACTCTAGACCTGGCACCGCTCTACCACCTATATCTATATCTCTGTATGTCTCTCTCTCTCTCTCTCTCTCTCTCTCTCTCTCTCTCTCTCACACACACACACACACACACACACACATGCATGCACACACGCACACACACACAAACACACATATGAGGAGCCCAGGTTAAGAATACTTGCTGTAGAACCTCTGAAATGGATAAATCCTTCCTCTTGCCTAATAAATTAAGGATTAATCCAACATCATTGACCATTAATTGTATGTGTCACCAGTTCTTTCACTCTAAGAAATCTGTTTAACCTTGGTGTATTTCAGGCAGCTCTTCAGAGTTATCCTCCAAGTCAGAGAAGGTTTTTGATCTTTGACAGAGATAGTCCCACAGTGTCAAAATCACAGATCATTTGTATTTATGGAAGTCAATACTTCCATATATAACTTCCAATATAACTGCAGGAAATTCACACCTTGATCAGCTAGATTACATAATGCTTAAGCAGGTCTGCTTATTGGATAATTCTCTTATGTGTTGCATCAATATCTAACTCCATTTAATTGACGCCCATTGGTCCTCTGTTTTCAGGCTAGATATGACAACTTTTCACATATTCGAGAATAATAATTGTATCCCCCCTAAGGTATTTTCCTTCTTTTTAAATTTTTTCTTTTTTAATTTATGGAATAAAACAAATATTTTAAGAACATAGTACAATAAAAAAATTGTACATGAAATTGTAAATCTACTATGCATAACTTGTTATTCCTTTCAAATAAACAAAAAAATTATCATCTAAATATTTTTTCCTTTTTTCTTCCCTCTCCCATCCTAGAGATACACATACACAGATATATACATATATATGCACATGTATATTTGTATGTATGTAGATATGTAAAATAATTCTATACATCTATTCATCACTTCTTTCTTGGGATTCAGATAGCATCTTTCTTCATATGTCCTTGATAGTCAATTTGAGTATTTATCATAGAAAAAAATAATTTATTCGCTTAAAGTCATTCTCAAAACAATATTTCTGTTACCATATACAATGTTCTCTTGGTTCTGCTCATTTAGCTCTGCATTATTTCTGCAAGTTTTGCCATGTTTTTCCTAAGATCATTGAGCTCATTATTTCTTAAAGCACAGTGCCACTTCATAATCACATGCCACAATTTGTTCAGCCATTCCCCAATTGATGAATATCTCTATGATTTCCAGTTCTTTGCCACCTCAAAGAGAGCCACTATAAACATTGTAGTACATATAGGTTGTTTTCCTTTTCCCCTAATCATCTTTGGAAATAGACCAAGTAGTGGTATTGCTGGGTCATGTTTTTTTTTTCCCCTAGGCTACACATGTCCAAATCTTTCATTTATTGCTCATCTGGTATGATTTCTAGTTTCTTTCTACTCTGCTCCCCTTTTTCTGAATAGTTTGCAGCTTTTCTAAGTTTTTCAGGTTTTCTATTTGTTTTGTCTTCCCTAAAACATGGTATCCAGAACTGAGCATAGGACTCAAGGTGGGATTGTACACGGACACAGTACAGTCAAATTAATGAAACCTAAGATTTGTTTTTGCTAGCTATGTTATACTGTTGACTCGTACTGAGATTATAGTCATTAATAACAGGATGTCTTTTTGTTCACATAAGTTGTTACCCAGTTGCTTCTCCTCACAAATGATTAAAGAAATGAAGATATGTCTACAGAATACCAAAATATTCAACTATTTAGTGAACTTAATTTAACAAATAAATACTTCAGTGAAAAAGTCAAGACTTTTGGGGACATTAAAGAAGCAACCTGCTGGTTTTGTAATTTTTAAAATCTTTTAACTCATATTGGGATGCAGAGTGTATATACTCACATTTTCTCCCATGTTTTTTTGCAATGATCATCTAGTCAAGGAGATATGTGAGTTAGGTTAGGTGACATTCCCTGAAGAATCACAATTTCTCAATTTCTTCATCTTTAATAAAACTGGGGGCTTGCATTGAATATCTAGGTATATATATATATGGTATATAGGTATATATGTATGTATGTATATATACATATATATGTATGTATGTATGTATGTACAAATACATATATTACAAATATATACACATATACATATATATATACAAATAAAACAATCTATTCCCCAAGATGATTTTTGTCATCAAAATTCCATAATTTATGTTCTAATATTCTATATCCAGCTGTAAGATTTAATGTTCTGTGGTCTAAGGGTTCTTTAGGCTTTAAAATTGTGTGTTCTAAGTTTCCTCCTTTAGTCTCATGCTCTTTCCATCACTGTAACTCTGTGTGCTAATAGCAAAATATTATCAATCACTTTTAACACCCTAAATGCTAAAATTCTGATTTTAAGTTAATTTAAATTTTAAATTACCTTCTAGTTCCAATATTTGCATGTTCCACTAATCTAAGTGAAGTGTTGGGTTATATTAGGAGGTTGTAAATAAGGTTATATAAAGAAGATGCTTCCTCTGTACATTTAAAGATGAGTTTCTTAATATTGGCATTTCTAAGAGAAAATACTAAAGATCCCCTCCCCCCCAAAAAAAGTCAGACATTGTATCAATGGAATACTACTTTTGTTGTTGTTGTTGTTCAGTCATTTAGTCCTGTCTGAATCTCTGTGACCCCACAGGCTCTTCTATTCTCCACTTTCTCCTGAAGTCTGCCCAAGCTCATGTTTCTTGCTTCAATGACTGTCTATCCATCTTATCCTCCACCATCTCCTTTTACTTTTGCCTTCTAATCTTTATCTGCATGAGGGTCTTTTCCAATGAGTCCTTTGTTCTGATTATGTGGCCAAAGTATTTAAGCTTCAGCCTCAGTATTTGACCTTTCAGTGAAAAGTCTGAGTTAATTCCTGCAAATATTGACTAATTTGATCTCCTTGCCGTGCAAGGGACTGTCAAAAATCTTTGGCACCACAAATTGAAAGTGTCAGTTCTGTAGTGCTCATCTTTATTGTCCCATTCTCAAAGCCATAAATTGCTACAAAAAAAAACTGCAGCTTTGATTGTATGGCTCTTTGTTGACTAGGACTTATCTCTGCTTTTGAGCCCAAGAATATGAAGTCTGACATTGCTTCCATTTCTTCTCCCTCTATTTTCCAGAAGGTGGTGGGACCAGATGCCATGATCTCAGTTTTTTGTTTTGTTGTTTTGATGTTAAGCTTCAAGCCATCTTTTACACTTTCCTCTTTCATGCTCATTAAGAGGCTTTTTAATTCTTCACTTTCTGTCATCGGAGTTGTACCATCTGCATATTTGAGGTTGTTGATATGTCTCCCAGCAACCTTACTCCTGGCTTTTGATTAATCAATTCTTGTGATGTACTCCTCATGTCAGTTAAATAAATAAGATAACAATATGCAGCCTTGTCATACTCTTTTTCTAGTCTTAAACCAATCAGTTGTTCCATGTTTGTTTAGAACTGTTAGTTCTTGACTCATATACGGCTTCCTCAGGAGACAAATAAGATGATGGGTTATTCCCATCCCTTAGAGAACTTGCCACATTTTGTTGTGATCCTCAGTCAAAGGCTTTAGTTGTAGTCAATGAGGCAGAAATAGATTTTTTGTGTGCTTGTTTGTTTATTTTTCTGGCACTCCCTTGCTTTTTTCTAATCCAGTGAATGTTGACAACTTGATCTCTAGTTTCTCTGCCTCTTCAAAGACCAGCCTGCTCTTCTGGTAATTCATGGTTGACATATTGCTGAAGTCTGGTTGGCAGAATCTTAAACATAATTTTGCTAGTATGTGAAATGAGAGCATAATTATTTGGTGATTAAAACATTCCTTAGCATTGCCCTTTTTAGGACTGTTACATAAATTGATCTTTTCCAATCCAGTGGCCACTGTTGAGTTTTCCAAATTTGCTGGCATATTGAACAAAGCACTTTAAAAGCCCCATCTTTGAGGATTTTCAATAACTCAAATGAGTTGAGATTCTGTCACTTTCACCACCCTTATTGTCAGCAGTGATACCTAAGGCCCACTTGACTTCATTCTACAGGGTGTCTGGATGTAGATTAGTAACACATCCTAGTGGCTATCTGCATATTCTTGCCATCTCTTCTTGATCTCTTCTGCTTCTATTAAGTCCCTACCATTTTTGTCTTTTATCGTGACCTTTTTTGCATGAAACATTTCATTGATATCTCTAATTTTCTTAAACAATTCTCTTGTCTTTCCTATTCCATTGTTTTCTTCTGTTGTTTTTCTTTTTCCATTGTCCATTGAAGAAAATCTTTTTTTTTTAATTTCTCCTTGACATTCTCTGGAATTCTGCATTCAGTCTACCTTTCCCTTTCTCTTTACTTTATACTTTCATTCTTTCCTCAGCTATTTGTAAACCCTCATCAAAAAGCCATTTTGTTTTCTCGATATTCTTTTACTCTGGAATTTTGTTTGTTTGTTTTTCTGCCTCCTGTACAACATTGAGTACCTGTGTCCACAGTTCTTCAGGCACTCTATTAACCAGATCTACCTAATCCCTTAAATCTATTCATCACTTCCACTTCATATTCATGAAGGATAGTATTTAGATCAAACCTGTATGGTCTGATGGTTTTCTCTATTTTCTTCAATTTGAGTTTGAATTTGATGTGCTGCTACAATCAGAATAAACAAGAAAATGGTAGACTTTAGATAGCATTATATTGTTTTATATAAATGCAAGACATATTCAACAACTAAACCCAAATGGAAGTTTTACTTGACTAAGTGAGAAGCTAGATAATTTAAATTATGTTAAATTCTAAACCCCTTATAGATCAGATACTATTTCTTTTTCATTGCTTCTTTCACCACTGATGCTGAGCACAGGACCTTGAAATAAAGAATGTTTTTAAAGATTTTTTAAATGGTAAAATTGAAGGTAATCCATTACATAGAATCCACCAGGAAGAACATACCAGTGAGTGAATGAGTGTGTGTGTGTGTGTATATGTGTGTGCGTGTGTGTATATACAAATAAACCTGAATGAGAAGACCTTAACAAGATCTGGGTCATACTTACTAGACATGTGATTATGATTGATAGGATAATAAGTGGGTAGTGTAAAAGGTATTTTATAAACCTTAAAGTTAAAATGCATGTGATTTATTGTTCTTGCACAGCTTACTTCAGTGTTGCAATAAAGAAAATATTTTGTAAACTGGCAAGTGAAATATGAATATGAATTAATTACACAATTATTTTAAAAGACTCATCTTTTCCCAAAGACTAGACCAATAAAAAAGATGTCTAAAATAACTGGTTTATTTCCCCTTTTAAAGACTTCACTGGATCTCTGAACTTATTGATACAGGTAGGGATATGTACTCTTTTCCCACAAGTATGACACGACTATACCTGTTTGCCTTGTGTGAGATTCTAATCTATTCCCTTCCATAATTTAAAGGAAATGGGGAAAGGGGAGGAGGAGGAGAAGAAGAAGAAGAAAAGAGGAGAAAGTCATATACATTGATTTATGACACAACATGAGAGTCACACGATGCAATCTGGCATGAATGTGTCATTGGGGTTGAGGCAATTAAAATATATGCATGCACAATATGTATTTGTGTATACACACATTATTTTATACATCTTTAGATAATGGGCAAGAAATTACTCTCTTTAAATAGAACTATTTATATTTCCCTTACCAGTTTACAAAACATTTTCTTTATGAAGTAGGCTGTATAAGAATAATAAATCACATGCATTTAAATTTTAAGGCTTACAAAATACCTTTTCCACAATTCTCTTATTATCCTATAATCCATAGGCATGTGTCTAATATGAGCCAAATCTTGAACAAAGGTGTTCCCATTCTAAGTTCATTGGCGACTATACACACACACACACACACACACACATACACACACACACTCACACACACACATGTTCTTCCTCGTGGATGCTGTGCAACATATTTAATTCAACTTTTCACCCTAAAAATCTTTACATCACACATTTATTTGCCAATATCCTTCAAATTATGGTTGTATAATTCTATGCAGCATACTAATGATATTCATAGCAAAGTTGTTCTGTGATTGTCATGGGAAGGACCATACCCCCGTTGGTAAGTTCAGAGATCCATTGAGGTATTTGAAAGGGAAAAATGCCCAGGTATTTTAAACATCTTTTGAAATTGGTTTACTCTTTGGGGGGATATAAATCTCCTTAAGTAATGTGCCATTGACTAATATTTGTATTTCCTATCCCACTTTACAAAACATTTTCTTTAGAGCAACACTGTGAAGCAGGCACACAATTTACATGACCGTTTGGACGTTATTCAACTTCCAGACTCTGGAGAGACAATAGTTGCCCTTGTCTCCCAGCCATATAGCTACTCTGGAATAATGCTGATGTTACAAAGATTAGTCTGTATCAGGACTTGAAGCTTGATGCTTTGGTAAGGATTTTGCAAGTTCATGCTATATTTGAATTATGATTCAAATTAGAGACTCAGAAAATAGTTTTATTAAGTTATTTTTCTCTCCTCTTCCTTCTCACTTTCTATTTATATCATCCTTATCACTCTATCTTTTCTTCCTTATTGTTCTTTCACATACTTTTTTGTTCTTCATTAGTATTAAATATCTGAATGGATGCTATGTCATGGAAATATTGGGCTTCATCTGCATAGTTCCCATGTGCATACTTAGAAAAAAAAAGGTCTGGCCCATTATTAAGATATAAGTTCCTTGAGGAACGAAACTATATGCTTTTGTATTTTTATCTTCATCGGTGATTGGCAAATAATGAGCACTTAATTTTTAATTATTCATCAATTATTATATATTACATTAATTCATTTATTCACAGATCATAATAAATGGGACAGTTAGGATCCAAGTCTAGAACTTCTTAAAAAATATTATCAAAGTCCCAATATAGAATAAAGCACCTTGGGAGATGGTAGTTTCCTCTATAAAGAGATGTCTTTGTAAAGAGGCTGGGTGAGGGCTAGTCACTGTTATAGTGGAAACACCATTCAGAATCTCTACTATGACTTCCAAAAATTCCTTTAAAGCTAAAAATCCTGTCTTATTAATTAGAGGTTGAACAAGATGGCCACTAGTATTGCTTCTTGGTCCGATTCTAAGATTCAGGCTTCAAGGGGAGGCTTGACCAGATGACCTCTGAGGTCCGATGCATCTCTGTGATTTTACAGGAGGAAAATGAAGTTATGATATGTTTCTTTCTAATGTCTCTTTTTTATCTTTTTGTTTTTCAGTGGCATATATAGTAAGGGGATTTTTGCAATTAGCCAGCTGGTCCCTGAGAGGGGTGTGGTTAGCTTGAGATGAATCATGCCCTGGAGGTTGCATGAGGCTGTGTGTACCACTTAAAGCTTCTAATTCTCCAGGGTTGTAATTATCTCAAGATAGGTAAAACTATTTTTAGGGCTGTCATTTTTCTTGATTTACTGGCACAGAAGAACTTTTGTTTCACCAGCCAACCTGCCCAGCAGTGAAGCTTGGTAGCAACATATTTTCTGCAGAAGCACAAGTAATAATAAGTTAAGCTAGCAGGTGTTCTTTGTATAACAAAAACAAAATTCACCAAACAAAAACAAAAGACAGCATCTGGCCTGGCACTTTGCACTAAGGTGGCATTTAATGACCAGTAAGTAATAATAGCTCAATTGCTGTAATGCTCCAATAATCACACTGCCCTTTGCAACTGTTTTTTTTTTCTTTCATTGAATCTTCACAACAACTATATGAAGTTAGTAGTGCAAGGATTATTATCCCTATTTTTTAGATGAACAAACTGAGGCTCAGGATGGTTAATTATAAGTTTTGCATTTCTTTCTTAGGCTAGAGGAAATTTTAATTCTATCTGATGCCCTACAAAGAATTATGAGCTTTAGAGGTAGTAGGGACCTTGGACAGCATCTAATCTATGCTCCTCGTCTTCCAGAGGAAAATATTATTTCCCCTTGTGAACTTCGTGCTCGAGTCAAAATGGACTGTTTTCTAGTCCTCAAATTACTCTGCTTACATCATCATCATCATCATCATTATCATCATCATCATCATCATTTTCTTCATCTAGGTAACATTTATATAGCACTTAATATTTTCTAGGCACTGTGCTAAACATTTTACAATTGTTATCTCATTTGATCTTCATAACGACTCTGGGAGATAGATGCTTTTATTATCCCCATTTTTCAGATGAGGAAACTGAGGCAGAGCTCAAGTTAATTGCCTCAATGTCTTTTCACAGCACAATGCTCTCTGTATGTAGTAAGGTTTCTGAGTTGTTTTGGTATCTTTTAAAATTCACTATGGTTTTCCAGACATTAAGATTCATCTAGCTGTTGTGAATGGAATAAAAGATAATGCAGCTAAAGAAAGTTTATTTGGTGAAAGAATGGAAAGAGGGGAAAATATGAGGCACAATCATATACCCACAGCTCCACTACATCACGAATATGCTTCTGCTTCTCTATAAGACCTATCATCAGATCTGCCTCCTTTTCCCTGTAGTGTCTTAACTCCACATGGAGAATCTCAGGCTGAAGAAAAATAAATAAGAGTCTCTCCCAACTTCCCCAATGTCCTTGTTATTTTGATTCAGTGTATCAACCATCTTTAAAAATAAAGTCAGGTTAGCTTAGTAGGATATACTACTTGGCAGCATATATAGCATTAGTCTTTGGCACTCTTAGTGAGCTGAGTTCAAATCTGGCCACACACTAACTGTGTGACCTTAGCAAAGTCATTTAATCCTGTTTGCCTCATTTTCCTCATCTAAAATGGAGATAATGATAGTACCTATTTCACAGAGTTGTTATGAGGGTCAAATTAGATAATACCTGTTATTACCTTTGCATAGTGCCTGGCACAATTAAACACTATATAAATTCTAGCTGAAATAATAATAATAATGATAATAATAATAATTACTCATACAAGTAAATCTCCACGTAATTATTAAGATTTACATGACAAACCAGAAAAATTGGAGCACATCTCAGAATCTTAGAAACTTGGGCTTAGACATGAACCTAAATCATCTGGTACAGTGTGCATTTGAAGAAGAATAGGAACCACCTCTTACCCTCCCAGGCAGTAATCAATCTCTATTTCAATACTTCCACTAATAGGGAAAGTACTACTTTTACAAGCAACACATTCCATTTTTGGATAGCTCTCATTATTAAGAAGTTTCTCCTCATGTCAATGCCAGATCTGTCTCTGTTCAGTTTCTTTTCACTTTTCCTAGTTCTTCCCTTCAGGGCCAAACAGAATCAGTCTATTTCCTTTCCCATGTGACAGCCCTCTAAATAGCCAAAGGCAGGTTTGTATTAATGTCACATCTTTGACCTTGTTTCATCCTTCCCTGAACCTTACTAAGATACTAAGGAATTACAAGCTGGGAAGGCATTTCTCATGAATAATATAGGCAACTACTATGATTTCAGAGGCTCTTGGAAGACTTCCTTAGCCCAGAAGATAACTTCCTAATATTTCCAAATCTTTGAAGGGATTGGGAGAGGGCAATGGAGTACTTCGATTCCAGAGTAACCCAAAGACTTACAATGTAAATCCATAGAAGAGAGCGAGGGAATAATGACATTCAGTTCCTACTATGTGTCACTGACTGGCCTAAAAGTATTTCCTATAAGTAAAGTTTTGTAAATGAAAAGTGTCATATCAGAATATTCACAATGTATGCTCAAGCACTGGAAAGGAATAGCCCAGTAAAGGGTAGAATGAGAAGTATAAAGAAAGATTTGAATCATCTAAGACAAACTTTGCTGACTACACATTTTTTTCTAGATTTGGCTTTAGAGGGAGCTGTCAGAATTTCTATAGCACAGAAAGTATGATATGAACATAAAGATTTGTTAGAGACCTTAGAAGTCATTTAGTCCAAGCTCTTCATTTTCCAGATGAGAAAATGGAGGCAGAGAAGTGTTGTGAGTTGTTCGCATCACATAGGTAGTCATCAGCAGAGCTGGGATTCAAACCCAGGCCCTTCATCTTCATGGGAACTTCTCTTTCCAATGCATCATGCTGCCTAAGTACTATCATGAAAGAAGGAAGAGGAGAAAACAGGTCTGAAATTAAGGGAAAGGAAATCCATGAAAGCAAATAAATCATCAGGGTGCTTTGAAAAATGGTTGCTGACCTGTGACTTTAATTGCAATTTGAAAACCATTCATAAAACCTTACAAAAAAAGTCTCCTAGGGGAACACTTACAATTTGTCCTCATTACTCCAACAATTGTCTTAGGGTTTTGTCATAGGATTCACACTGGTCCTTCCCTCATGGGGAAATGGTAATAGGAGGAGGATCCCAGGGTCATGAATCCATTTTTTTCTCCATCATCTGGCAACTTTTAGTTTCCAGTCACACATTCACAGGCTCTCAGATTTAACAGGAACCTCATAAATCATCTACTAGTTAAATTGACATCCTGAACAAGAACCCCATCTCTAGTCTTCCAGGAAAGCTTTCGTCCAGTCTTTGCTTGAAGCCATTTACTGAGGGTGGTCCTAGTACCTCCCAGTGCAGCTCATTCCACTTTTGGATGTCTCTAAATGTCCCAATTTTTTCTTATATTGAGGCAATATCCACTGCTCTCCAGTTTCTAACTATTTCTCTTAATTTTCCTCTTTGCAGCCATGAAAAAGTTGCATGTTTCTTCCACACTATAGGCCTTCATATTTTTAAAGATATCCCGAAATCCTCAAGTCTCTTCTCCTACTAATTATCCCAACTACCTCAACTAGCTCAGAAGTTCTTAACCGTGTGTGTGTGTGTGTGTGTGTGTGTGTGTGTGTGTGTGTGTGTGTTATGGACCCCTGGTGAAGTCTGGTGAACCTGATAGACCCCTTCTCAGAATCATATATACATATACACACATGTATTAGTAACTGAAGGGAATGTTTAATTTCATTTAGAGGTTAGTAAAAATGAAGATGTATTTTTGTTTGTTATCCAAGTTCACAGAATCCTGAAATCTCACATGAATCAAAATGTGCCTGACAGTCACCTTCCCTGAGCATCCTTGAATGGAGCACATGATCTCTGCAAACCCATGTTAAATGTCTACAGCGGTGCATTCAGGGGCAATTTCCAGCATTCAGTCAGGTTTCACTAATACAGAAAGAGAAAGATACAGTTCTATGACACCATTTTGGGGCTTGACTATATCTAGTTGTACTTTAGAGCCCACTGAGCTGAAAACCAACTCTTTTTTTTTACATCCTAACCTAGCCAAAAAGCAGACTATATTAGTAGTAGAGGTAGCAAGAGAAGGCCAGGACAGATCATGGTGGAACAAAGCCAATGTCTGGTATTTACCTTTGCTTCTCCAGCCAAGAATTAATCCTCAGGCTTAAAATTATGGTGAAATCAACTGCATCCTCAATGTAAGATTGGTTTCTGGACCTTTATAAGATAAAAAAGATAAAATGTAGTTTAAGGTATTGAAGCTGAAGAAAGTATTGTATTGAGAATAGAATTATCACTGGAAATAAGAAAGTGGAGGGACAACATAATTAAAAACAAAGAAGAAACAATGGTTTAGAAAGACATACCAATCATAAGTAGATGGAGGTAGAAAGGCTTGGGTTTCCACCTAGCCCTGATATTTATTTTTTAGATGACTATGGACAAGTCACTCTTAACCTTCATTTTTATACTCTTCAAAGTGAAATCTATAATGCCATTATCACCTACTACACAGGTATCGGGAGGAATGTACTTTTTAACTATTTTTGCTGACCAGACCTGTGACTTCATGAGTATTAAGTTCTTTACCAATGAAGAACAGCACCTGTCCTACAATTTACAGTCTCAGAGGCTTGCCCTGTGTATTTGAATGGTTTAGTGATTGCCTAGGGTCTCACAGATGACATGTATTTAAGAGTGGGATTTGAACCCATGTCTGTCTAGATAGTTTTGTAGTTACTTATTTTATAAATTATAAACTACTACATAAATACGAATTATTGTAAAAAGTGTATCAACAATGACAATGAATGGAGTTTCTCAAATGATATTCAAATGGGTCTTTAGAATAAGAGAGAATAATAACTTATAGATATCACAAGATTTAAAAATGATTAATAAATTTTATTATTATTATTGTCTTGTTGTTATCATGACTATCATTACTATTATTATTATTATTCATTATTAGCCATGTCCAGAAGAAGTAAGCAATGCCTCATCATGGTGAAAAGATGAATCTTACAGGCTATACCTTTGGTGTATAAACCCTAGCACTCCTAGAAATCAGGAAAATCTTTGATAATACTCTTTTAATGAAGCCCGATGATATACTATATATCTGATATGGAAGGAGGTGGTCAGCAGCATGTTAGCCACCAGACAATCAGATGTTTTGGGTGCCACAGTAATTGATTAAGACCGTCTGCTAAATCAATATTGGTTATACTGTACATCAGAGGTGATGATCACTATACCCGAGAACAGCAGGATGAACTGGAAAGGACGCTGGACCTGGAATTGGAGAACCTGGGTTCAACTCTTACCCCTGCAACTACATGTAATTGTAAGTTGGCTTCCTTCCCTGGGCCTCAGTTTACTCACGTCTAAAATGAGCAGGTTTGACTCATTTGACAGGTCTTCAAAGGCCCTTTAAGTTCTAAACTTTTGATTCATAATCAAATCTCGTCAACTATAAGAAATATTAGAAAGCCAAAACCAACATTTTCTTTTGAAAAAGTACCATGTGATTTGCTAAGTAAAATATTAGTTGTAATTGGAAGTTTGGGTAGTTTAGTAATGTTTTAATCACATGCATAAGCATAGAGTTATATCCTTTTCAAAATGTCATTAAATTTAAACCTTCTTCATATTTACTGAATTGCAAAGACCGCTTGAGCTTCTCTGTGGGATAGATTGTGAAATATAATATACACACACGTGAGGGATACATCATTGGCATTAGAGTCTTGCTGTTTTGATGGATCATAAAAAAAATAACAACTTTAAAGTATGGTTAAGGGCAAAAAATTACATCAAACCCTTGTAAGTTCTTTGAATGTGAGTATCTAATCCTGAATATTTACTACCACATGCCTACCATAAGGCACTGCATCCAATAAATATTATTGACTGCTTAACTGTTCCATTAAATTAAGAATTTAAAGAGGAGGAATATATTTTGATTTTATAGGAACTAGAATTATCATACCAGCTTAACCTAATAACAAGTTATAATATTAGTCACAGATGATACTCCTTCCTTCTGAGGAAATCTACAATGGCTAATTTAAGTGGATGCCCCATTAAGCATTTAAATACCCATTTTGCAGAAGGACAAATATAGGTATGGGATTTAATCCAAAATTTACTATGTACTACAAAGCACAAGGCCCTGTTCTAGATGCTAGGAATGGAAAGACAAAATAGTCACTCCCTTCTGAGAACTAATATGAAGCCATTCAACTGGATGAAAACAGCCTCCCTCATGGGAGTTATGTTGATTTCTTTAAATATATATACATACCCATAACTATATTCATATCCATTTCCATATCCATTTCTAGGCATGCCTATATATGAACTTATAAAATGAACATTAAATAGTCTTCATTGAACAAAATCATTTAAATATATAACAAAGAATAAGAAATAAAGATTACATAAGGAATTGTGAACTTATTACATAGTTTATTTTAAGAGATATATTCATATGTTTTATATGTTAATACAATCTAACAAGGTAACACTAAATTACTTTATTAATGTGTGACCCTTTCTATACTTCTCATTTTTTGGTGGTTTATTTTTTCTTTCTGTGGCTAAAAAAAGTTTTATTGATGCTTTATTTTACATATTTATCGCTACCCACTGACTTACCTCTTACAATAAACATGTATATTCAAGCAAAGCAAACCAACGTATTGGTCCTGTCTGAGAGTACGGCTCTCATCCATCATCTCTAGTCCATCACCTTTCTCCTAAGAGGTGACAGGCAGTTCGTCACTTTCAGAATCCATAACCTTCAGTGTAGTGAACAATATAGGCCTGCAGGAAATAGTAAACAGTTTTACTCTTACGTGTGTCTTATGAAGACATTTTACTATTTCTTTCTTCTCTGAGAAAAATCTAAAAAATTAGACTAGAGGATTTTTCGTAAAAATTAGGACATGGAATGGGGGAGAGGACTTTAGAGCTAGAAGGGAACTTAGGAAAATTAGCTTATTCAAATCTGTCATTTTATAGGTGAGGAAACTAAAACTGAGAAAGATAAGTAACTTGATCAAAATGATACACAAGGGCCAGGATTAGAAAGAATACAGACAAGTCTTCTGACTTCGAATTCTAATAAGATTATTCTACTCTGTTGGTAAGAACATGGTAGGTGTTCAAGAAATGCTTACTGGATTAAATCGAACTTAATCGTATTATGTCTTCATGATCCTAAGCTTTGTTTCATCATCACCATCTTCATCACCACCATCATCATCACTAGAATTTGTATAGCACATTAAGATTTACAAACATCTCTTTTTATCCTCATAATAACTTTGATGGGTGGTTTACTATTATCATCATCCTCATTTTATAGATTAGGAAACTCAAGTAGTCAGTGATTAAACGACTTGCCCAGGGTCACATAGTGCCTGATTCTAGGTTTGAACTCTTATCTTTCTGATCTCAGGCCCAGAGCTCTCACCACTTTGCCACTGGGACTACATTAATCAATTCCATTTTGCCCAGGTAAATCTTCACAGACTCTTATGAACTGCCCATCATGGCAACATTTATCTTATACCACCTTGTACTACTTTTAGGCTGTAAGAATTAATAGAAGCAAGGAGACTGAGGCCTGTCTTTCAATTATCAGTACATAACATAGCAACTTACAGTAGATGCTTAATACATTTTTTTTAAAAAATGAAAACATTCCTATAAGATGCCTATAGGACATCCAGGTGGAGATAGCAAACGGGTATTTTTGATGAGATGGTGGTTGGTGCTCAAGGTAGAGTTTACATCAGAGCCCACACTAGTGGTAGCAGTGTCAGAGGAGAGACAGAGAATTCAAGAGATGTTACAAAAGTAAAATCAGTAGGCCTTGATTACAGCTTGGATAGGCAGAGTAAGAGAAAGAGAAGAATCTAGGATGACTCCTAGGTTTGGAACCTAAAAGACTGGGAGCATGTTGTTGCCTACTACAGGAAATAGGGAAGGTAGAAGTGGAAAATAATTTTGAGGGAAAAAATAATGAGTTCTGTTTTAGACATGTTGAGTTAAAGACGTCTACTGAACATCCAATCTGAGAGGTCTGAAAGGCATTTGGACATGGTAGACTGGAGGTCAGCAGAGAGATTGGGGAAAGCAAGGTAGATTTGAGAAGCATCAGCCTAGGCATTGTAATTAAATTCATAGGAGCTGATGAGACTACCAAATGGATTAGGATTAGTATGGAGAGGAGAGGAGAAGAGAGACACCTATAGTTATAGTTAGAAGGCATGATCAGAAGGAGCATCCTGCAAAGAAGGCAGAGAAAAAGTGTTCAGATAGGTAGGAGGAAAACCAGGAGAGAGTGGTGTCTTGAAAACTCAGAGAAGGAGAGTAGCAGAGGAGAGAATGATCAAAGGTGTCAAGGGCTGTAGAGAGGTCAAGTAGAATTGGGATTGAGAAAAAAATATTGGATTCGACAATTAGTAACTTCAGAGAGAGTAGTTTCAGTAAAATGACCAATTCAAAGCCAAATTATAAGGCAGTAAGAAGAGATCGAGAGGAAAGTTGAAGGACCTGTCATAGATGTCCTTTTTGAGGAGTTTAGCTAGAAAAGACAGAAGAATATGGAATGATAGTGGAGGATGGATAGATCAAGTGAAGGTTTTTTAAGATAGAGGAGACAAGGACATGTCTCTAGACAGTAGGAAATTAGCCAGTAGATAGGGAGAGATTGAAAAAAAATGAAAGAGTGGGGATGACGGAGGGGGTTATCTGATGGAGGAGATGGGGAGTGGTGAATGAAATATTTGAACAAATTAGAGAGGTTAGCCTTGGTAAGGAGTGAGGTCACTTCATTATATCACACAGGGGTGAAGGAGGGGAAGGTGGAAAAAGGCACTTGAGTGATGGGAGATGAGGAAAGGGGAGTTCGTGACTAATGGCCTCAATTTTTTTTTATTGTAAAATATGAGGCAAGGTTCTCAGCTGAGGAAGTGGGGGAGGGGAACCATGGGAGGTTTGAGGAGGGATGTAAAGATTTAGAAAAGCCACTGGGGAGAGTGGGAGAGTGAGTTGATAAAGGGAGTTATAGTTGAATTGTCCAGAAGCAGTAAGGGACCAGTTAAGGTTGTGTAGTATAAATTTATTGGTTTGATTTTTAGGAATTTTACAATGAAAGCAAGGATGGATATAGGAAAATAGATTTAAGAGTGATGGAGACAAATTGTTGTCACTCATTCTTCATTTCTGAAGAGCACCAAAGATATCATGAGTTTGAGATCTTGACTTGTATATGGATTGTATCTGAGTGAATTTGCATGTGAATTGATTGAGGCACAGCTGTGCAAAGTTATCAGCCTTGCTCATTCTTCCATAGTCTTTGGAGTCTAGTGGCAAGACAAAGGTAAAGACAACTGGCAGTGGCCCAGAATGCTGTGGGTGGCCTTGGTCTTTCTAAATTAAGGTCTTTCCCAGGTCTCACTTTGTCTGAGGCCACACCCATTCAAAAACCAAAGGCTAGGTAAGAATTGAGACAAAAGATGGCCTAACTTACCATCCCAAAAATATCAGTCTGGGAAGGGAAGACTCCTAGAGTTTTTGGCTAGAAGAGAAAACAATTGCTATTTGAACTCATTCTAATCCATAAAAACCTAAATGACGAGCTTCAGAGGTTTGGGCTGGAGGCTATTACTCGTCATTCAATGAAAGACACATTATTTGGGTTTAAAGATGCAATCAAATATTTCCATTTTAAACACAATGAACTTTTTTAAAGCCTGTTTTTCAGACCTATATGTCAAGAAATCAAAAATGAAAACTGCACAGGACAAAAGTGAATTGTCCTAGCTTTTTGGTAAAAAAAAGAAAAAGAAAAGGAAGAGGAGGAAGTGGAAGAAGGAATAGAAGGAGGAAAAGGAAGAGGAAGAGGAGGAGGGAGAGTAGCAGTAGTAGTAGTAGTGAGGTATTTTTGGTTGTTTTTGTTATTGTTTTTGAGATGAGAAAGTCCTTAGAAAGTTTGTAGGGAGTATGGAAGGAACTAATAGATAAGAAGTAATTGAAGATGTGAAGAATGGTTGGGAATTTTTGAAGAGGCAAGTTCATAGACTAGCTAGGAGTTAGTAACCAAGGTGAAGAGTGGAGAAGTAAATAAAATATAGAACTTGGAGTCAAAAAGACTAGGATTTAAATATCCTCCTATAGCATTTGGCAAGTCACTTGACCTCATGACCATTAGTTTCTTCAGTTTAAATACTCTGTAAGATCCCATATAGATCTAAATTCACACCTCCCCCCATTGGGATGAATGCTCATTGCTGTAAGGTATTATTTGCTTTTTGCCCTTGTAAGCCCAGGGCCTATCCGAGTCCAGTCACACAGTAGATTTTTATAAATACTTGTTGAATAATTGATGAGCCTGGGCCTCATTTTACATATAAGCATCATTTTCTTTATATTAAGTGACTTCATAAAATCATAGATTGAGAATTGGAAGAGGCTTTAGAGGCCCTCAAGTGCAACCCCCTTCATTATATGCAGGAGGAAACCAAGGCCCAGAATGATTAAGTAATTTTTTCAGGGTTGCTCAGCTATTAAGTGTCCTCAGTGGGATTTTAATCAAGCTCTTCATGACTCCAAGGGCAAGGACTACATGACTCCCACTCCATTTTTGCAAAGTGGATCAGATGTTGCATGCTCTCATATTAAGGATTTATTTAGATTTTGTATCAGCTACTCTTCAGTTCATTTGTAGAAACTTTAGGTACTAATCTCCTGGATAACTGAGAGTCAAAAAGAGTCTTTACTCTGCTTGAAAGTCTTCAAAAAACAAGTGAAATGAGGTCCCCTTGTCACAGGCAATTCTTAAACACACACAGGCACACACACAGACACACACAGACACACACAGATACACACACACACACACGTATAACTATTGCAGATCATTTGTATTTGCTGACCCCAAAACTGATCTACTCTTTCAATTCAACTCTACCTTGTAGTTTCACTGGGTTCCTTCAAAATTCAACTTGAATTTCATGTTCTGTAGGCTTTTCCTAGTCCTTATATTTGCTTCTTTGCCCCTACTGCCACTGATGACTTTGCCTTTCAAATTGCCTTCATATACTCTGTGTATGTGTGCATACACACATATAAACACATCTATTTATATTATATATATTTATATTATATATGTATGTATATGCACTATATCACACAGTTGGCATCTAATTGTTGAAATAATGAAGAGACTGAATGTTTCAAAGGTTAAATGACTTGCCTAGAGAAAGACAGCTAATAAGTAGCTTAAAATCCAAGTTTTTTTGACCACAGATGCACTCTATTGCAGTACATATTTCAGCCAATTGTGATTTATTTTTTCTTCAAAAATCCCAGGGCCTGTTGTTAATGAACTTTCTAGTTAACCTGAACTGGCCATTAGAGTACTACCGATAAAATTTTGTTGGATTTGTTATTGTTGTGTTTTGACTTTGTTCTATTCTCAATTTCACTCTCTCTCTCTCTCTCTCTCTCTCTCTCTCTCTCTTTATTTTTTCTCTTTCTCTCTCCCTCCCTCCCTCCCCCTTCCCCCTCCATCTCCCTCTCTCTGTCTCCCTTCTGTCTGTATCTGTCTCTGTCTCTGTCCTCTGTCTCTGTCCTCTGTCTCTGCCTCTCTCTCTCTCTCTGCCTCTCTCTCTCTCTCTCTCTCTCTCTCTCTCTCTCTCTCTCTCTCTCTCTTTCGGATATTAGCATCCTCTGATGTCAAATAGAGGATTCCCCCACCTCCTCTCTACTTCCTTCATAGACTCTGGAATTTTTGAGATAAGTTTATTTCTTTGTAATCCTATATCTTAGTGACAAGAGTGACAGGATTTATATGAATTTTAAATTAGCAAAGTTTGACTACTGCTGCATTGTCTGGTTTCCTTCTTATAAGTGAGGTCCCTTCCCAGGAGCAAACTATTTAGTGATTTCCCTTTTAAGAGATTCAAAGGATATTGCTTCAATCAGTCCCGCCACCCCACCCCCTACCCCCAGAGGATGCCACCTCTGAATACTGCCACCATGGAACATATTTGTCTTTCGCATGTCACTAGCTTGTTCCAAATAGATCTCTATCAATAGAAATCCAGGGATCTTTGCTGACAATAAATTAAACAGCAAAGCAATTTGAAGAATGCCTTCGGGCTTCCTGTTGCTATTTCTCAATGCTTCTTCTCCCACAGTATCAGGTTTACCCTCTGTGCTATTCTCTGTGGCAATATCCTTCGTGGCAGCATATAAATGTACTGAGCCTTTTCTAAAATCCCAGGAATGTGGCTTTCTTTCCATCTCCATCCTGCTTGATCATCAATAGCTATGTATTTTCATAGGATCCACAAGACACAAAGCACTATGGAGAACATCAGGAAGGCTGGAAACCACCTTCTAAAGATTTCTCTTTTTCTCCAAAAGAAGTTTCTCTCATCATTTTGTTACAAGTGTCATAATCAGCATGAGTAGAAATTGAATCCTCCACTGTCCAGTTTAATTTTAAATGAGGAATACAAAAACCAACAGGACCAACATTATCGGACACAGAGTTCCAATCTGTAATGACATATTATTCATAAATATATCACTGGAAATTTGATGGCCAGGGGATACATATATATATATATACATATATGTATATATATATATATACATATATCTATATATATCTATATATCTATATATATATATATGTTAGGGCTACAGCAATGCATAAAAATGTGGAAGGTATAGAAGGGAAGGGAAGTTCAGTGGAAGGAAAACTCGTACCAAGGACACTGTGTTGAATGTTCCCACACAAAGTTTCTTCTCTGGCCCTCTCATACATACATTTCTATATTTCTACATATTTACACATATACATACATAAATACATACATGCACACACATTAAAATGGAAAAGGAATTAGCTTTATTGTGAATAGCCTATAAGAAAGAAATGGAACTTTCCAGTAGAAGTTACAGTCATTGAAAGGGAAAATTTCCATCAGCACATCACAGTGGTCAGAAGTGATAGACATGGAAAATCTGGAATTGAATCCTGCTCAAGTATAAATGTCTATTTACTCATGAGTGTTACTTAGATCCTTGGTGCCTCAGTTCCTTTATCTGTAAAATGGGGATAGTAATACTTGGAATCATTAACTTGATGTCAGAATTTCGGTATAGGAAGGGGTCTTAGAGATAGTCTAACACAACTGCCTCTGTTTTATATTAGACTAGATTCCTTCAAAATTAAATAATAGTGATTCACATCATTATTGATTTGGAAGTCTTGAAAGTTATTTATTTAAGATTCTACCTAAAGCATGAATCCCTTCTTTAATATAACTGCAAAGTTGCCATCCGGCTGCTATTAATGACTTCCAGTGATGGGGATATCAACATATCCTAAGACAGCTCATTCTACCTGATAGCATTATTGTAAAGGAAGTGTTAGCCACCTTAATGAGCTATATGAAAGTGAATTATTGTTATTTTTATTAAGATGGAAAGAGCTGCTTTTGGAATAGTGAGTTCCCCCTCAATTAAAATCTTCACATAGAAGTTAGATGTCTTCTTGTGAAAAATGAGGGGATCTAGGTTTTGGGTGTCAGATAGACTACCATGATTCCATGACTATCATATGATTCATTATTATTGATTTTTGGGAATATTCTCATACTCAGATGAAACAGAGGTGGTCAATGGATAAGCATGGTTTCAATGTTATTTTTAATGAGATACCACATAAAATTTATTAACATACCCCTGCCATATGGTCGGTATTGCTAAGCATGTAAAGAAGGTAAGTTCGTGTATATTCATTACATGAGTGATGCTGGCTAGCTGCCTGTGATTGTTGAATTAAATTGGAAATGCATGAATGAAAGTTATAGCTTTCAAGTCATTTTAAGTCAACCAGCATTTATTTAGTGCTTACTGTATACCAGGCATGCTATGTGCTGAGGATGCAAAGAAAGGGGGAAATAAAACAATCCCTAGCCTCAAAGAGCTCACATTCTAATGTGGAAAATAAAAAGCAAGTAACTAAGTACATATAAGAGACAAACAGTATGTTCCAAAAGTCGAAGTAGTTTTTTGCTACTAAGCCTTAAAACTGTAATGAAACTTTTGGGATGCATTGTAGAAGATAAAGTGGAGGTAATGTCAGATGAAGCCACTGCCATTGAAGCAGACCAGTAAAAGCCTGTTGTAGAAGTTCAGATGTAAGCTGAGACTTGAAGAAAGACAGCATGTAGAGATGATGAGGGAGAGCATTCCAGGGACAGGACAGTCAGTTTAAATGCAGGCAGTCTTTGGATACAGAATGATATTCAAGGAATACTGTAAAAGCCAGTGTTGCAGGATCGTAAAGAATGTGGGAAGGACTCTTAAATTAGGAAGGAACCTAGTTTTGAAGGAATTTAAAAGCCAAGGAGAGGACTTTTTCATTTTATCTTGGAGATAATAACAGTGTTATGGAATAGTTTTCAAAAAATTTCCCCCATTAACTTCAGGGGATGAAGTTAATGATGTACTCAAGAGAATTCAGGCCTTGGTATTGAAGACAACTGAGTTTGATTTCTAGCTCTTGTTTTTTACTCTAGTAATGCTAGTTAGCTAGTAGGGCATCTTTTTTACACTGGGAAAGTTATTAAACCTTTTTAGGCATCAGTTTACTCACTGCTGAAAAAGACAGTTATGACAACACCTGTCTCATGAAATTTGTTGTGTAAACATGTTGTGTAAACCTCAAAGTGCTATAGAAATGTAAGCAAAACATATCACCTCCCCTGGAATTCAGCCATATGGAAATTCTAATTCAGAGATTACTCTGTAATTTAAAGTTTTCTGATTGAATGCATTAGGTTTCTTTATGACTACCTTACCATTTATGACTACCTCACATTCTACATTATTTGACCATACCTTTTCTTCTCTTTGAAAGCCTCCTACACCACCCGCCTTCTCTTCTCACTCTCTGCAGAGAACTCCACCTCATACTTCACTGAAAGCATTGGGGCTTCTCAAATTCCTCCTCCTACCAATTCTACATTTAAGACCTTTTCAGGATCATCCCCTGTTCTCTCCTCCTTTGTTATAGTTTCTAAGGAAGTCAAAGCTCTTGTCCTTGCTAATACCAATAATTTCATTGTTTCCTTGATCCTATCCTTTTTATTTATCCTCTTTCTTTAATTTTCAGCCACTCCTTATTCAATAGCTCCTTCCTTGCTATTTATAAGAATGGCCAGATTTTTCCTATCTTTAAAAATTCTTCATTTGGTCCCCTCCATCCCCTTAAACTACTATCCTATTGCATATCTCCTATTCATAGATAAACTCTTACATAAGGCTAGCTGCTTTCATTGCTTTCATTTTCTCACTCCCACTCATTTCCCAACCAGCCCCTTAAAGTTTGACTTCTGTCCCCACTACATTCCTCGTATTGCTTTCTCCAAGGTATATGATCTCATTTCTAAACTCAATAAATGACCTTTTCTCAGTTTTTGTCCTTCTTGATATCTTTAGCATTTGACACAATTGACCACTCCCTCTCTTTGGCTGCTCTATTTTCCCTGGGTTTTTGTGACACTAAGCTGTTGTAAAGATTCTCTTCTCACATGACCCGTGATGCATTCTTTTTAGCCCCTTTTTTAAGATCATCATCCATACCTTACCCTCTCTATCTAGGTGTAGTAGCTCAGAGGTCTATTCTGGGTCATTTCCTCCTTTCTATGAAGTGTCTATATTATTTTTTTTTTCACAGATAAATCCTAAATCGACATGGTTTGTATTCATCTTACTACTGAAACCTAACTCTGTGTCTCCAACTACCTACTAGACATCATTACTTGTATGTTCCAAACTCTGTATTTCCCACCAGGATCCCTTCTTCAATACTTCTCCAATATGCCCCAGGAATTTCTTCATCATATTAGATCAATTCAGCCTTGTAACTGATAATTTCCAGTACCCTCTACCCTTGGGGGTCCTTTACTCTCTATAACTGGAAGCTTGACAGTAGAGTACCTCTCCCAGAAGTTCCATTTAAGGAGGACATCTCTTCTTTTTCTACCCATTTCACACTCACTCCTTCAGACTTCTCCACCACCTGCCTAGGCCAGGTAACACCGCCTCTATTTTCAGCTTCTTTTTTTTTCAAATTGTCTTTCCCCATTAGTTTGGAAATTCCTTGAAGTCAAGGCTGGCCTTTGCTGTTTCTTGAGTTCTCAGAACTCAACACAGTACCTGACACATAGTAGGCACTTAATAAATGTTTATCAACTGAATAACTCAATATTTCCAAAAGAAAACTCATAGTCTTTCTTCTTAAACCTGCTCCTCACCCTAACTTTCCAATTCTTAATGTCACCTAGGTGTGATACTCTGGATTCACCTTAATATCTCTATTCTCACAAACACCCCCTCCATATTGAATTGATTACCAAGCTCTATTAATTTAACCTTAACATCTTTCATATCCATTCTCTTTTCTCCACTTGCATGACAACAATTCATAATTCAGGTACTCACCACCTCTCACCAGGACTTTTGTAAATGCTTTCTAATGGGTCTCCCTGCATTCTCTTCCCTCTCCTATTTATCATCCATACAGTTGCTAAAATTATCTATACATATCACTCCTCTGCTCGTGGAGCTTCAATGGTTTCCTATTGCTTCTTTGTTGAAATGTGATTTTATATGTTTGATATTTAAAGCAGCTTAAAGTCTTTCTAAACTTATTTTTTTAGGATAGTTAAACATTAATGCCCTTCATGCACTCACCATTTCTGCTAAAATAGTCTCCTTGTGCTTCCTTTGAATCAGTAGGGGATTTACTCCCGGTATCTCCCATCTCTGTGCTTTTGCATAGTCTGCTCCCCACGCTTTTAATGTTCTCCCTCATGAGCTCTGCCTATTGGTACCCTTAATTTGCTCTATGGCTCATCTTATTTGTCATTTTTCTGGGAAGTCTTTGACAATTCTCGCAGGAGTTAATAACCCCTGTCTCCTTAGAAAAAAAAATTGCCTTGTATTCATTTCATATATATTAATAATTATTTGGTGTTCCTTTTGTTTCCAACCATTAGAACATACATTTCTTGATGGTAAAGATTGTTTTCATTTTTGTCTTCATATCCACAGCACCTAGGGGGTTAGAACAAAGGTTCCCAACTTTCTTGGTTCAAGACATTCTTAGTGTCTCGGTGACATAGTGATCCCTGTGTCAAAGCAAGCAAACAAAAATAAAACCTCAAGAGTTCCAGTTATTAAATAGTGAGGTCCAAATAATTTAATAAGTATTTATGTCTTGGTAAATTAGAAATCATTTGAAGAGATAATACATGCAAATTGAATGAAAAAAATATTTTATTTCATCCTTATAAAATGAGTTATTAATGAAATAAATGTGCCTTTTGGGTACTTCACACCTTCTCAAACCTTGGGAAAAGTTTGGACACCATCATCCTCATTCCCTCTTCCATAGTGATGTTCCTGAAAAAATTGTTTTTATCATGCACAAGTAAAACATATCTATTTCTATATCCATATTCTCATTTGTCTCACACATTTGAGAATGTTATAAAAAGGAATCCAACACCATTTAATGTTCTCTTTATCTTTTAAACAAATTTATCTATTATTTACTCCTTCAGTCATTTATTTATCTGGTTTTTGGGCATAGGCAATCAGGGTTGAGTGACAAACATGAGTCCACACAGCCAGTAAATGTCAAGTGTCTGAGGCCAGATTTGAACTCAGGTCCTCCTGACGCCAAGGCCAGTGTTCTACCCACTGCATCATCTAGTTGCCTCTATTTGTTTTTAACATTCTTTTAAAATTTTGAGTTCCAAACTGTCTCTTTCCCCCACCACTGAGAAGGTAAATAAAATATTGATTATACATGTGAAATCATGCAAAATATATTTCCATATTAGCCATATAACAAAAAAGAAAGAAATGATACTTCAATTTGCACTCAAAGTTTGTCAGTTCTCTCCCTGTAAGTGAATAACATTTTTTTTAAGATCATGAGTCCTTTGGAATTGTCTTATATCATTGTATTGATCAGAGTAACCAAGTTTTTCACAGTTGATCTAATGTTCAGATTTTGAACTACTTGGAGCTAGTGGTTTATGTGGTGTCTGGCCGATATAAAGCATTACTTATTTTCCCTTAAAAATTTAAAATATCACGTGGTCATCCATCTAAGTTTGCTGGGTGCCTTGTGGCTCTGTGGCACAGAATTGGTAAACTCATGGTTAGAGGTTTCTAGAATGGGCTCTCTTTTCCATTTCATCCGTACTTTTAGTTTAAATTATCATATATGTTTACATGAAACCCAGCTCCTTATATTCAGTCCTAACCTTTATCCTTTTCTTCAGTCAACCCTCGGCTGGATATTTCTCTTTAGATGTCCCATAGACATGTAAAATTCAATATATCTACAATGGAAATAGTTGTCTTTCTCCCCAATCCAAACATCCCTATTTCTGTTGAGAGAATCACTCTCAACAGAATTTACCACCTTGGATTTATCTTTTATTCTTCCTTCCCCTTCACTCTCTAATCCAAACTGTTGCCATGTCTTTATCTCCATATTTCTCACCAATACCATTACCCCACAGTGTCATATAATAGAAAAATTGGACTTAAAGTCAGGAAGACTTGGGTTCAAATGCTGCCTCAGATACAAGGTAAGTGTACCTAGGTTAGTTGCTTAACCTCTATGATGCTAGGTTTCTTTACATGTAAAATTAAGGGATTGGTTTAGATACCCTTTAAGGCTCTTTCTACTTCCAAACCTATCACTTTATGATCTTATGGTCTGCTTTATTTGGTCTCTCCTTCATCTATTCTATCTGCATCCTCCCCCCCGTCCCCGCCAAGTCTTCCAAAATAATTTTCCCAAGGTCTATTTCTAGCTGTGTAATTTACCTGTTCAGAAAATTTCAGTAGTTCCCTGTTGCATAAAACTTAAAACACAAACCCCTCAGATTGGCATTTAAAGGCCGAAACATGCTTCCCCAAGTCTACCTTTCCAAATTGATTTTACATTATTCCCGTTTATGCTTTCTTTGTTTCAAATAAATTGGCCTACTTGCAGAGCCCTAAACATTGCATTCGATCCATCTCTCACTGCTCTGCCTTTGCATAGGACTCACTAATACCTGAAAAGCATTTCTGCCTCTCTTATGGCATCCACAACTCTTAGCTTTTTTGAATTCAGTAAAACTCAAGTACTGTACAAGAATTTTACAAAGTATCTATTATGTGACAGGCAAAATACTAGGCACTGGAAATACAAAGAGAAAGATGAAAGTAGTAAATACAGAATATACCGAAGGAATCTCAAGTAACTTCGGGAGGGAGTGGAGCAGCCATAAAACAGTGGAGATATCTAGATGGATCTGACTTGGGAGGTGGTGCTTCAAGATTCAGCGCAAGTGTTGTCATCTACAGAAAAGCTTCTCTTATTTATTAGTCTCCTTTCTCTCCTCAAACGATATTCCTTTTTATTTATACAATTTCTATATCTTTATTGACATATATCTATGTTGATATATCAATATACACATAGCTATGCATCCATCATCTATGTATGTAAGTTTGTATGTATGTATATATCTGTGTATCTTTCTATCTGTATACATGTCTACCAGCTCTAGTGCCTAACTAACACAGTGCCCTGAACATGTTATATTCCTCATAAAGGGTTGTTGAATTGAATTGACTATCTCACAAGAGAAAAAGAGACATGTATGGGCCTTTGAACCAAGCCAGGAAGACAATTTAATTGTGTATAATTGGATTGTCACTTGGTACTAGTTCACCTTAGACAAAATAGTAGAAAGTGAAGTGGAATTTTGTCAATTTTCTGGCTGATTTAGGCTTGTTAGAAAAAAAAAATCTAAGGTGGAATCTAATCAGATGCTTCAGTCTCAAAAGCAGCTGTGGCCTCTTCAAAATCAACACTAGCATAAGAAATTAGCCAGGAAAATATCAAACGGAATGGTGCTCCTCATTTTGTCTATCCTCTTTTATTGCCTTGATTTATTCATTCATTGTATTCAACAGCCTCTCACTAGGCATAACACAGACTATGTGGAATGTATAGTGCCAAGCATGGAGGAAGATAGAGGGGGAAAATGACATCTAAGTAAAGAATAATCATGGAAAACTACCATGAGCCCATTTTAGAGATGTAAGAGAACTAAAACCAATTTAAGTTGTTTTTTTTTTTTAATATTCATGAACATGGGCCCAATCAGACAAAAATATTTGCTCTGATTCTGCAAAATTGTGACTACACTTAGCTGAGTAAATCTATTATCACTGTTGTTTTTTTTTTTTTTTGTCCAGTGGCCAGAATGAAAATTAACTTCAGCTTTGAAGAACTGTTGTCCAGTACTGAAATTTCCGCACCTTAATAAGGGAGTTTATTTTGTGTATCAAGTACTGTGGTAAAGTGATTGGAAGAGAGAGAGAGAAAAAAAGAGAGGGAGGGAGGGAAGGAGGGAGAGAGGGAGAGAGAGAGAGAGAGAGAGAGAGAGAGAGAGAGAGAGAGAGATTCATCTCAATGAGAATACATCATAATAGGAGAATACAGAGAAGATAGAATATGCTGATTGACCAAGAAGGAGTCTTTTTCTTTTGTATGATAGAGGGAAGGTGAGTGGAACCATGGAATAGCTGTTAACATCTTTCATCCCTCAGAATGGCATGTGCTTCAAATGAAGTCAAAGTTGCATGTTTTAGCTTCATAATTACAAATAACTGCCTATTGCACAAGCAAAATTGCTGTTTGGAATCTGAGTAGACATTTATGAGACCTTGTGAGAAAGCATTATTGCATTATCCCAAAACCATCCTTTATATTAGAAAACATACATGTTATATTAGAAAACACACACACACACACATACCCTTAGAACATAGAGTTGTCATTATTTTACAGAGACTTTTTCACAGTAAACATTCTTTAAAAAAACTATATATAATTTCTGCTTATTCCTGAACCCCTTTGCAACTTGGCACATGTTCTATAACTTCATAGGGAAAACATTCTCAAAGTTTAACATGTCATTAAATCTAACGAACTTCCATTATTCTTCATTTTTTAAACTTATCCATGGGATTTTATATTTTTGGAAACTCATATTTGCCTTTTGTTATTTTAAATACAATAATCTTTTAATTCTCTACATATGCTACACTTTATATATGTGGATGCAAATTTTCAGATTTCTAGGTTTTCTTCTGATTTCTAAGCCCATGTAATGGTAATCAGGACAGGATTTTTGCTGTTCTTCTGTTTTGGGATGCTGAGGCTATCAAGTTCCTTTAATGAGTCTTGCCTTTGTTTTAATCAGTCAGGGAAAGTGGATCCCTTTTTGTTTTGGAGTGTTTTTCTCAGCACTAAGGCAATCTCAGGAGTTGTTGATTGGAATCAATGTATATGATGTGGTACTAGTGACTGAAGAACTTTCCCACACTCTGGTGCTAGTGAGTCAAGAACCAACTTTCCCATACCCTAAATGGTAGGCCCTCAGCCCTCAGGGTCCTGAACAGTGTGTGTGTATAGGTTCTTCAATGAAAATGTAAGATATGGCAAGATTAGGAAATGAGCTTTTCTCTGACCTCGATTAAATCTGAGCTTTATGAGACAGCGAATTTCAGGGCAATGGAGAGAATTACGAGGGATTTCACAATCCAAACCTTTGTCTTGTTATCCCCCTGACACCAAAAGGTATTTTGCTCCTTATACCCACTGTCTATGATTTGTCTTATTTCTTTTAGTTTTCTCTCTTTGTCTTTTTTTTCCTCTGCCAACCAAAATCAGTCTACAGATTTTTGGTTACTGTCATCCTTACCTCAGAAATGTCATTTCAGGATGGCAGCCATTGTTTCAATAGTGTCAAAAAACTTCTTTTAAAACATTAGCTTGATTATAACTCCTTATTAATTTCTCAACTGTAAAGAATATTTTGAAATGACGTTGACTCAGAACTTAGCACTACGCAAGGTTCATCACATCATGGTATTGTAAGAAAAGTATGAAAAGGGAGCAGGGTCCAAAAAACCTAGGGATGAATGTCAGGTCTGCCACATTATGGTGTATGACTTGGAATGAAAAAAAAATGAGGCCAAGCACCAAAGATGCAAATATAAACAAGATAGGTCTGGCTCCCAAGGAGTTCACATTCTAACAGAGGGGGAAAACACACATAGGACGTGTCAGCTAAAGTTACATAGAATGTCTAATGCTTTTTATCAGTAAAGCAGATGGTATTGATTCATCTTCTTTAGAGTCTTTTCCTAGGCTGATCCACTTGGCAGTAGCAAGGACTTTGGCAGCTAAATCTTTTGGGGACAAATCCTTTAACCTCCCTGAGCTTTGGTTTTTAAATCTGTAAAAAGGGTTTCTACTTTTATTGCTTACCTCATATAAAAGTTGTGAACTTCAAATGAAATTATATATAAATATATGCCCAAATATTTATATACATATATAATATATACACATGTACTATATATGTGTGTATGTACATATATATGCATTTATATACAAATAGGTATACATATTTTAATGAAGAGATATTTGTATAAATGTTATTTTTTGCTATATAGCATAAGAGTTATAAAAGCAATGAGAATGATAGCTTTAAAGTTCTTCATGATTTATCCATCTAAAATGTGTTGCTTGTTCAAAAATAAGCAATAATAACTAATATTCATACAGTGCTTTAGATTTAGGCACTGTAACCCATTATCCCAATTGGTTGTTACAACAATCTAATGAATGAGTTCTGTCTTATAGATGAGGTAATTGAGTCTCAGAGAGTTGAAATGATATGCCTATGGTCATGAAGGAAGTAAATGACAGTTGGAACTAGAACTCTAGTCTTCCAACTTGTAGCCCAAGGCTTTATTCTGCTAGCTACGGAACCTCTACAATGTTATCAGCTTTTGGATGCTAAAATAATTTGTCCCAGTGATACTGTTTTTACTCAAATAATGCTTTTCCTTCCTTCCTTCCTTCCTTCCTTCCTTCCTTCCTTCCTTCCTTCCTTCCTTCCTTCCTTCCTTCCTTCCTTCATCTCTGTCTGTCTGTGTCTCTGTCTCTCTCCCTCTCTCTCTCTCTCTCTCTCTCTCTCTCTCTCTCTCTCTCTCTCTCTCTCTCTCCTTCTTTCTCTTTTTCCTTTATCTCTCCTGTCCTCCATCCCATCTTTCCTTCCTTGCTTGCTTTTTCTTTTTTCCTTTGGTGATACTTCAATGCTAACTTAAGAGCCGTAAATAGAAGTCGATATTATAGAGCTTGAAGTCTAATAAGAGGTGAAACAGTTTAGATTCTCCTAGAGCTGTGATGTCTGTAATGTGGAAATCCTCTTTCTAATAATGCAGATAATATGGCCTATCCGTGGCAGCAAATCCTGGGCAATTTTTGCCCTCACTAATGCTAAGTTTGCCATAGGGGAATAATCCTCTCTGGGATTATGTACAAACACAGGGGAAAACAGTAAAAATACATCAATTTGTTTGATGAATTCATTAGCAAGTTGTAAAGTGTCATGTAAAATAGGGGGAGGGAGAGGTCTTACCTTGAAAATGGCATTCAGGGAAGAGCCATTTGAGGAATAAATTATTTGAACTGATCAAGAATTGAGAAGGATCAAATTGTAATGGACAAACCCTTTCCCAAAACAAGGTTCTTTTGGAATCAATTAAGAAAGAGTCAAGGCTGGATAAAGAAAATAGGGCTTCTGTTGACATGCTTATTCCCAGGAATATGTGCGTATGTGCATATATGTATGTATATGTGCATATGTGTAAATGTATGTATATATACATATATAATACACATATTTGTGTGTTTACGCATGTATATGTAAGTATATATACATATGTGTGTTTGCATGTATATATGTATATGTGTATATAGATATAGATATATATGTATATATATATATTTTGTCTGCAGAGTTCTTTGAGTTCCTTAAGGACAAGTGAAGTATTTTTTTTAAATTGCTATCATTAATGTCTTTGGGGTGGCTCAATGGTAAGTTTCTCTACAGTATTCCATTCCATGTTGTTCAAGTGGTACATTTGTTAATGTGGGGGGTGGGAGAGAACATTACCCATAAGCAGCCTCTCACTCTAACTGGCCCATTTTCTCCTCATTTGCTGTGTCAATCCTACTGTGTATCATCTGACCTAAACTCAATATGACTATAGCTAGATCTTTAAGATTTCAAAAAAATGAAATACTCATATCTTTGGAACCAGAGTTTGAAATTCTGCTCCTTTTTTTCCTTCAAAACACTAAGATATAATCACTATTACAAACATATTTAAGGCAGCTTCTCTCTCCTGTTGTGGGCAGGCAAAAATACATACATACGTACATACATACATATATATATATATATATGTATATATTTATCATTCAGAGAGAAGTGAGTCAGAGAGGAGAGCAAATCCATTTGCTGAAGATTTGTCCCATTATCACCTAAATCTGAAGGAGAAGTAGAATTATCCAACACCAGTCATTGCGCTTCCTTCTCTCCTCATTCTTTTTAACATGCTGTAATTTTCTGCTTGCTACTGAATCCATCCATGTCTAAACAAGTAAGTTTAAGATTCTCAAACTACCCTTTCTTCTTCCCTTCTTCTTCTCTAAGGAACTACCTGTTTGGGGGAAAAATTCCTCTTAAGTATGGTGCAGTTCAAGACTGTTTGGAAAAGTTTCTTTATATGTCCATTGGGAGGGGGGGGGTCATAGCATACATTTACAGTAAATTGCAATTTCACATAAAAAGAACCAATCTCATTCCTAACACTTACTAGTTGTGTTACCACAGACAGGTCAATTTACTCAAAAAGTCTCCTTCCTCAATGGGAAATTGGGTCTAATATTAATTAGCCTGTATAATCACCCTCTCCAACTTGTGAAAAATAAATGAGATGACATATGTAAAGAACTTTGCAAGCTTTAAAACACTATCTACATATCTGATTCATAATGATTATGATATCGATCTTTGAAAATTAGGTCAGGACCTAGAGGAACAATCCCCATTTCCAGTGCAGTCATCTGTGCTTTATTTCTCTTGGGAAAAGAAATAGAATCCTGAATGTCAGATACCTTGATCAAGATGAAACCTCATAGATCATCTAGTTCAACCTTCTTATTTTATGAAAAAAAAGATACTTAGGTAGATTTAGTGTCCTTCCCCAAGCCAGAAAGATAGCTAATATCAGAGGTGGGCTGGGAACCGAAGTCTTTTGGCTGCTGGTATTTCTAGTATTCAGTCTTGTCAGACATTAACACGACACTGCATTTTTAGCTAGAATGAAACACTCTAGGAAAGCTCAAATATTCTCTTATGGTTTTCTACCTTTCCCTAAATATAGTCAAGGGAATATCCAAAGAGTGAAAAGTTCATGCTCAGAAGATGATCAATGACAATTACTAAGAAAAATGATTTTCAGAAATTAAATTGAAATCCTTTCCCCTCTCCGACAAAACTGACAATCTTTCATGACAGCTACCCATGGCAAAAAATATTTTCTCCCTGGAAGGAAAACTGGCAAAGCAAGTCTGTCAGTTTCCTTTTGTTCTCTATTTACAGATATGAAAGAAAAAAATGATTCATGATTACTGTAATTATATCTCTCCTTAGGAGAGCTGTACTAATTACATAATTTTTTAGCCATTTTTCTTTTTACGAGCTCTTAGTTAATCTAAATTGGAATGCATTTAGCAATTTTATCACCCGCTCCTTTGCAAAACCTCAGTTCAGGTCACCCATTTAAATGTCTAGAATAACATTAATTTGTCAAATTGGTAGCTTATGTGCCCAAATCTCATGGACCTGAGTATTCATGGACATCATATGAAGAGGATCCTTTAATAGTTGCTATTTAGATGGAGGTTGTCTGAGAGGGCAGCAGGGACAATATTGGGATGTAATATTTTGTAGTAAGGACTATCTATCTGAGAAGCCTGGGTTGAATATTTTTTGAGATATGTTTGCTTTTGGAAGCCTGTGTTATTTGTTTGATGCATTTTACATCATATTTATAAAAGTGTTTTTTTCTCGTATTTCTGATCTTTTAACCATTCCTTTTATGGCCTTTCTGTCCTAATTTATTGTCTATCCAAAATCAGATATTAGTGAAAGATATTGTAGAATATCACCTTCATGCTTAACATCCCCCTGAAGTTGAAATATTTTGGTTTAATGAAGGATATCTCTTTGTACAATGGCATTCCTTCCCCCCACAACGATTGCAGTTTTATTAAAGTATCAGCTGAGCCATTATAGTGTGAGGACCCTTTGAAGTCAGGATAGAGAGAATAAAGTTGGAATCAAATCCTAAGTGTTACCTCCCATTTAAGGAACATTTCAAATGAAATTAACATTATTACATTACTTTACCTTGTTTAAGATTCAGGGAATAGAGGTGAAAAGTGCTATGTCCTAATAAGGATAAAAAAAGTTCATGTTATGCCTTGCCTAATAATTGCAGTCTAAAGTTAAAGTCTAGGCCTTTCAATATACATTGAACACCTTTTATGTTGCAGGCACCGTGGAAGTGCTGAGATCCAGAGACAAACGAAATAATTTCTGACCTAAGAAGTTCATATAGAATCAGGGGCAACAATCTGTACACTTGCATGTTATATAAACAAAACAAAAGTTGGTTAATTTTGATGTAAATAGCATAGAGGGAAGTATCAAGAGGAGTCTTAGGTAGGAAGTAGCCATTGAGCTACGAAGTTAAGCATTCTTTTTCTATTATTATTTAATATATTTAGTTTTCAGCGATGATTTTCACAGGAGTTTGAATTACAAATTTTCTCCCCATTTCTACCTCCCACTCCAAGATGGCATATATTCTGGTTGTCTTGTTCCCCAGTCAGCCCTGCCTTCTGTCACCCCACTCCCCTCCCATCCCCTTTTCCCTTTCTTTTTTGTAGGGCAAGATAAACTTCTATGCCCCATTGCATGTGCATCCTATTTTCTAGTGAAACTTTTTTGTTTTCGTTTGTGAACATCTATTTTTTAAAACTTTGAGTTCCAAATTCTCTCCCCTCTTCCCTTCCCACCCACCCACCTTAAGAAGTCAAGCAATTCAACATGGACCACATGTGTATCATTATGTATAACCCTTCCACAACACTCATGTTGTGAAAGACTAACTGTATTTTGCTTCTTCCTAACCAATCCCCCT
>CM053622.1:720799836-720816893 GCA_028646595.1 Phalanger gymnotis | reverse complement strand
TCTTGGGTTATTCTGATTGAGTTTCCACAATACTCAAATTGTTTCTTTCTGGTTGCTTGCAGTATTTTCTCCTTGATCTGGGAGCTCTGGAATTTGGCGACAATATTCCTAGGAGATTTCTTTTTGGGATCTATTTGAGGAGGCAATCGGTGGATTTTGATCATGGCTTTCAGGTAGTCCAATAATTTTTAACTTATCTCTCCTGGATCTATTTTCCAGGTCAGTGGTTTTTCCAATGAGATATTTCACAGTCTTACACTTTTTCATTCCTCTTGTTCTGTTTTATAATATCTTGAATTCTCATCAAGTCACTAGCTTCCATTTGCTCCAATCTAATTTTTAAGGTAGTATTTTCTTCAGTGGTCTTTTGGACCTCCTTTTCCATTTGGCTAATTCTGCCTTTCAAGGCATTCTTCTCCTCATTGGCTTTTTGGAGCTCTTTTCCCATTTGAGTTAGTCTACTTTTTAAGGTGTTGTTTTCTTCAGTATATTTTTCAGTATATTTTTGGGTCTCCTTTAGCAAGGGCTGTCTTTTTTGTGTATTTGGATGGAAGACTCAGAGAGGCAGAAAAATTGCTTCCTAAAAATTAGAGCTACCCAAAAGGTTAATGAATTTCATCTCATTTATTTATTAATTTACTTGTTTATTTATTTATTTATATTTTGGGTAACAGGTTATAAAAAATGTGTAAGTTCAGAATGTGGATGTCTTACTCGGACATAAGTTCATCCAAAAAAGTCTGATATTTTCTCTCATTAACCCAGAAGTCAATACAGATCAATAGTGTCATTTAGCTACTAACTAAGCTAATAGAAGCATAGGCTTTATTAATTTAAGTCAAGTATCTACATTATTAGAAATGTAGCACAACTCTACTCTTTGACAGTCAGACCATATTTCAAATATTTGTTTCAGTTCTCACCTACCCATTTTAAAGAACATTATAAAATGAGAGTGTTTCTGAGAATATGCAATCTGAATGGTGACAGGCCCAGAAAAATCTCATATGATATAAAGCTGAAGAAATTAGACATCCAGAAATAACAAGAAAAAATGTTTAGACTTGTTGTCTTTGTCCCTAGGGGGAAGAAATAGGTACAGTAGGTCAAATAAACTGGGAGTCAGCTTTTAGCCCAACAGAAAGGAGTTGTCTAATAACAGGAAAAGCTGCCCTTCCCACTATTGAAAGTAGTCAAGTAAAGGTTAAATTAACATTTAGAGCAGAAATTCTTAACCTGGGCATCTGCGAATGGCTTTCAGGAGGTCTATTAACTTAAATGAGAAAATAAAAAATCTTCAGGTCAATATAATTGGTTTCCTTTGTAACTGTACGCATATTGTCTAATTCATTTTTTATATTTAATTTTTTTGCTTTATTACATTAAACTAAAAGGTTCATATTTTGAGACTACTCATTAAGCCTTATTCATTTTAAAACAATATTTTAGAATGGGTTCATGGGCTTTGCGAGACTATCTAATGGATCAACGACACAAAAAAGGGTAAGAAAACCTAATACTTACAAAGAAAATCACTACATTGGAAGAAGGGAGTATGTTGGAGTAAGATCATAGAGACTCAGAGAGCCAAGTGTTAAATATTTATTGTGACCACTTACAAATACTACAAATGAGGGTTTGATTTATTGTTTTATGGATGGCTTAGATTAGAAAAATGGTGTGAAGAAAATGTCAATATGCTAGTTAAACTTAAAAATGTGTCATGTGTAATGCCCCCTCCCCAAAGAGCCAATTGTTAAACATTTGCCATCAGGGTCTTGGCAAGATACTTTTTCCTTTTTCTTAAAATTATCTAAGGTTTCTTTTAAAAATAAATGTTCAGAAAATAGGTGCAATTATAGAAGTGAAGGATGAAAGAAATGTGTTGGCAATAATTTAATCATTTATCTGATAATTAAGAAGGAAATTCAATGTGTTTCCCAAGCTTCAGGATCATTATTTTTCCTATTCATTCTTCTTGTGTTTTTTTTTTCTTTTTCCATCTATTCATTCATGTGTTTATTGAGCACATTCTGTATACAAGACACTATTCTAGCTGTGGCAGTATAAGCATCAGTCATCATCAAACTACGCATGTGAAAAATGACTATCAGATGTTTGACTAAGAAAGTAGAGAGCTAATAAATGATTTTCCTTAATTGACCTTACTCCATTTCACTTCCCTACTGTAGCAACAATCCAGAAACATTCCTAGTGGACTTATTCCCCTCTCTTTCCCTAAGGGACTTCTCAGTTCCAACAAAATTTCCACCCAGAATTTATACCACATCCTTACTGAGAGGGAGCCAAGTAAAAGACATAAATTGAGGACAGTTTCTGATGGAAAGAATGGACTCTACTGAGGATAATTGATTCATGTGAGAGAAGGTAGTAAAAAGAAAAGTAATCAAAAAAGAAAATACAAGAAAGATAAGCAAATGTGTTAATAAGTGAGGAAATAGGGAGAAAAAACCTCCAAGGCTGTCATGATTTATATTGTTACAGATGTGTGAGAGCTTATTTGAAGTGAAAAATAAAATCACAGAATCTCAGAGTAGGAAGGGATCTCAGAGGTCATCTGGTCCACCCACCTGCCTGGTGCAGCAATTCTCTCTACAATAATTTGCATTGAATTTGGACAGATGAGAAGAAAACTACTTGTTTGGAAAATTGATTTTAATGAAAAGCACAACTAGTTTGGAGGAGAAATGACCGCATTTCTGAGTATGGATGATTGATTTGTGGGTATTACACAAGAGCAATAATAACTAACATTTATATAACACATTCAGGTCAAATAAGCACTTTACGTATGTTGTATGGCTTATGCGTGTTATATAAAGTGGACGAGAGGCAGCTAGGTAGCGCCATACTGCACAGAGTTCTAGTCCTAGAATAAGACCTGAGTTCAAATACAGCCTCACTTATTGCCGTATAACCCTGGGCAAGTCACTTAACCTCTAGTTGTGTCCATTTCCTGATCTGTAAAATGAGAATAAAAATGAAATTACCTGCCAGAGTTGTTTCAAAGAATAATATGGGTAAAATATTTCTCACAGTGCCTGGCACATAGGATAAGCACTGAATCAATGCTTGTTTCATCCCTTTCTTATCTTGTTTTATCATCATCATGATGGTCGTCACCGTCATCATCATGGTCGTCATCATCATCATCATGGTTATCATCATCATCATCATCACTAGCATTTATGTAGTGCATTAATGTTTTCAAAATGCTTTGTAAATATTATTTCATTTTATCCTCATAATTGCCCTGGGAGGTAAATATTCTTATTATCTCCATCGTACAGATGACAGAACTTGGGTTGACCATGGGTAAGTGACTTCCCTAGAGTCAGGCCACTATTAAGTGTCTGAGGAAGAATTTGAACTGGCAGCTAAGACAGAATTTAACTAAATTAAAACAAGAACTCATGTTTTCTTGATTCTCAATCCAACACTCTGTACCGTACACCACCTATCTGTTTAAGTGGGAACGCAAACCTCTATTTCACCTTCTTTATACCGCAACTGCCTTCTTAAATCTTTAAAGTATGAAATATGATGTGACTTTGCTCACACTGAATGCGCTAGACATTGATTTTTTTAACATGCACACACATATACAGTTACAACAAAGGAAATTGATGTAACAACTAAATCATTTTCTCCCATTTTTAACAGTGTCAGCTGACTGAGGAAGTATTAATCATCGACTATGATAATTGCTATTAGGACAAAACCTTTCTACTTTAAACAACAAGAAGAAGCCCATTCCCACCCATTATCCTCACAACAAAGCACTTAGTACATATTTGTGGGCTGATTGAAAAATCCTGTAAGGTAGGTAGGGAGGCAATCATTGACATTTTATACTGGAGCAAATTGAGCGCCAGAGGCCTGGCTCTCCCATTTCTGGAAAGGCAGAGTTGTAGTACCTCTTACAGGCTAGGTTGCCCAAGGCCACTTAACAAATTAGTGACACAGCTGGAATCTGAGTGGCTTTAGTCCAGTGCCTTTTCAGACATGGAACTGCTTCTCTAAGTTTCTAACAATCCTTGATTGTGAAGGTTTTAATACCTTCTTCGAGCAGTGGCAATTTAGCTTAGGCAAAGTTAAGGATAAAAGGATTATGCCACTTATTCACAATTGATGTTTACACTGAAAATCTATTCCCTTCCTCGCCTCCCCTCCCCCAAACCCCAATGTTGGTAGGTCACAACATAGGGATTCCATGAAATGGAATAGCAGTATATTTCAGATGTGAGGGACAGCCTGGGCAAAAGCACACAGCCTGGAAATGTAAGTATTAAATCCTCTACAGTTTCTTTGAGACTTTGTCCAACTATAGAACTAATGACAAACAAATCAAACCAGGTTTATGAGATAGTGATTGTCATTTGCCCAATCAAAATTATTATTTAGAAATAAAGGAGGAAATGTTTGGGGAAAAATCTGAACAAGTTCAAAGGAGAGGTTTAATTGTAGATAACATCAACATATTCAGAGCTATGTTCTTAGTGATGTCTATGGTTCATTTTAAAATTGCAGGAGATTCTAAATGGTCAGTGCTGTCTGGAGAGAAATAATAGGAAATTAAAGTCAGATAATGCAGAAATCCGCATATGGCTATGTAAAAAACAAACAAATGCAGATCCACAAATGGAGCTACTAAATAAAGAGAGGGATCCTGCCTGTCAGTCTACAGGAGTGTATATATATATATATATACATATATATATATATATATATATATATATATATATATATATTATATAGGCCATAGGATAACTTAAGTTTGGAAATTGTTAAGAAGAAGATATCTACTTTGTGTGCAGCAAGCTAGCAGAAACAGTAATGGTTTATAACTCAGAAGACCAAGGCTTGAATCATAGTGTCATAGATTTAAATTTGCCATAGACATCAGCAGCCATCTGATAGTCCAGTTCCCCTTGTTTCACAGACAAAAGTACTGAGGCACAGAGGCCTGAAGTAAGCTGCCTATAGTCATATGGATCGTAAGTAGCAGAGCAGAGACACAAACCTTCTTACTGGCTATGTGTCCTTGTACAAGTTTCTTAAATTCCATAGCCCTCTATTTCTGCCTCTGAAAAATAGATATGATAATGATGCCTACCTTACAACTCTAAAAAAAGTTGCTATGACTCAAATTGTAGTAGTAGTAGAAGAAGTAATAGAGGAATCTGAGCCTCAGTGCAGTGATGTCCTGTGCATCAGGACATCAAAACCTTAGAACAGGTTTTGTTATTTTTATTTTAAAGATGACGAAACCAAACCATGTAGAAGTAAAGAGACCCACCCATTGTTACATGTCAGATGCTTTATAAATCACAAAGTATTGAAAAATGATTGGGGGTCACTCATATCATGGTTCAGGTTAATTTTTCACTAAAATGTATCCTGAGACACATGCCATTCTGTGCTATACTGACAGCCAATGATTTGGCCAATTGTGAATTGGCATAGCTTAGCTTGTCCTGTATGAATTTTATTTTTCCTCTGCCCTCAGTTCCTGGTACCATTTGCTAACCCATTGGCCATTCTTTCCACCCAGGAGTCATTGACAGTGATTTCCATCCCATCTATTTATCTCTCTCTGTCTCCATTCATCCCTCCTGAACTCTGGACCAGTGCTGCAGAGAAAGAAAAACAAACACCAGTATCTAAAGTCCTTCACACAGATGTAGCCATGCACTACCAGAAGCATTCCCTGGCCGAACAGCATGATTATTTCTGGAAAAAATATTATGCGATAAGCAAAGATGGGCTGCTTTGGAAACATCCAAAATTATTACTCACATAGATACAATTCTGACAAACAAGTATCAATGTGGGAGGTTACACACACCAAACAGACATAATTTAGTTCAGCAATTAAACAAATACACTCACTGTCTGCTATGTGGAAGGTACCATACTCCATGCCAAGGAAAATCCAAAAATAAATGCTATATGGGCTTTGCCTTGACAAGCTTTAGTATTTAACAGGGAAGATCTGGTTAGGTGGACAGAACCAGATGGGACTTGACATCACATAACTGCTCAAGTCCCAATTCGGGGTCTTATTACCTACATGACTTCAGACAAATTATTTAATTTCTTTGAGTCTTGGATTATTCTTCTGTAAAATAGAGATGGGGTGGTAATATTTGGACCACTTACTTCACAGAGGTGCTAGGAAAGTATTTGATGATCCTTAAAGTGTTACATGAATATGCAATTGCAAAACATGTACACAGATAAGAGCCCAGAGTAAGTGGTAGATGTTTGTTGATGGTTGAGGCATATTGCAATACAGTATAAATTGTGATATGCCTTCAGAGAAGTGCAAAATGCTATGAGATTTCAGAAGAGGAAAACCATATTTCCATCAGGAAGACTTGCTAGAAGGTTTAGCATTGTATTTAAATTATGAAAGATGGCTAGGATTAAAAAAAAAGAAGTATGAATAGAAATCATGTCAGGCATAAGGAATGTTATGAGGAAAGGTTAGTGATTTAGAACACAGAGCATTGTCCTTTGACAAAAGATAACTGGATTTAGCAAGTTAGATAGGGATGATTTGAGGAGGAAATGTGGTAGTATGGAAAAGAATACCTTCATACCGACTCTCTTGCTGGCTACCTAGGTGACCTTGGGCAAATAACTTAACCTCTCTGCCCCTCAGTTTCTCATCTGTTAAATGAGGGGTTTAGACTAGATGTCCTTCAAAGTCCCTCCTAGATCTCGAATCCTTTTATACCTTAGAATACTAATTCTTAAAGTTATTGGTCTCAGTAACACTTTCTATTCTTGGAAATTATTGAGGACCTCCCAAAGTTTTTGCCTATGTAGGTTATAACTAGCAAATTTTACTTTATAAAAAATTGAAACATCTTGGTATTGTTATAAGAGTTTTGACATCTTGGATCCCTTGACAGGAGAGGAACACTCTGAGAACCACTGCCTTAGAGTATAGCCGAGCGTTCTCACCTAATAGCTTTGAGATTGTTTCTAGTATAAAGGTACCAGAAATGGGCCAAGGGGTATGGCAGAAAAAGTAGTAGAATAATCACTGACATTTATATAATGCTTTGTATTTTGTCACGTGCTTTACATAGATTCTCATCTGATTCTCATAAGAACAATGTGAAGTTGTTACTTGTCCCCATTTTACAAGTAGGTTCAGAAACATTGTGACATTCACAAAGTCACACAGTTAATGAATTTATGAATCAGAATTTAAACCTGGGTTTTCCTGACTCCAAGTCCAGCCCTTGTATTTATCATGCCATGTTGCCATTCAACTAAAAGACACATTATTTGTGATCAGAGAATTTATCATCTAACATGAAAGAAAAAAAAATGCACTCCTTCCCACCCTTCCAACTCCTCTTTTTAGCCTAGTTGTCTGAATTGTAGGAGTCAATACCTCCATGAAACCCCACATGGTTCACCCAGTCATGATTTCACCTTGGAATTCTCCTAGATTTACTTGTACCTCTCTTTTTTTGCATATGTTCTTCTTTCTAGTAGAATGTAAGCTCCTTGCAAGGAGAGATCATTTCAATTTTTGTACTAGTATCCCTAGTGCCGGGCACAATCCTTGTCACATGGTAGTCCCTTAATAAATCCATGCTCGTTGATTGATTGTTGGCTTACTTGAGTGATAATTATTTGTCTCCATGGTTAATCCCCCCATTAGACTTTATGCTACTGGAATAAACGTTGTACCTATTTATTAAGAAGACTGCTACCCTCTAAATTATATGAGGGCTAGTATTCCTGGTATCTCTTTGGCCTTAGACAGCAAACATTAATTGGAACCCCACAAAATTAATACAGATGAAAGTTATTAAATGAAGATCATGAAATCATGGACTATCAGGGGAGTAAGAGAACTTCCTAAATTAATAGCAAACATACTATCTGACATGTGATCTATTAGCTGAAATTACTAGCTCAACAACAAACCTATAAAGCAAAGAAAAATTACTTCAAAATAAGGAACATGGATCTCTTAAAAATATTCAGTGAACTGAATATAAAATTTCGACAATGCCGCACAAGGCACTAAATTAACCAAGTCGAAAGTCAAACATAGAGACTTGATTGTTATGGTAAGTTCGGGGGGAAGTCTGAATATGCATTTGTAAAAACAATGGAGAAATCTATCTGGTACATTCTATGAAGGCAGAGTAGATTTTCCAGAAGCTCAGATGGATCCTCATTAAGGGTTAAAAAGTCATCTGAGGACATTGGGGGAAGCATTTTCCCTAGAGACGTTTAAAACTTGACAAGACAAAGAAATGAAGAAAGTGAAGAAGAGTCCTTTTAGGGCAGAGAAATGGAATTGGATGTCCTAATAGGTCTTTTCCAATTCTAATTACTATGACTCTCAGCAAGGCACTGGATAAATGTGAGTTCATTATCATTTTATTCTAATTTAACTGGAAAACAAGATTGATTGACATCTTGGTGGTATTCAACATTTATATGCAGGTAATTTCAGTTAAGGAAATTAAAAAAAAAACATACTCAAAATCCACTTCTGATAGACTGTTTCTTTTAACTATTAAATACTTTTTGCATTCACACTTTTGAAAATGTCACAGCCACATCATTCCAAAGTGGTTGAAGAAGCATTTTCCAGGGATGTTATAGAAGATATAGCTGCATTGGGTGAAAGGGTGTAGTAGAAGGCCCTGAAATTCCTTCTCATTCTATGTTCAATAATTCTGTGCATTCATCTTAGGGGTAGGAGGCAAGAAATAATATATTAGGGCACATAACAGAGTGTTGTGTAAGAACAGTAACTACATGAGTCTTTTTTTGGACAGGGTCTGGAATTCCTATAGAAAAAGGGACTTATATGTGTATTCGTGCCATTTCCACTTTAAAGATATACTTTCTCTTGCCTCCCACCCACAAAATGCAGTCAGAATAAGAGATGGAAGGGCCCTCCTGGGGGATGTAAGTCATCTGAAATGTCTACCTGAATCCTCTCTACAGCATTCCTGACTAATGGGCTTCCAACCTCCCATGAAAGACCTCCATGGACCTGAAAGTCTCAATCACTTAAGGCAGGCTCATTTTCCAGATAACTCTAATAGGAAGTTTTTCCTTATGCTGACTTTGACATCTGTCTCTTTGTACCTTCTACTGATTGATTTCAATTCTTCCCTCTAGAGTTCTTTAGAACAAGTCAGTCACAAAACAGACCTTTGTATATTTGGAAATAGTGATAATATCTTTCCTTCAGGCTAAAAAACAAAACAAAAACAAAAACCTTCTTCAGGCTAAAAGCCATTCTTTCAACTAAAATTTCTATGTTGCAGAAACTCAAATCTTTTCTAACCTTTAAACCCCAACTCTAATGCCACTTCCTCTGTGCTGTTTCCCTTTGCAACCCTTTTCTCCCACGAATATTTCAAAGCACCTTTTAAACCTTTCTAATGAATCTCTTGTGCATTATTTTGTACCATAGAAGCCCTATTTTTCCCATTTTTTTGAATAGATAGTGGCAGGGAAGAAGGGGAGGGGTGAAGAATATATCTAAATAATAAAGTTTCCCCAAGGTTTAGCACAAGATGCTGCACACAGATGACAATAAATATTTTTTGAATTTAATTTCTCATTATAACTTCAAGTTCCTTCCCTATCTTGGCCTTATTCTTTAAATAATCCTAAATTACAAATGGCCTTCCTAAAATATAACACCCAGAAGTGAACACAGTGAACACATATGGTCTAATCTGGACAAAGCAAAGGAAGACCTTCACCTCACTCTCTTTGGACAAAATATTTTTGTTTATCCAGCCTAACATGAGTTATAGAAATGACATAGTATAATGGAAAACAGCCTGGTTGTGGCTTGAGAGAATTTGAGGTTATAGGGACTCAAATTTAGAGGAGAAAGGGCATTTAAACATCATGTGGCCCTGACTTTCTTAATCTCTATTGTGTCATCAATTGATATCATTAAGCATTTAGCAAGCTCTGTCAGTGTTGTAGACAAGATGCTAAATGCTGAGGATGCAAAGAAAAACAAACAAACAAAAAATCACTCAGCTCTTGTGGAGCTCGGCATTTTGACTACTATAATGGAGCCCTCAACTCAACTCAAACTCATCATGTTTTGTTTGATTTTTAAATCCAAAAAAATTAAAAATGAAAGAATCACAAAGGAAACCATTTGTACTGAAGTGAAATTATCCATATAGTTTTTAAAATCTCATACTATGGATTAGGTACCCCGATCTACTAAAAACCATCTTGCAAAATTTGCAAAATGAGTTACAGAGGGATGAAGTGAATTGTCCAAGGTCACACAGTGAGAGGAGTCAGAATTCATACCCAGATGCCCTGCTTCCAAATCCAGCACTGTGCTAACTGCTCCATGCCTAAATCTAATCACTGAGATTAAACCTGGTCAAAGTACTTAAAACTTTCTGTTGCTCAAATACATACATATATTTAGTTAGTTTTCTCCCTAATTTGCTGACTGCTTATGAACAAAGTCCTCACCTTCACTATAGGGGATTCTATTAAAATGCTTTGAGAAAAAAATAAATCTGTGGGCCATTGTGGCTCCATTGAGTGATTAAATCGTAAGCCCACCCAAACCCAAATTTCCTATCAGTTTTTCATAAGGACTGTGACCTAGTCACATCTCCCTATAATATGCTTGCATTGTTGATGGTTTGACCTTAAGTGTTTTTGTCCCTATTAAATTTCATCTCATTAGATTCAGCCCATCCTTTGAATCTGTTAAGATCTTTTTAAAATTCAAATTCCACCAAGTAAGGTAGTAAGTTGCTGTTTTCTACATCTATTGTCAAGTAAACATGTGACAATCATATCATCTATACCAACAACCAAATCATTGATAAAATGCTGATCAGTATGAAATCTAGGACAGAGCCTTCTGGGCCTGCCTTAGAGACTTGCCTCCACTTTGAAATCAATACATTATTCAACTTCGAGTTTCTTTTGAAGTGTTATGCCTTATTATGTGCATCTACTTGCTTTACTCTAGGTGCCTTCCAGACTGTCCAGTGTTACTCTCTGTTCTTTTCCCCTCTGTCTCAGTTAACGTTCATCTGGAAAGCAGACAAAGCCCCAGAGTTCAAGAACCACATTTGCCTATTCTCTGGATGCTATCATAGTTTGACCATTTCTCCCAAATTCATCATCAACTCTTTCCTTACAGAGCAACCAGCTTAAGTATAGTAGCTCTCAAAAAACAAACAAATAAAAACAACTCAGCCTTCAACCAATATTCATGTGTGTGTGTGTGTGTGTGTGTGTATTCAGACTTCCAGGTTCATTCTTCAAAAAAAATCCCCACTTCCTTGCTGTCTCCTCCACCCTTTAAGAAAGAAGCATATGCTACAACTGAGTCTTTCTGACCAGTTTCTGATTTTCTTCTGCAGCAGTGCTGGAGGAAAAATGAGCCATCATGACTCAGCAGCCTGCTTTTTCTTTTCTTTCTTTTTTTTTTTTTAAGGCCAGCCTATTTTGAAACATAATTAAGGAAGCTACATTGTGAATCTACTAATTATGAGCTAAAAAGACACAAACACAATGATTTTTTTCATGGCTTGTCATTTTACTGGTATTGGTTATCAAATCTTGATCTCTCTGGTTTATTGGCTTCACGATCATTCAATTATTCATTTAACAAATGTTTATTTAGATGAGTTCAAAGTGCTAAGGGAGACATGAGTCGTATATAAAGTATTGGCCGGGACATGCTCTGAACAAGGACCACGTACTTACCATAAAAATAAAACCAGTAACAACAACAGTAAGGCTAACAATTACATGATAACTAGCATTTATATGGAACTTCAAGCTTCTCAGAAACTTTCCATATTTGCATATATAATATTTGCATATTATATTTGCATGTTATCTCATTTGACAAAATTAATATTTGAATTTGTTTTAATATACTTATGGCTGCTCATGGAGAATAATAGCTAATATTTATGTAATAAAAGCAAGCATTTGTATAGTGCTTTAATATTTGCAAACTGCTTTACAGCTATTATTTTATCCTTATGGAAACTCTGGGAGGTAGGTGATATTATTATTCCCATTTTAGAGATTGTACTACTGAAGCAGGCAGAGGTTAGTGACTTGCCCATGGTTACACAGCTAGTAAGTGTCTGAGACTGTATTTAAACTCAGATCTTCTTTTTTGAGTGTTTTATGTTTTTCCAATTACATGTAAAGATAATTTTAATATTTTTTTAAATTGAGTTCCAGTTCTTTTTTTCCCCTTTCTTCTCTCTCTTCCCCTTCCCTAAAATGGTAAGAAATTTCTTATAGATTATATATGTGCAGCCATGTAAAATATATTTCCATAGCAGTTATGTTGTGAAAAAAGAAATAGATTAAAGGGAAACACACACACACATACAAAATAAAGAAAGTGAAAATAATTTGTTTTGATTTTTATAAAGATTGCATCAGCTCTTTTTCTGGATGTGGACAGCATTTTCCATCATAAGTCCTTTGGAATTGTCTTGGATCGTTGTATTACTGAGACAGCTAGGTCATTCATAGTTGATCATTGCATAATGTTGCTGTTACTGTGTACAATGATCTCCTGGTTCATTTCGCTTTGTGTCAGTTTATGTAAGTCCAGGTTTTTGTGAAATCCATCTGTTCATTATTTCTTCTAGCACAATATTATTCCATTAATTAATATGCCACAACTTATTCAGTCATTCCCCAATTGATGGGCATCCCGTCAAATAGATCCTTTTCCCTTTTTTATGATGTCTTTGGGATACAGACCTAGTTATAGAATTAGTAGATCAAGGGATTTGTTCTGTGAAATTTGGATTCAGTCAAAGAGCCACAATTGAGGACCTAGAGGGTCACATGTGGCCTTGAGTCTGCAGGTTCCCCACACCTGCTTTAGAGACTCCCTGTTCCCTTGAGGATAAAATGTAAATGTAATGGCATTTAAAGCCATTAACATTATGGCTTCAGTCCATCTTTCTATACTAAGGATGGCTAGATGGTACAATGCAGAGAACACTGGTCCTACAGTCAGGAAGACCTGAGGTCAAATCTAGCCTCAGACTCTTCCTGGCTGTGTGACTCTAGGCAAGTCACTTAACTGTTTGCCTCAGTTTCCTTATCTGTAAAATTAACTGGAGAAGAAAAGAGCAAATCGCTTCAGTATCTTTGCCAAGAAACCCCTAAATGGGGTCATGGAGAGTAGAGCACAACTCAACAAATTTTATGTTTATTTCATACTGTTTTTCTTTATGAATGCTTCATTAGATCCACAGATTCAGAGATTCCCAAATATCAAGGAAAGAGGTTAAAATGTAATTATGAAATATTTGACAAAATAAAAAATATGAGATATAAAAAACCATATTTTAAAACTAAGTCAATATGGGGTGCTCAGGGATCCTTATAAAAATTTTTTTTTGTTTGTTTTTATTTGTTTGTTTGTTTTTTTAGGTTGGACAACAGCACTCTACATATTCTCTTCCATGAGACCATCATTCATACCTCTCACTTCTGTACCTCACAAGCTGCCTCTCCCCTCGCCCCAGAACTATACTTTGCCTCTTAGAATCCTAGTTTCTTTAAAGTCTTTATAGAATCTAAACCCCTTGAGGGCAGGAACTGGTTCATGGCTGTTTCTGTAATCAAATTTAATTTGGGGCCTGACTCAAATTTTACCTCGTTGTAGCCTTTCCTGATCTCCAAAGTTTTTAGAGATCTCTTCTCCTTCTAATTGTATTTTCTTTACTTTCCTATCCAAGTAGAAAGTAACATTCTTGAGGTCAGAGGCTTGTTTTCTTTTTGTCATTGTAGTTCCAGGGCTTAGTGAGTATGTGTGTGTATGTGTTTGTATGTACATATGTATATCTATCTATATATATGTATATATACACACACACATATACACACAGCTATACATACATACAAACGTATTTTTTTCATTTGAAGGCTAGATTTTTGCTTTTATTCCAACAGGAAATTCCCATTTAAGAAATTTTCTCTACCAAAGCAAATTTGCAATTGCTCTGTAACTATAACCTTGAAGAGAAGGCCACTGAAAGGATAATGTCTTGCCCAGGGTCATACAGTCTATATTTCTGAAGGTCTTTCTGACTAAAGTTGGCTCCCTATCTATTAACTTTATCCTACCTCTTTCTTTTCATACAGTGAGCTCTTAATAAATGTTTGTGTGACCAGGGCACTCCTGAACATACAGTAACAATGAGTAACATGGCAGTACCTTTGAGGAGCCTTTGAATCATGTCCAGTTTGCCTACCATGGAGGTCTCCAAATCCTCTACCATGTGGCTGAGAATAGCTTCCTAAATCGTTTACTTGTTTCAGTTTTGCTGACTCTTTGAGAAACGATTTGGGGTTTTCTTGGCAAAGATAATGGAATCGTTTGCCACTTTCTCCTCTAGCTCATTTTCTAGATGAGGAAGTGAGGCACACAAAATTAAGTGATTTGCCCAGGGTCACATAGCTAATAAGTGTCAGAGGCCAGATTTGAACTCAGGAAGAGGAATCTTCCTGACTTCAGGTTTGGTACTCTATTCGCTGTACCACCTAGATGCCCATATCCTAGAATCATAGAATTACTGAGGCTCAAATTTGAAAGAGATCTCAGATCTTGTCTAGTCCAATATCTAGAGCAGGAAGTCCTCATTGAAGTATCCCTGACAAGTGGGGTCCACTTAAAGATCTTCATTGACAAAGACATCCCTACTTCCTGTGACTTCCCAAATCCCTTTTGAATAAGCTCTAATTTTTAGAGAGTTTTCTCTGAAGATAACCATATATCTACCTCATTCCAACTTAAAATCATAGGATTAGAGATTTAGAGCTGAAAGGAATCACAGAGATCATCTAAAACAACTCCTTCATTTTTTACAAGGGAAGAAACTAAAGCTAAAAGAGATTAAGCAAGTTGCACAGAGTCACACCGGTAATGAATGGCAGAGCTGGTATTTAAACCTAAGTCCTCAGACTCCAGAGTGAGCTGGGTGGGACAGTGGCTAGAGCACCAGGCCTAAAGTCAGCAAGACTCATCTTCCTGAGTTCAGATCTGTCCTTAGTCACTTACCAGCTGTGTGATCCTGAGTAGGTCACTTAATCCTGTTTGTCTCTGTTTCTTCATCCATAAAAATGAGCTGGAGAAGGTAATGGCAAATCAAACCCCAAATAGGGTTATAAGGAGTAAGACACAAATGGAACTACTGAACGACAACTTCAGACTCTGAATCTAACCTTTTTTTTTTTCCGTTATACACATTGGTCCTAGTTTTCCCTTCTGAATGTAAGCAAAAAAACACTGAAACCCTCTTTTACTTCATAACTCCTCCTGCACCAAAAAACAACCGTCAGTCCTCAGCCCTTCACTTTCAAAAAGTCTTTTATTCTCACACCTTAAGGTCCTCAGGCTTTTCAATCAATCATCAAGCCTTTCCGGAAGATCCACTGGTTAGTCAGTATGTTTTGGTCCTTGTAAGGGATAAAAAATGGTCTCTGCTATCCAATATGGTACAGTGTAGTTAAAAAGACCACAGTAACACAATTAAATATGTGTGTTTGTGACAGATAGAGAGAGAGAGAGTGAGAGAGAGAGAGGGAGAGAGAGAGAGGGAGAGAGAGAGAGAAGGAGAGAGAGAGAGGGAGAGAGAGAGAGAGACAGAGAGAGAGAGACAGAGAGAGAGAGACAGAGAGAGAGAGAGAGAGAGAGAGAGAGGGAGAGAGAGAGAGAAGAGGAAAGTTAAAAAATAAAAAGGAGGGAAGAAAAAAGAAAAAAGAAAAGGAAAGAAGAAAGCAAGGAAGGAAAGAAGTATAAAAGAAACTAAGTGGAATGCTCTTAATGTATTGTAATTCTACAGATAGTTCTGAAAAAGGAGAGAGATCTGTATCATTTTAGTTTTATCTTTGCAGACAAGTGTGTTTTAAGGATATAATAACTACCTGGGTGTAATTTAACACTGGTCCAAACCATACTTCTACCATGACAGTGACCTCTGTCTCCCTCAGCCCCAATTAATCTAAATATTAAAAGACGGTACTCTGAGGGAAATAATTAATTTGTGTGAGAAGTTTGTCTGAGTCTTCAAAAGACATTTTCATAGAATGATAGAAGAGATGGAAGGAATAGAGGCCACTTGGTACAACCATCACAATTTTTGGATCAGTAAATGCAGGTCAGAAGAGGAAAAATGCCTTTCTGAAAGTTGCCTTCCAAACTTAATTCATACTTTTCCTTTTCATTAACTCTCCTTTCCATTAAATGGTCCAGCTCACTATTCCACACTTATAACATTCTATCTCCCACTTCTTTACCTAGCTACAGGTGATCTGGCATGCCTCTTTACCTTTTCTTTTGAGAATTCCTAACTCCTTTCAAAAAGCAGACCAAATATGATCTCCTATCCAAGGCAGTTATTTTTTTTTCTGACCACTTCATCTCCCTTTTACTCCCTGTTAAAGTATTAGCACTCTATCCTTCATAATTACTTTCTACATACTTCATATTTATTTACTTGTGTAAATGCTGTAACCCTACTCCATTGCCATCCTCTCCCATAAAAATCTGAGGTCACAGACTATTATTGGTTTGCCCTCGTATCCCCAGGTACTTGTACAATGCCATGACTACAGCAAGTACTTAATGAACATTTATGAAATTGAAGTGAGCTGGATCGCAGACACAGGACTGTTGAATTCAAATTTAGCATGCTTTCCCTGTAGCACGAAAGATCATTGTCTCATCTATTGCAAGTCTATACCTAGAGTGTGTCTTTGCTTCCCCATGAAGCTATCCTCAGTGATGAATGTAGACACATCACAGCTTTACTTCTTTTTTTTTTTAAAACTTTAATTTAATTTATTCAATATATTTTGTTTTCATCATTGATTTTCATAAGACTTTGAATTACAAATTTTCTCCCTATTTCTACCCCCCCCCCACTCCAAGATGGCATATATTCTGGTTGTCCTGTTCCCCAGTCAGCCCTCCCTTCTGTCACCCCACTCCCCTCCCA
>CM053622.1:720783592-720799336 GCA_028646595.1 Phalanger gymnotis | reverse complement strand
ACGGGGCATGGCTGCTTAAAGACTAAAGAGTTCTCTGTTCCAGGCTTGGGTGGATGCGCTGCCTCACCAGCACTCCTCCTTCCCCAAGAAGCCCCTACCGCGGACGGCTTAAATCTTCAGCAGGCTCTTCACTCCTGCTCTGATCAGCCACTTAATTCCTCCCACCAGGTGGGCCTGGGGCCAGAAGCAACTGCAGCCTAGTTCTAAAGCTGCCCCACCTCTGCTGCCCTAGGGGCAATTGGCGGAACTGCAAACTCAGTCACACAGCAGCTTGTCCCACTAACCTTCTCTGATGTCTTTGCTCTTTGTGGGTTGAGAGGTCTGGTGGATGCCACAGCTCAGTATTTCAGGATGGCAGGGCACTTTCTGCTCGTCTCCTGGTCTGGTAGGTCCGCGTCTGGTCTGTTCGCGCAGTGCGCTCTGGGCTCAGCTCCCCTCGCTGGGGGCTGTGAGGTCCGTGTGAGACAGGCTTTACCCAGAGACCATCCAGGCTGTCCTGGGCTGGGGCCCTGCTTCCCTCTGCACTTTGTGGGTTCTGCAGCTCTAGAATTGGTTCAGAGGCATTGTTTTATAGGTTTTTGGAGGGACTTGGTGGGGAGCTCACTCCAGTTACTGCTTCCCAGCCACCATCTTGGCTCCGCCCCCCCAATGGTAATGTTTTTTGCTAAGGAGGCTTAAATAAGCTTAGAATCTTGTGGAGATCATACTGCAGTTTTATAAACATATTGTTCATTTTCAAGGAGCTTTTTTTCTGGACTATTATCAGAAAATGATAGTCACTTGCCCCACAATATTATGGTGTGATAAGCAGTATTGCAACTGTGAGACTATGGGAAGATTGCTTTCTGTATGAAATGGAAACATAATTAGCAAGAATCTATAGGCAGGTTTATTTACTACATTTTTAAAGCATCACATTTATCCCTTATAAATAGTTTGGGGAGTGAATTTTCCATACAGAAAAGTACAAGGAAATCTATTGTAAATAATCTCTATAGGAATTATCTTTAAAATTTCATGTCACTACATAACTGATCATGTCATGCCACTGCTCCAAAGCCATCAATGGCTCCCTGCTTCAAGTAAGGTTTGACATCTTTCTCTGACATTTGATTCCTCCACAATCTGGCAGCAGTTTATCTTTTCAGGCTTACATACTTGCCTCTATGCCTTCTATACCTGATTCAGGCTGGAATATTCTCTGCCAGCTCATCATAAGTGGCACCCATGCCTTTGTTCAAGTTCTATTTTATGCCTAGATTGCTCTTCTTTTCCACTGCCTGTTTAATGTCTACTCGTCTTTGAAGACCAAACCTAAACGATATTTCTTCGGGGTAGTCTTCCTTGACTGCCCTTTTTAGCAATAGTCCTTTAGCTGTGTGGTCTAGGAGGAGATGGATACAAAAGAAAATTACAATGTAAGCTGCGCAAGATAAGTGACTATTTTTTAATGGTGTTCTTGTGTCCTCAGCACCTAGAAGAGTGCCTTGAATATAGGCAGTACTTAAGAGATGCTTTTGGGGATGGATGTCCCACTGAGGAATTTGCTCAGAACTAACTTCGATAATTATTATTACTGTTGTATTTTTCTTTTTTTAATTTATGGAATAAAACAAACATTTTCAAAACATAGTACAATAAAAAAAGATGAAGAACATGGAACTGCAAATCTATTACACCCAACTTGCTATTTCTTTCAAATGTACAACAAAATTAACATGTAATTTTTTCTAATTTTTTTTTCTTCCCTCCCTCATCCTTAATGGCTGCCATTAGACATAAATAGGTGTATGTATGTAAAATTATATTATACATACTTCTATTTATAAGTTCTTTTTCTGGATGCAGATGGTGTCTTTCTTCATAAGTCCTTTATAATTAATTTGTGTATCTATAATAGACAAAATAACTTATTTGCTCAAAGTCATTCTTAAAACAATGTGCTGTTACTGTGTACAATGTTCTCTTGGTTCTGCTTATTTTGCTCTTTATTATTTTTGAAAATCTTTCCATGTTTTTCTAAAATCCTAGAGCTCATCATTTCTTGTAGCACAGTATCCACTTACATACTTTGTTCATGACACTGTTTTAGGCACTGGAAGTACGAAGATAAAATGAAAAATAAATCCCCCAAATCAAAGAATTTATTTTGTTTTATATTTCTGTCCTAACCTTGTATTACACAGAAGGATGTACAAAGATTATGTCTTATCTAAACTTTGTATTTTCCTTAGTGTCTAACATGATTTTCTGCACAAAGTATATGCCTAACAGATGTTGAATGAATAAAGGAATTTATTTAACTTCAATTCGATTATAATAATTTTAACATGGAAGTTATCAAATTCATTTTTAGAAATCTGTCTTCTAAATAAAGAATAACTTAAAGCTCATTCTCCAACTTTGAAGTTTATTCAATTTGGTTTTAAAATATATTACTTTTTTTCTTTTACTCTATATGAAATCTTCTGCTAAAGTTCCCCTTTGATGGTTTATTGGATGGAGATTACCTGGGAATCTGAGAAGCTAAGCTATTTAAGTACAACTTGAAAGTATTTGAGCTTAGGTCCAACAAAGGACTATCTCTCTATTTTCCATTTGTGAGTACAAATTCAGTGCATTGCTTAACATAGAGAAGTCAATTACCAGAAGACAGTGCACTGGGGGATTTTTTTCCATTTAATCCAATCAATCCCTGAAACCATTTACAATAGTATAGAGATATTGTAAACTGCATTGGTGGATGGTATATCTACCCTGGTTTATTTGTGGATATTTTCCTTTTCCCTAAGGGTAAGCTTCCACTGTTTCTAAAGTTTATGCATCTGAAGTTTAGAGGCATAGATTCTGACTAACTGTAACGTAAGGGCAAGGATTGATATATCTTTTCATTAAAGTATCTGGGATTTCATCTCCTCCACTGTAGGAGGGGTGGATATAATAGAGAAAGCTTTTCAGCTTTTTGGGCACTTGAATAGGCAAGTCCTCAGATAACAGGCACATAGCTCTTTTCCAGGGCCACAGTAGAGGTATAAGATGTTACAATTATAATATAATCTCATGTAGTGGTCACTAATCAATCAATTCTACATATATTTATGGAGACATTATTATATGATAAACACTATGATAAAGGCTGGGAATGAAAAAACATCCTGGCCTCAAAGAGCTTACATTCTAACAGTGAAAACAACATGGAGATATACACACTGCACACATACATAGAGAGATACATACATATATGTATGTTTATGTATATGTTTCTATAGATACAGAATAGAAAACAAATACGGAAGATGCACTATAAGAAGGGAAGGCACTTGAAGCTGAGAAGACCTAGAAGGATGTCCTAAAGAAGATGGAGCTTGACTTGAGTCTTGGAGGATATAATGGATCTTTAAGATATATAAACAATGTGGAAGAATTTACCAGGCTTGGGGGACAGCCACTACAAAGGCATTGAGTTGAAAGAACATTCCTGTGATGTATGGCCAATATCAGTCTAGTAATTAGTGTAGTGTATCATGACCTTTTCTTGCTAAAACTATGTTGGCTTTTTATTTTTTTTTAGTACGATCTAGCAAGAATTATCTAAATAATGAAGACTAAAAATCTCTATAGTATAGGGACAAAGGTTATATGAAGGACTGAGATTGTACTAACAGAGACTAGTGATCTACCTAAATCCAGTTCACCCAATTCAATTAATTTTTGTAAAGCAATTTGAAGTGCCTGTTACGTGCAGACTCATGTATTAAGTACTGAGAAAGATGCAAAAATTAAACAAGATCTTGTCTTTGCTCTTATTGAGTGTACAGTTTAGCAAACTCTATGCCTCTGTAGATAGACAAAAAGCAAAGATCCACAGGTTGAGCATGATGTATGCAGCAATTACCTGTATTTAAGTGGTGCTGCTCATCGCTGACATCCTATACATTTATGTCTGCATGGACCCCCATAGAGACTCTGTACATAATTAAAACATTTAAACTGTTGGATAGCTCTTCTGTAGGTGACTTAGCGGATAGAATGCTGAGCCTGCAGTTAGTTCAAACCTGGCCTCAGACAGTTACTAGCTGTGTGACCAAGAACAATTCATGTAACTTCTCTCATTCTCAATTTTCTCATCTTTAATATGGGAATGATAATGACACCCATTTCTCAGGGTTGTTCTGAGGATAAAATGAGATAATTTTTGTGAAGGTCTTTGAAATCATATAGTATTATATAAATGCTATATTATTATTATTATTATTATTATTATTATTATTATTATTATTAGCATCATCATCATTATATTACCAGCAAGTTTTGCACTAGGACACTAACCCAGACTGAAGGAAAGATAGACTCTGCACCCACAGTAACAGTACAAGTTCACTGTTTCTTTAACTCTTTCCCATGTCTCTAGTCCTAGGTGCTGTAGATATGCCATCATGGGTTAGAATTACCTAAATACCCCAGCACTTCATCCTATGCTTCTCTTTTCCATATAGGCTGACTTATTGCACCCCTGTCACCAGTTCACTGGAACACAGACGAGCAGCAGCTGCCATTCTTCCCTCTGCTGCTGACACAGTCTATGGGAGGAAGGGGAATGGAGGAGAAAGAGGAATGGTACAACACATAACTAACAACAATACATATTGGCATATGGGAAGAGCATAAGAGAGGTTAAACAGAGTGCTATGCAGGAAGGAGAAAAATAAATCCAACTGCAGTGGAGGGGGGTCACAGAATCTGGGTAAATTGCAGGTAATTTGCTCATTCTCTACCTTTTCCATATCTATTTATTACTGAGGCTACAAAGATAATTCTGAAAAACAGTCAACATTATCTTAAAATGGGGCAGGGATAAAATGTTCTACCATATTTCAGAACTTTTGACTGCCTTCCTCCTGACCCTAAATGGAACTTAAGGTATCATATTTGGTGAATGACTTTTCTTTCTCATTTTCAAGATTTATAAATTAAGGCCATTGGAAATTAATTGTGGTGGGTGTGTACTGTGGAGGCAAAACATCTGGAATAATAGAGTCTTATTCTTAATAGACCTCTCAGGAGCTCATGACAAACATCCTTATAATAGCAACATATGCTGCTGGTTTAATGAGAACTATCACTGACAATTAATGGCTCTTGTGCTTTCAGTAAATTGCAGATTTTCAAATTTTATATTCCTTTTTAGTTCATCTTTACGATCTCTCAGCTCTGCAACTTTATTTGAAACAGGGGCTCAGGCTTCCAACGGTCTAAGTGGAATCTGGGGAATTCATGAGGAAGATCCTTTTCATTATAAATCACTGTAATGATGGCTTATCTTTTTAATATGACGATCTCCAGTCCATCTAAAACAACTTAAAACTCTCAATTATCCCTGAGAAAGATGGGATCTGGGGAGATATGGAAAATGGGAAATACAATAACTTACATTTATATGCTATTTTGCAGTTTCCAAAAAGCTTTGCTAATAATAACCCAATGGGGTATTGTCCCCATCTTACAGAAAAATAAACTATTGCTCAGAGAAGGGAATTATTTTGCCACATTCATATAATTAGTAAGTGTGAGACCCATGTGTGTTATCCATCTTCTTTACTTGCCCCACCCCATAGCCAATCAGATGCAAATTCCTATTCATTAGTTGTACCTCAGTACTGTCTCTCAAATCTATTTCCTCTTTTCAATATCCATGACTAGCATTCTGGATTTAACCCTCATACTATTTGGACTATTGTATTGGTCCCTGGCTCTAATTTCCTTTTCATCCATACAACTGCCAATAATTTCCCCCCTAAATCATGGGCCTGACTATGTCACTCCTCTAAGTACAAACTTTTGAGATCTCTCTAGTATCAATCAACTATCTATCTCTCATCTATCTATCTTTAATTTAATATGGAGAGAGTGGAGAGAGAGAAAAAGCAAGAGTGAGAGGGAGAGAGAATTAAAGTTGTGTTAGCTATTCGGAATGTGGGAGTTACCAGTAAAGTCCTCTTTCAGAAGGTAGAATTTGTGTGTGTGTGTGTATATGTGTATGTATATATATATATATGTACATATGTATATATATGATGTTTATATGTGTGTATATACATTTGTGCATATGTACATTTGTGCATATGTATATGGAAATATGTTGTAGTAGGAAGGCCGAATTTATGATCTCAAATATAATCATGTATATGTTTGAATGGTTCAAAATCGCAAGGTGTAAGATTCTCTAAGGAGAAAACAACAAGAAATGTATTTAGGCCCCACCGCAGCAGAACCGTGAACCAGCCTCCCCATTCCAACATCTTGACAAAAAGACTCCAGGCACAGAAAGCCCATCTCACAAAAGCAACCAGGAGGCCACAGAAAAACAAGATAGTATTTAGTCAAATCATTTTCACTGGCCTCACGTTCCTGCTCGCACTTGGGTAAGCCCTGCTTCCGCAGCTTCCTGCCTCCGCAGCTTCTCGCTTCCACAGCTTCCTGCTTCTGCAGCTTCTGGCCTCTGCAGCAGCTTCTGCTTCCGCTGAAACTGTCTCTTGGCTCACCTTTCCTCACAGCTGAGCTTCTGGCGTTCTCAAGCCCCGCCTCAACGACCAGAGACCATTGGTTCCCGAGCTGGCCCCTCCTAAGTCACCAATCCACACACACACAGGTTTCACACCTGAGAGGGCCCTGGGCCTGGGGCTTAGCACTTAACAGCTGAAAGTACTTCCACTCAAAAGAAACAAAAGCCATGCTAATGAGACAATTTTGCTTAACAACACATGTGTATATGTGTATGTTGTATGTGTGCGTATGCATGCATCACACACATGCATGTATGTGTGTATATGTGTGCATGTATGTATGTCTATATATCTTTATGTGTATATATATGTGTAAGTGTATATGTATGTATGCATGTATACGCACATGACGCATATACACATATCACATACTTGTGTGCATGCACACACACATATATTATATATATATGTGTGTGTGTGTGTGTGTGTGTGTGTATATATATATATGACATTCCAAGCATGTATATGCATATGGGGCAGAGACAGTGTAAATATGCAGATGGAAGAGATAAAGTGTTCTGGGTGAAGAATAGCAAGAATTCCAGTATGCCGGGGTAGAAAAGTGCTTTGATAGGAGTAATGTGTATTAAGGCTGGAAAGGTAGAATGGAGTCAACTTGTAAAGAACTTTAAATGTCAGAGAAATTTATATTTTATTCCAGAGTTTGAAGAGAGCTACCAAGTTGTTTATTGAATAGAAGAATGACAAGGTTAGGGACATGCTTAAGGAAAATAATGTTAGTTGCTATATGGAGGAAGAATTGGAGAGAGGACCCACTTGAGGCAGGGAATCCTGGTAGGATGCTATTGTAGTAATCTAAGTGAGAAGTGCTAAGACACTTGATCTACTAAGATGGCTGTTTGAATGGAGAGACCTGCTTTATCTCATATCTTGTGGAGATAAACCATAAAATACGGCCACTGATTAGATATATGGGATGAATGAGAATAAGGAGTTGAAGATGATATCGAGGTTCAGAACCTGGTTTACTAGAAGGGTGATGGTAGCCTCAACAAAAATATAGATGTTCAAGAGATGAGGGGAAGGGGAGGGGAGATAAGATTTCTTTTTCTTAGATATGTTGAGTTGAGATTCTCATAGGACATCTAGTTCAAATTATTTTATCAAATGTTGGTCATGTGGGATTGTATCTCAGTAAAGAGATTGTGGTACTGTCTTGGAGTCCTCTCCATATAGATGGTAATTGAATCTGTGAGATTTGAGATTGACGAGGGATTTAGAATAATTAAATGGTTAATGAAGCATTCAAAGAACCTGAGGAAAGGATGCTTAGGCAGGTAGAAGAACCAAGAGTGAATAATGTCAGGCCAAAAAAAAAAAAATAAGAGAAAGTATTTAGATGGTGATCAGCATTTTCGGAGGTTGCAGAGAAATCAGGAAGAATGAGGATTGAGAAAATATCATTTCATTTCCCAAATAAGAGATGATTAGTAACTTGGGAAAGAGTAAGTATAGTTAAATGAATAGCAGTTATGGCTGTTAATGGCTGCTACTGGCCGCCATCATGATAGTTAGAGCTGAAGAGATTGACTTAGCTATACTGTGAGTTTGTGTCTGGAGAAGACCCCAGCAGCATGTCAGAGAGGTTTTGGGATGGCGAGGCTCCATGTTGTGATATTGTGTATTGAATGTTTTGCTGCTCTGATAGATTGGATACACGGTTTGTGAGATATGGTTGTCTGGTGTCTGAATAAATGGTTTACTTCTCATAGAATTTTTTATTCTGATCTGTTAATCATGAATCAAAGGATTAGAACATACCTCAGCAATCATCTAGTTCTACTTGTCTCTCAACAAGAATTTCCATTATCGCTTATTCAATAGGTGATCAGCTAGCCTTTGATTGAACACATTCTTTAAGGGCACCTTTCAGGGTGTCCATGTCACTTCGAAATGTTTTAATTGTTGGAAAGGTTTGATCCTCTGTCAAGCCTAAATTACAAACTTTGCAACTTAAGGTCTTTGCCTCTCGTTCTGCCTGCTGGGGTAAAATAAAACATTACTTTTCTCTCTTCAACACAGAAGTTCTTTGGTACTTGAAGTTAGGTATCATGTATTTCCTGTCTCCAGTCCTGGAAGAAAACTTGTCCTAATGCTTCATCTTTATTCTGCTGAATTTATGATCCCTTTATGAAATAAGCTCTGGCTAATTGTAATCCCAGTGTAAGCTTTTCATTCTCTTCACTAATACTGCAAACCAGAATTGCTACCACTGTCTGATACTTTCTATCTAGTATCCATATTGCTTCCCCCCTTTTGCTGATGACAATGTACTTGTCCTGAAATCCAACAAGTATTAAAGTGAATTGAACTGGAGTGGTATTGAAGAGAGAACTTTGGATCTGGAGTCAGAGAATGTGGTTTTGAACCTCTGCTAGGCTACTCACTACCTGTTTAACACTGAAGATTTTTCGACTCTTGCATCTATATTTTCACATCTTTAAAATAGAAGGGGGTTGTTGGACTAAATGAGTTCTAATGTCCCTATGAGCTCTGAATCCTATAAACCTATGAATTTTACAAGAGTTTACTCAAAAGCAGAATTGATCCATGCCTAATATAAAGGGCATAGGGACTAAGTGGTAATAAAAGAATATGAATGGTAGATGATCTATTGACCAGGTGTAATTTGGCTTAATCTAACCACATTCAGAAAAATCTCTGTCAGGGATTTTTTTTTTATGAGGTCATTCTTAAAATCACCAAAAGTGTTGACACTTCACCATTCTTTTGAAAGAATAGCCATTTTTTTTTCCCCAGAACCTTCCTTTATCTCTTCCCCCTCCACCCCACCTCAGCTTCTAGAGTCCTCAGTTCATTATATTGGTATATTTTCCATCTGTTTCTCAAAATGAAGAATGGGATCTCTCACCTGACTGAACCTCGGTATTCTGGCTTTATATTCCTGAGTCATTCATCACCCATTGTTTTCTTGCCTATGCCAGATTTCCCTCTCTTCTACTGGGGCAATTACATAACAAGTAGATGCAAGATACAATGTACTTGAGATTATATATGATAATAATCATTCACCACCTGAAAATACCTGCCTAGCATCACAAGGATGCCTACCTTCATGCACTCGCTCATATCCCTGAAAATGGTGCCTAGAAGGGGAAATATGACATAAATTCAGAATTAAAATAAGTGCCTTAATTGGGTACTACCACTTATGTGCAGTTGAAGGTGAATCATATTAAGACATTGATATAACCTAAAAAAAATTGGAATCAATGACGTTCACTAATAAGTGAGAGATGTTGCTTCAAGAAAGAGGCCAGGCATGGTCAGTTTCATGGAGCAAAGAGATATGACAGAAAAAAAAAAAACAACACAAAATAATATCAACAAAATCTGAAAACACAACACAGTCTGAAACCAACTACTCCCCTTTATCTACTGTACCTTTCCCTGAAATCTAATTTCTCCCAGAAGTTTCCCTCCCCTAATCTCCATATTTGGCCTGCTTTCTTTCTTCCCTGGGAACTTACACATTCCATTCCTCATGTCATTAATAGATTCTTTCCTTCCTCTTCTTCAACATCTCTCTACTATTTGAAACCCTGCTCTTCCTTTAAAGGTCAAGTCAGGTATCCCCTTTTCTCCTTGAATGATGCAATGATACTACTATTACTCCTCCTCCTCCTTTACTACTACTACTACTACTACTACTACTACTACTACTACTACTACTACTACTACTACTACCACCACCACTACTCCTCCTTTTACTACTACTATTACATAGCTAACATTTTTATAATACTTTAAGGTATACGAAGTGCGTTACAAATGTCATCTGATTTTATCCCCACAAAAATGCCACTATGTTATGGTGTGTAGATGACAGCCGGACTTGAATTCATGGTTAGTTTTTCATTCCTGCTTCTCAAAATCATCATGTGAACACAGGTAAATTAGTTATTCTCACTTAGTCTCGGTGCTCATATCTGCAAAATAAGTATAATAATCTTTGTGATATCTGTTGGATGGAGTTATGTGGGCTAAAAAGAGAAGATGCAGGCAGCACTTTCCTATTTTTAAAGTACTGTAAGTTAGTCAGTTATTTCTATCAATATATGACATGAACCTTTGCATTTATATCTTCTTTCCCATAGCTGACCAAGACAATACTCGTATTTGAATGGCTAATGCTGAGTTTATGGTGTTGTAAATAGTACATGCTGAATGTTTCTTAAGTTTAGTTTGATTGCTGAAACCTAAGGAGTCCTGAGCTTCTCTCCCTCTCCTCCCCACCCCCCACCACCGCGCCACCCCTCCTCCAAACCCTAGTACCTAACCAGTTTCCTTAGGTATGACAGATTCTATTTTCTTTTCCCCCAGGCCTTAAGAGAGAGGGAGAGAAGAGAAATAGACAGGAAAAGAGACAGAGAAGGAGAAGGCATGAATATTGAAATAAATAGTGTCTAAGAATCTTTGTTCCAGCAGTTTGCTTATGACTCAGAGAGACCAAAGGGCATGGTAATGAAACTTTAAAATTTTCTAGACAAGTTAAAAATTATGAAAGTGGCTTGGAAGTGAGTTATTTGAAGTGCAATGGGAAAAAACATTTTTCATCTTTCCAGATTTATCTTTTCACTTCACAAAGAGAAAAAAAAAAGATTATCCAAATAGGAAGCAACGAATTGAGGATAAAAGTTCTAACATACCCACAATCCGAGAGCTTATAGAGGCCAGTGGCTGAAGCAGTCTGAATAGCATCAAAATCAATCTTAGAAATCCTCTCCAGAGGCTCAGGAAGATTTATAAACTATTTGAGATTTTCTTTTTAAAACTTGCTTTTCTATTTGGAGGCCCCTGCAGCTTTCATTGTCTCAGATGGTTGTAGAAACCCAAAGGGTCAATGTGTCAGCAGAAAATCTTCAGGTTGCAAGGTTGTGTCTGTAATTCAGAAGAAGAGAAGAAGGCACCAGTAGCTTTGGGAGGGAGTTTTTTTTCCTGGTAAGAATGCAGCCTATTGCTTGAAATGAAGGCATACTGATCTTTCTAAAGGAAGTTACTATGACCAAAGAAGTTAGAGATTTTCTTCAAAATAACAGGAAAATTCTTTAAACTCTGGATCTATGAAAATGGGTATGCCTATTCCTCCATTCAATTCAGTTAGAAAATATGTATTAAGGATCTATATTATATATAAAGCTTAAATAGGCAGTAGTATATCCAAGGAGTGATGTAATCGGGAGCAACAAAGAGCTCTATATAAAATCAAAATTTAAAAAGGAAGAGAATATTTTTCATCATTCATTTTTAGAAAGTATGGTAAAAGTATAAGTAGATATAAGGGGGGAGATGGGGGAGGAAGGGAGAGATGGAGGGGAGATAGACAGAGAGACAGAGAAAGAGAGAAAAACTATGGATGAAAGAAAACCTGGACTTTTATCTTTAATTAGTACTGAAACCAGGTACCAGATTAAATAATATCATGATGTTCTCAGGGAAAACCCAGAGTTGAGCACAATTCTGAAAGAATAATATTTTGCATGCCTCCAAGATTGGATCTGACCCATGTGAAATTAGAGCTGAGGTTCTGGACCATGGCTTGCTATTATTATCATTATTGCAATATTATACTTGAATATGGCTTTGTACTTTCCAAAATATTTTCATATTTATTAACTTAATGATTCCTTTAACATTTTCTCTCACCTCAAATTAACCTGTATTTATTTGTAAGTTTTTATATTTTATCACCCAATAGAATGTGAAGTACTTGAAGTCAGAGACTTTTTTTTTCATTTTTGTCTTTGCAACTTTATCAATGAATATAGTGTATTCATTAGCCATAACAGATGTTTTATTTTTTAAAATGTAAAAAATTGAATCAAAGAGGTGGATTGAAAAATAAATAAACAAACTTTGCTACTACCATATTTCTCCATGTATATACATGATGCACCTTAATTTGGGGGCCTGAAATTTGAAAAAAAAATGTATTACATAAAGTTATTGAACTCAAGTTTTATTCATCATAAAATTCATACAACTCTTCATCATTGTCAAAACTCCCATGCATTAGCTTGTCCTCATCTATGTTTGATGATAAATCACTGTCTTCATATATTGCCTTGTCCTCAGTTCCATCTATGGCATTTGAAATGCTACACTTCTTAAATGACTTGACAACATTCTCAATCTTGATATTATGCCAGGATCTTTTCACCCAGGTACAAACTTCTCCTATAATTGGTTTCTTCCCTCTTGCCTCTCATGGCCTTCTTCTGCTGTGGTGTTTTCAGTATGGTTTCTTCTTCCCGTAGCCAGTCTCAGATTGTTTTCTCAGTTGGAGGAGGACCAAACTTACGTTCAGCAGCATGATTTCCATTCACTTTCACAAACTGGATCACTTTTAATTTGAATTCAGCACTGTACGAAAATCTTTTCTGAGCCATTCTGGGCAGAACGTGGAAAAATGTAAGCTAATATACCAGTAACAAATGTGAAACAATGAGCGCAAAGCCAAGAAGCATGAAAAAGTAGGAAATGCAACTTAAAAAAAAAAAAACTACAACCATTGTTCAAGACGCACCCAGTTTTTAGATCTCAAATTTTTCAAAAAAAGATGTGTCTTATACATGGGAAATATGGTAATTGAATGTGGAGAGTGAGACACAGCATGGCCAGATAAGGCGGGGAGGGGAAGTAGGGAAAAAGGCAAGGTTTAAGGGCAATGATATCACATATCAAAATGTTGAGTTTGAGATTGTTTTGTAATATGCAGATAAAAATGTCTAAGAGATAGGTGTAAATATGGATACCTTACACAGGCTCAGAGGGTGTCACAACAATGGGACTCAAACACATGTGAACTAGGCTTTCTTGTTTCTTAACCAGGTCAAAGACTTTTAATTCAATCAAAAAAAACAAAAGACAACAAAAAAGTCCACTTTGCTTGTTGTTACATTTGAAAGGCAAGACTGATCAAAGGTATTTGATTACCTTAGCATTCTAAAAAAGAAAACAAAAAGGTCCCACCCTAATTACCATAACAAAGTTGTTTCATAATACTCAGGTAAAAATGACCATCAGATAGTTGAAAACATAAGACTTGAATTCAGATGAGAGTTGAAGTTGGCTATATAAATTTAGGGTTGATGTGTGTAGAGCTGGCAATTCAACCTATAGGAGCATGTGAGGTCAAGGATAAGAACTTAAGAGTAAAGAAGAGAGGGCACTGGAGAGAGCTGGATAGCACCACCAAAGTATATGAGGTTGTCAGAACATGTACCAGTGAAATAGAGAAGAAAGGATCCCAAAGCAAAAAGGAAACAACTAGAGATTCATGTCACTGTATCCAACAAAGGAGTGATTATTCGATAGCAAGGAATAGTCAACAATCCACAAGCTTCAGAAGCATTAAGAAAGATGAGGCCTGAACAAAAGGCCCTTAGACTGAACAATTGATTAAGTCACAGATAAATTTCACGAAAACAGTTTCCAATGTATGATATGGTAAAAAAAAAAAAAATAGAAAGTAATGAAGAGTGAATGAATTGATGGTAAGAGAATGTACAACTATTATTTCTAATAGTTTAACAATGAAAAGAAATTTAAAAAAAAAATAATAAGATGGTTTCATTGAGAAGCAGGATGCTTAGAGGAGACATAATAATATCTACATATGTGTATATATGTGTGTGTTTGTGTATATGTAACAGGGAATGATCTAAAAAGTAGCAAAAGACTGAAAGTGAACAGGAAAAGAACGGATGATATTCAAGGGTACAAGCAGAAAGGTTTATCAGCTCTTGTATAGAAAAAAAAAAAGGGATGTGATTCTCTAATACTAGAGCAAAGAAAGAGAGGACATCTAGCCTCAGTCTACTCAAATAAGAAACAAGGTCATCTGCTAAGAGAAAGTTGTTAATGTGGAGTTAGGGGCTTGGAATAAAAAGAGACAGAACAATCACTCTGGGGATAGTTAATACATAGGTTGACTTAATAGTGGTGATGACCCAGCTGAAGTTAAACAGCAATGTTTCAGTAGACCCAATTTGAATGCTTTTTATTTCCCCCACCGATGTTTCTGGCTCTAGATTAAAAGTTAGAAAGCAGGTACTGGGAAGCAATCCAGGATTACTATTTTACTATTTAAAAAGTTGTAAAATTGGAGATGAATGGGCAGATAAAGAGGGGAAGGAGGAAGAGGAGAGATGGTTAATGGATGAGACAAAGTGACAAGGAAGGGGGTAGGGAGAAAGAAAGGGAAAAAGACAGAAGATCAAAGTGGGGGAGACAAGGAGAGGGGAGACAGACTGAGGGAGAGAGGGGGACAATGACAATTGCCAGTGACAATGACAAGGAATTAAGGGACAGAGGCAAAAAAATAGTGGAACTGGTTAACACTGGGGTCAAAAACATGAATTCCTAGTTCTGCTCTTGTCAATGGGCCCCTGCTTAACATTCTATTTCACTAGTACATCACCTTCTTTCTCCCTCCCAAGAACGGGTATATGCCAAGGATCTGAAAAGGAGGAAAATGTGGCCTGCATAGGGGTAATGAAATAGAATAAAGAGGTGAGAAATGAAGAGCAATCTTATCGAGGGTAAGGCTCCTTATCAAGTGTTGAAGAGACAGATTGTGATTAGAGAGGGAAGATTTCTGAGAATGAAATTTTGGAATTTGAATGTTTTGGAGTAATACTAAGATGAAGTATGATCATACTCAAATGACCGAGGTAGAATGGAAAGGATGATCATGGAAGTTGAATTGGTTTATTAATTCACATACTTATTGCATAGTTTGAAGAAGGTATTTAAGCAATGGAAGGGAAGATAATGATCTCTATGCTGAACTTAAACGCATTGAAGACTGAAGAAAGTTTATCTGAAGATCAAGAGATGACAGCCACAAGGTTATGGACAGAGTGAAATAATAAGATTGGAGTGAACCTTTAACATTTGTAAATTGTAGAGTGATGGTGGCAGAGTAAGGATTTGGAATAACAAAGATTATATTGAGTCCTATACCTATTGTGTTGAGTAGGGGGAGGAGGGGAGGTATGAATAAAGAGGGTGTTAACATTGGAAGAAGCTCGTTTTGAATAATAGACACTGCAGGAGTGAAAAATGTTCTAACTAATGAATTGGATAAGGAGGAGGTAGACTAAATCAGATCAAAAGTTCTAAAGAGAATAATGGT